>VXAL01004688.1:5944-22347 GCA_013399475.1 Chauna torquata | reverse complement strand
AAACGTCCTTGTAATTTGACACAAAATCCAAAAAAAAAAAAAAAAAAAAAAAAAAAAAGATGCTTCTTCAAGGAGACATAGATTATGAAGCTGAATTTCTGCAGTGAAGATGTAGTATCAACAGAAATCTCACTACATAAACCCCTAAACTGCACTTTACTGTGCTGTATTACAAAATGAATACTTTCTCTTTCTTTGGAACTGTCATTGCTTAGGTGCTTATCTAGGGTATTCTTTGATTCAGAAATCACTGGATGAATCATTAACTTCACAAAGGCCTTTTTCATGTCATCCAATGCATAGGTGTACTTAATCCATAAACAAAACTATAATGCTTGGTTTCAAAATTTCCAGAACTAACAACTGAACCTGTCTCAGTGAATCAGGGTGCTAATAAGAAAATCGAACAGAAGCTTCAGTGTTACTGAGTCAGGCTGAAAATGCTCTATCAGTCACTCAGAGAAAACTGTACCTCTCCCTCATTTCAGATGTAAGCCGGTATGATATGCCAAGAATAACTTTGCTCAGTCTTGTGACTCAGTGTAGGATGGGCTCAGAGGTATGTTGGGGAACTAGATGAGTTCAAGAAGACTGTCCCCCGCATCCTTCTGGGTTTAAAGGAGAAATTTTAAAGGAGAAAGTTTATAGACATTTACATCTTTCAAAGGATTTAACATAAAGACAGTAAATGTAAAAACATGATGCAATGTAAATATTGTGCAAAAGTATATAAATACAGCACAATATGGTCTAATATTGAAGCTGATCAGAAAAAAGGAACTCCAATACTGAAGTGTTTTAGTTTTTAAATCTTAAGAAACAATAGCAGATCACGAACCTGGTATCAGATAAAAATGACTTTCAGAGGCTAACACTTCAGAGGCTGGAGTTATGGTTTGGCTCAGTCCAACTATAAATGAATGTTGTACAAGTGTTACACAGAATTTGTCTCTTGACGTTTGTCTTACACATTCATTGAAGTTAGTAACTTTACTAAAAGCTTTTGTATTCAAATCCAACAAGTTAGTGATACTCAGCTAATAATCTTAGAGCGGATCTATGGTTTGATATTTGCATGCTATCAAGGTGGATGGAAAAACTCAGTGTGTCAGAGCCTTTAAGTAAATCTGACAACCCAGAAGCAGGTGATCTAAGCAGGTATCAGGTCAGCAATGTATATGTATGAAGTGATATAGCTACCAACCAGTTTAGCAGCACAAAATGTGCTGAAAATCTTATAACTACATTTATTTCAAATCTTCCAAATGAGGTAGAGAAGAATAATTTTAGAAATTGTTTAACTTACAGTGTTAATTATACTTTAGCAGATCAACAAGTAAACTGCATAGTTTTACTTTAGAGATAAAGTACAGTTTAAAGTTTACTTGCATTCATTTATTTATTTGCATCTATAGTTAAGAACATTTAGCAGGCCCAGGAGATGGCGAGGCTTTCTTTTGCATGCTATGGTGTGGAGGGGCAGCAATGTAAATTTTAAACTAAATTTTTACAGGATTAGGAAAAAGCACAAGTGTAAATGCTGCCTGTATGATCTCACATACTAGGTATCATGGGGAGAGATGACTGGTACATAGAGATACCTTCTCTTTCTTAATGTTTAAAAATATGCTTTATGAAAGATGAAAGGGATGAAAGGGATGTTATATCTTTTTAACAGATGTAACCAGCCCCCAATTTATAGCTTCATCTAACAGTCCTTCAGAAAAGAGGTCTTGATCTAAAACAATTTTAAAATTAATAATGAAATATACTGAAGTGTCTTTTTCAGTGAGAAGCAAAGTAGTACTTTACCATAAAAAACCTACTAGATATTCACGACATTTCTAGGACAATGACTGCTACTACTAAATTTTCTGTATATTTTCAGACCAAGATTGTGTAAGAAGACAGCCTTGCAAAAAGCATAGAATGCATCTCAGTAGGACGGTGCTCCTTTGGGTGCAAACCCCTAGAACTGTGACCTGCAGGATAATCTTCAAATATCAATGGCATTGTTACTTTAACAGGGGGTAATCATACAGAGGTCTTTTTATATGGAAAGTCTCTTTGTGTCCAATTGGCTCAGGGGAAGAAACTTTTCCCAGAAAAGCTTATCTAACACCTGTTGAGCTCCACTGAAAAATTATTATTGATCTGAATGAGAATGAGATTAGCCCCATACTGGGAAAAATTACATGCATATTTATGTAACAGTTAATGCAGCAAAGCAATTAGTTCCTTGTTTGGTAATTTGGTTTACATTTAGCAATTAATCACTAATAATTAATGGGGTAATTTTTTTTCTCCAGAATTCTATTGTAAAGACATTTTAAAGAGATTTCTTAACTTATCTATATGTATCACACATTTCTTTTCTTCATGAAATTAAATAATTCTACAAAGTGTTATTTCTCCCTTATGTACTTTAAGGATTTAATGAATCACATTAAGAGTTAAAAAAATAAGGAATTACAAGCCTCATTAAAAAAAAAAATTGATAAATTGGAGTAAAGGGATAAGGCTCTGTATACGTAAGGAGATCATCTTGAACAAACGTAAGACGCATCAAAGGTGACTGGAGGAAGTCACTGTCATTACTTGGAATGCCTGGGTAGTAATGAACAGTTTAAAGCCAGCTGTATCTCCATATCTCCCTGGCAGACAGTGAGCTTTGAATGCAATAAACATTACTGTACTGATTGCAAATTAGCTTGCTGAAGAAGCATGCAATTGTTGTGGAAGTATTCACTTTTAAACAACATAGTTTTTCTGTGTCTAGATTTGCGACAAGGAATAAAATCAATTACTAGATGCACTGCTAGACTCTAAAAAATATGGAAAGAGAAATAATCATTGAATGCATATGATCTTTTATTTTGCAAGGTGCTTATTAAATTTTAGCATAATTTCTGCACTATGTTAGGCCTGGAAGAGAAGAGAGAGTCTATATAACAGAAGCTGGATGTCTTCAAATCTGATAGGTTTCTTATTCTGGTAGGCTTCAGTGGACATATGGAGATAGGGCCTACCGTCTTCTGTATGGGTTGAACAGATACTGAACAGATTGTGCTGTTAGTAGTGATATCTGCTTCATAATCTCACATATGAGCTGTGATCTGTCGATCACCAGCACCATATTCCAACAACCAGACATAAAAAAAGTGGACTGGGAAAGCCCATATTAACTGCATTATTATTATCTACTTGAGTGATGTTAAATCACTGCTGCGATACGGACTGCTACAAAGATCACTCGATTTGCTCAAAATTCATCACGACAGTTATATAACAGCTGCAATTTGAATATGGCAGTAAGCAAAAAAAAATAAAAACCAGGGAAAATTATATGGAACTGTGTGCTCAAAACTGTTGCATGTTTTGTCCAAAGCTGAAACTGTCTTTCATGACAGCAGTAATGAGGGAAATGGCAGGTTGTATGTGCTGTCATTTGCTGCTTTTTTGAGCAAATTATTGACTTTTATCTAAGGAACAACAAAACTGAGTTGATAACAATGATGAAGCCATACAACTTCAGTTGGAAAAGAAGCAGAATGCTTTGCAGGGACGGACTCTTCCTTGGCTGTACTCTGTTACCAGCATGCTGATTTACAGAAACTTTGACGTATAATCTAATCAGATTACCTAAGAGGAAAGATTAGTCATGAAATGCTAACACTGACAAATTGCAGATATGTGCTGATGAAAGCCATGTGTGCTTGATCTTTGCTGAGCTTGCTGCTCAATATGGTACATGACAATGACCATCAAGAACAGAGAAAAACACACAGATCACAGATTGTGGAAGTATAAAAAGGTATTGTACCTTTCACCATCTCCTCATTGTCAACACATCCATTTCCTGAGGTGTGTGAGATCTTGAGATATCTATTTTCACCTTAGGTAAGCTGCCAAGAGTATGCTAAATGAACAGCGCAGTAATGTCCATCAGGATGGCAAGGCACCCAGTTTAGATGGCATCTCTTCTTTGACAGAAACAACAGAGCAAAGTGCAAGAACTCCACTGAGCGATTGCTCCCTCTTCTTCTCCTCTGTGCCCCCCCCGGTTTTTCTCCTGGTTGTATGCTTTAAATCTGCTGAGTGGATTATGTAGGTTTTCTGTATACTGATGAAAGAGAACTTTTAGCAAATACCTAGAAAGATACTTTCCTGTATGACCAGTTGCTGCTCCTGAGGGCAAGTGACATAACACAGCTTGCATCTCCGTAGCTCTCTTCCCTCCTACAATAGGGTTGTCTCAACTACATTGCCTATCAAGACCCTGAACACCGCCCCTCTGCTAGGCTTTAGCTGCCTACACTCAAGGTCAGCGCTGGTGTGCAGCTGTACAACTTTGTTTCAGCGTTTTGTGAGAAAGCTGTGCCTCCCTACTCGCCCCTTCCCCTGGGGGCCGTACTGAAGTTCAGGTCCCCAGCCCTGGGTTCTGCCAGACCTACACTGCATCCTGAGGTCTCGCCTTGACCTGGGACCTGCCTCATTAGCGTGGCCTTACCTGGCGAGCACTGAGCTGTTGGCTGACCCTGGCCACTGGCACCAAACCCACTCTGCTCCTCTTGTTTGGGTGTTACCGGATGGCACCCTTGCTGGTCAGATCCCTGTCCTGTGCCTGCCCTGCTGTCATGCTAGCCTCCTGGCTGGCCTTCCTCTATGGAGCAGCTGGCATGGCAGGTACAGTGAAATTGTAGCCCTTATTTACACATTCAAAAAAATGTGATTTTTCCCAGTTTTACATTGCAGTTTACACAGAATATCTACATAGAATTTTTTTCTATAATATGTCATAAAAATAATACCAACACGTAATTTTTTTAGCAATATGCTATCAAAATAAAGATCAGATTTCAGTATAGATTTTCTGTTTTTCCTGTTTGAAAGTAATTTGAAATATGTCCTCATTTCATTCTGTATATGGAAATCAGGTTGAATACAAGCTTGAAGTTTCTCCTTCCCAGCTATGTAAAATATAACCCGCAATTGCTTCACTGAGTACCTTCTAGCAGATATCAATGCTGTTGCTTCAAGATGCAGAAATTGAAGAGAGGTTTTACGTATAATTTTAAAAATTTTCTGTCTTCAGTGAATAGTTTCTGTCACAAGGAGATAAACAGTTCTTTCCAGTATCTGTGTTGTATCCAGAAGAGCTCAGTTAGTTACACACCAGGTTTTCTAATATTTTTATTAATTTATCCAGCATGTTTCTACTGAAGACCTAGAGGGATTTGTTCGTTGCTTTACACTATTTAATATTTTTGCAACTACTTAGAAGAAAATATCATTATTGATAATATCTGTGGGTGACATAAGGGTTAGAGAAACAGTATGCAGTAAAAAGAACAAGTTTTTTATTGTTAGTAAAATGGCTGCAAATGGACAACATGCTTATCAGTACAGCTCAGTGTAAACCATACCTTTAAGAAGAAAAAATGCTGACATACCTCAAGGATGGAAACTTTGCAAAAGGTTTGGATAAATAATTAGTTGAACACAAGTTCCCAGTGCAACACTGGGAGTTCCCAGTTCTTTAGATGAATTCTGAAAGACAGGCCAAGTTGCATAAAAGCCATCTTGACTTTTTTGTTAGTATTATTTATTCTTTTTTTTTTTTTTTTTTTATACTGAAGTAATTGCTTTGGGCATGCTATGTTAATTTCTCATTGATTTTGGTTAAAAAAACAACGTCAGTAGCCTGAAGAAATTTCAAAGAGCTAAGACAAAGATTAAAGAGAAGGAAGATGTATCTTACAATGAAAGAACCAAGGAAAGCAGTTTGTATATTTTATGAAATAGAAGGCAAATGGCAATTTTATTAATTTATTAATTGAAAATGTAGGACATTTCAGATTCATAAGATGCCCTGGGAATCTGTTCCACTGAAAATGAGATGTCTGCTTTATTTATTCAGACATGGTCATATATAATGTGCCTTCTTTGTTCTTTCCTAGGCTTTCAGAAAAGCTGTTGCCATAAGAGGACTATTTATACAAGCAATTTAAAAAGTGCCAGACAACCTTCCTGAGCGCTGGGATCTCAGCTGACTATGCTATTCGTAGCATGCCCATAGTATGGTCCAGTCCATCCAGCATCCTCCTGAGCAATCCCCAGACAAAGCTCAGGAGTTAGGGAATGTTCTCAAATGACTCTTTGGGTGCAGCCAGAGTGTTTTGGAGGGTGAGAGTCTTTAAAAGTGCAGTTGGGTCTACTCCTGTCAGACTTAATGCCAAAGAACAGTTTCAAAGATATTTAAATTTCTAACAGATATAGTTGTGTTGTCCAAGCCTCAGGCCTGAAATGTTTGATCTGAAGTACACCAAAGTCAATTGTATTTAGTTTAACTGTAGATGAGCCAAAAAATACAGACTTGGTTAATGTAGAGGAGTTAAAGAAGAGTAATACTTTTCATGTCCACTTCAGCTCGGCTGTCCGAGTTTGACACACTTCTGTTGTTACCGTGTTATTCAGGTAGGCACTGATTAAAAACTAACATCAGCTAGTAAATTGGTTAAGTACTAGACTTAGTAACCAGAATTAGTCTTCATTTATATCATAAATATTTTACATAGCATCTTAAAACTGAGGGGGAGCCATTCCATACTGAAGGCATTTTAGAGATACAGACAATTTAGAATCCCAGAATAATTTTGATTTATATTTTATCAGGCTTGGGACTAGGTTAAAAAATACTTTTAGGAGTAGCTCTTACAGTGATCCAAAGATGCATCACATTTATCTTTACCTCTGGTTCAGAGGTGAAGAGCCTACAGTCACAGAATACAGATGTGGCCTCTCTTTTCAGATATTTGAAAAATATACAAAGATTAAGCATATTTTACAACTTGTTCAGATCCTTAATACAATATGGGATACATGTGTTCTGAATTCTTGGTCTGATAAAATGAGACTGTCCTGAGTCTACCATCATTTTTGTCTGTACAAAAAAATACTGTTCTCATAACATGAATCTGATACTCCTAGGATACTGCTGTTAATATTGGGAAATGTAGTCAGACTTGCATTTTTCCTAAATAGTCACATAGGGGGAACAGTGCATTCCTAACTCATATATGAGGCACACTGCTCAACATCATGAACAACAGCATTGTATCTTAGGTCCTGATCAATTAAATATGCCCTTACTTTTAGGAGCGCTGACTCCATTTAATTTCATCATGCTTTGCTTAATAGGACAGAACTGCAGCCACCAGAAAAACGCCATAAGAAAAAATACGTTAACATTCAGTACTGCCTATTAAAAGTGTTGTATAATTTTTATGCAATATAAATTTTCACTTATCAAAAAAATGGTTTAAAGGCATTGAACTGAGAACAACAGTGTTTAGATAGGAACTTTTTTCCAAAATTTAATGAAATATTCTGGGATACTTGTCCCTCGATTTCTGACTGCTTGAGACAAGAGTGGTAAGGTAACAATTATTTATTTGTGCAAAAATAAATTCTTCTACTGCAAAGTTTAAACAGGCAATGCTTAAATTGCAGTATTGGAATTGTTGTGTAAAAGCTGTAGAGTGTAGCGAAAGCACAGAATTGCAGTTGCACTAACTGCTCCTGAGTTGTTCTCTAGGTGCCAGGCAGATCAAGTTGACACCACGCTTGGTTATTAGGGAATAAGAAGAAACTTGAAGAATGATTCTAACAGCCTGTTTCAGTTGTAGCAACATTTCTCTAGAATTAGATTGACTAGATATCATTACATATTCTATTTGAATGGAAAAAGCAATGGTATCTCTTCATTACTTTGCCATACTTGATTTATCTGGGCTTTCATCTCTTATGGGATTATTATGATTACTAATATTAATATATAATAAATTATGTACAGTTACACCACACAAGTGGATTTGATAATCAAAATACATGTTGATATTTCACCAACACTTGTAAGTTTCATGCTTTTGAAATTTGTGAGATTTGAAATAAAATGTTTCACTACTTGTTAAAATGTCAAAATTTGCTGTTTTCCCAGGAGTTCCTGTTTGGCTTTAATAAACATTTAATAGCAACTTGTATTTCTAATAGAAAGCTTTACATGAAAAACTGATTAATTACTTATTTAAAATACTTGGATTAGCTTTTCCATTTATAGCTTGGTAGTCATTCAGGCATCCTTTGATGTTGTTATTGTGCATTTTTTACCAAAAATATTGTATCCAATCTGTTTATAATGTTTAAGCAAGAAGCAAACTCAAAGAATGAATATTAGCAAAATGCATGTCATAACATACATGTTCACATTGTCATTGTCGGTAGCGCAAAAAATATACTTTCCTCTCAATGAAAGTAGTACTGTAGGTTAAAAAAAAGTCACTCTCCATTAGGGGATGAGTCATGGCTGTGAAGATGCAGGCCCTGATCATTTTGCTGCAAGAAATGCCTCTTGTTTCATTACACTTTGGGGGAGCAAACAGGTCTTGTACAGCTGTGCTGCTACCTGACGAAGCAGTGCGTGTATTAGGAGAACCTGCCCAGCTGTTAGGGTCGTAAAACATCCAGATGAGTTGAACATCAGCATCCTGGATCTCTCCTTGCGAGGTGGCCCAGGCATGACTGACCAGAAGGCGCTGCCACCATCAGGACAGCATCACGCAGGCAGAGGCCCTGCCCTCCCTCCCTGACCAGCCCATCCCACAGCCCCCACAAAGCGAGCTAGGCTGGGCTGGGGACAGTGACCAGGGTCACCCACAGCCCGGCCATGCCCAGGTGCTACTGATGGCCCCGGGCCTGGCTGGGAAGGCAGCCCCCAGGATGGCGTTGGGGTTGGGCCTAGCCCAGTGGGGCGCGGGGCGGGCAGGGGCCGGGCTGTGGAGGGGCTGGCCTATACAGATTGCAGAGACGTACTTACCTACTTTGAGACTCTGTCTTGTCTGAGAAACCCATATATGGATAAAAATGAAAAAATCTGTGAATGCATCTGTTAAGTAGATATAAAACAGTAGCATTTGTTTTCTTTTAGAGTGAATGAGCTGCATAAATTTTGGGTTCTTATGAAGTGTGTAACAGGTTAAATATCGAATTTAAAGGTAATTTCTGTTTCCTTCACACAGAACTTAGTGTTTTGACAAATAAATGCTGCCTGATACTGTGGTAGTTGCTGCTGTGGTGTCTGTTATTGCGTTAGGTTGAGGAAGTTAACGTCCCCCAGACGTTCATTTGCCTTGCATTTAATTTCTGTCTCTGTGATAAAACTCCAAGGAAGCATCTGTGCCTCAGCCATACCAGCACCACCACATCCGTGCCCTCAGCTAACACCGGAGGAGAAAGGCCTGGGCTGTGATGCACACTCCAAGTGTACTTTCTCGTTTTTCACCTTTGCTCTTGGGGTAATGGACTCAGGGTAGGGAGGAGGTGCATTGCCTGAAATTTTAAAGCCATGACCCTGAGTGAAGGCATCAGGTCCATATAACCTCATTCCTCGTCCTCTTCAGAAACAGATGTGTGCATGTGCAGGAGTCCAAGATACTGTGAGTGACTTGCCAAGGAACCAAAGGAAAGTAGAAGACGGTACACGTTAACTAAGCTCTGAAGTAAATGCATAGATTTATGTTTTGCTTGCTTTGTTCATATTATTTGGTCCATCAGCATGTGAATAACATCAATTTAGACTCCTGAGGCCTCATTCTCATTTATAGAAAGGGCACTTCACATCACTCTGGTAATATAAAGAGGCATTAAAATGGCAGTAATTTGTATTTACATTATTTTATGGCCCCTTTGCTATTCGAATGGTGTCAAGTGGCATTAAGAGAAGCCACTATCAGGCTCCTTGGGGTCTTTGCTTCCAGATTCCCAGGATTTACAATTCATAGCCTAAATGACTCAGGGAGTGTAAGTAAGAACATCTAAGAAAGCCGTCTGTGGGATAAAGTGCATATTAGAAAGGCCAGGCAAAGGAACTAGTTTAAATTTACAAACTATCTTATAAACACCTGGGACATAATATTTGCTGGAATAATGCCATTGACTTATCTGGAAGCTGTTAGCCTCTTTCACAAGTCCAATACTGAAAAAAATATTGCTAACATCAGAAGGCTGTTCACCAGCTTACATAAAGTAAATAAATTTGGAATAAAGATATTTCCTTAGTGAAGTATATTTATTTTATCCTAACACCTCAGAAATCTCAGAAGTTTTCAAGGATTAATAGACACAAAATTAATGAACCTGGGGACTGAACACTCTTCCTGCTGACCTGAGATGGAATAATTTTGGAAAAGACTATCCTGCTTTTATGTGTCTCTTCTGACTGGCTGTAGAAATCCAGTATATTCACAAATGCTATACGTAAATAAATAATACATTGATAGAAGTGTACTAACTGTGCACTCTTTACTTCTTACAACTAATATCTCAGCATCAAGAAATAATTTCCAGATCTCAACCACTATGAAAATCTGTGAACTCCAGTTATTTCCATATTATTGACAACTTCTTACAGAAAATAATGAAAAAAATTCTTACGAACACCAACCACTTTTGCCTCTAGCTTGTAGAGTCTGGTGAGATGAAAAAGCATTACTGGAACAGAATTAAAAAATTAAAGTGAAAGAAAATCCACTTGGTCCTGCAGCTTGTTCAAGTCCTCTCATTCAGTATCTCTGCAAATTATTTTCTCTCAGTATGTTTTACACTTATTAGGGCCAAATTTTTCATTGCCTGTAGATGCTGTTTCTCTAATCTGTTTGGGTCACTTTGCAATTTACTGTGTCTTCATGTGTGTCTTCTGTCCCTCCAGTTTCAATGTCACATGCATGATTAAGAAAGAAAGAAATGAAAAAAAGTGAGGCAGTACAAGCAGGATGCACAGAAGAGCTCTGTGTTCAGAGTCAGGCTGAATAAAAAAAAAACACAAGAACATCCTTATGATATCCTAAAAGTATCTGGACTGTAATACAACTACATGAAAAGTCACAGTGTGTTAATGAATCTCACCGTTCATCAAAAGACATCCTTGTCTTATGACTATGTTGGTCCATGGAACATACCTATAATTCATGAACAATAATTAAACCATGAAAACACAACAGAAAACACAACGAAATAGAACAAAACAGTCTGTATGCAATAATTAGAACTTAATGTAGTCCTAGACAGGCAGATTTTTAATGAGGGAAAATGTTCAAACCAAATCATGTAATTATCTGTTGCACAGTCACGTTTCATAGACATCAGAGACATACCTACTCACCTATGAAACAGCAACTGACCATATTTCAATATTTTTTCTGAAAATTTCTAATGACATATGCACACTTCTCAATCATATGCAGGTTAATAAATTTCTGCGTGCAAATGACATTCAGTAACCATTCTTATAATAAATGAAGATAGTTGGGAGAATATAAAAGGGGAAACACAGCCTCAGCTTGTGCTAGAACTGTGACAATATCATGTCCTCAGGTCTACCTTCCAGAAAGGACAGCCTGAGTGGTTTCTCTGTTCAGATATTTTGCAACATAGATTATGTTCTGCAGCCTGATGAATACTGTCTTTGGGACTATTGTTAGTGGCCCACCTGTGGGAGCATAAGAGAACTATGTTTTCTTCAGAAAGAAGATAAGGATGCTGTGATCCTAAATGCAATTAGGATTTGGACTTTCTTCACTTCTCTAATGCCTCTGAAAGGAACAGACTCCCTTGAGGCTTGGGCAGTGGGCTAATCCTCCAGCCCTTGAACCTCTAGCTGCCAGGATTATGAACAATGAGTAGGCACACACAGCATGCTGCTATGCTTCAAGGGGGAACAACTTTATGACAAATTCTTTCATTTTAAACTATTGCAAGAAGTGTTGTCCAGCTCCTGCAAACATTTGTCACTTTTCTACTAATTGGAAACTCTTGATGTCAGAAAATACTTACAGAAAAACTGCTCCAGCTCTGCCAAAGAATTAATAAACTTGCTCTACTTTGTTTGCTGTTGTTGTTGTTGTTTTTAGTCACTGTTCTCCAAGGGATTCTTGGACTATTCCTCTATTCTTAGATTAAAAATTTAGGACAATAAAGAACAGCAACTAAAGCCTATGTGTCTCTTGGGAGCGAGTAGCCAGAGATTGTTGTGTCCATCAAATCTCTGCTCACATCAATAGAGAGCTGAATGATCTTAAAGTAGCAGAAATTGCATTAGCTTTGTTCATACCCGTGTTCCTTGCAGCTTCACGGTCCAAGACCAACAGCAAGTGATCACTTAAGCATCCATCATCCACGGTGGTTCTTACAGTATATAATCTCAATTTCAGCACAAAGAAAGATCTTTCATGTGATACTGCAGGGGCTGGTAAATTCAGAACACAGTGACTGCTAGTATTGGTTCAGGCTAACAAACATTTGATTGTTTGAATACAGTTTCAGGCCTGATATTTTCATCAAATTCAAATTCTTCAGATTTACCACTACAAAAAGATCTTCTGAAATTAAGTCCTACTGAAGGAAAGGGGCCTGCCACACATCTATCAGTTCACAAAAAATCAGTAACAGGAATGTGAGAAATACAAATCTTTTTTAGGAGATACGGTTTATATTTATGTATAACCTGTGTTTTTTAGGTAGATAAGAAAATATTTTCTGTCAAAATATGGAAATAAGTACTTGTTTCATGTTTTCCTAACATCTTTTAGGGAAAACATTTATTTAGCAAAATACAAATCTATTTTTATCTGGAATTTCAAACTTTATGATATAAACCTACATATCTGTACAATTAGTGTATATAATTGAATTAGCTCAGAAAATCTGGTAAGAAATTTAGCTTGTATACTCAGCAGTTTCCTGTTGTGTTGGTATATTTTACATGCATTGTTCAGCTGCTTGTCATTGTGGCTATTTGTGAAAAGCAACTAGGAGTTCAGCTGGTCTGGTGTGTATTTTTCAAAGTAGCATTTTGCCTTACTATTTTTATTATAAGGTTACAATTTGACATCGGTTTGTACCAGAATAATAGCTCATTGTTGCCCGGAGGAGAAGCTAACATTCTCCCTTTTCCTTCCTTGCACTGTTTGGCCCTTTCCCTCAGCTGATTTGACTTACTAAATGAGTAGAAAAGTACTACCCCCCCACCCCCTGCCATGCTTGTTTTATGCCATTTTTAGTGAGTTGAAATGACTTGTGGAGCAGTTTGGCAAACTCCAAAGCCAGTGTAAGTTAGACAATGAGAATGTGTGTGTCTGAAAACAGGGACAGGATTGCAACATTTCAGCAGTTTTGAGACACTGCGGTATTTTGTTGCATCTGATGAAATTATGTACCAAGGCTTTGCCACTAGGCATTAGTAAAGGTGTAAGAAAAGTGGATTGAGAGCTAAGTTGCTAATCTGAATAATTGACAAAACACATAGTTGAGGCTGAAATGAAACATTTTATTTTTATTACAAAAATTGGTTTTGATTGAAATGGTTATTAATTTAGCTGGGAATGAAATACTTTGTTTTATTTTTTGTGCTATTTAATATTCTATTTAATATTCCAACTATTTTTAATTGTTGAGGTCAAATATAAATCAAACTTTCAAAATGTTCAAAACGAAAGTGGAAAGTTGCTTCTTTAAAGAGAAAAGGAAATATTCCAAAATTGCTGAAGTTTCATTTTCCACTCCCCTTCTTCTTTTTCTGCAGAACTGAACACAAAGATGATTTGGCTCCTTAGCACTTTCTGTTCTCAGTGAATTAATTAACTGATGTAAAAATATTTGCCCCCTTGTAGTCGTTATAGTTCACAATTGTATGATGTGCCAGGATTCTGCATGGATTTCTGTGATACCTTTTATATATGTCTTTATTTGTCTTAAAGGCATTTACTTGTTTGCTCAATTTCAGGACAGAACATGTCAGCTATGTAAAAGAAAAAAAAATAGCATAAGCCATCCAGACCATTTTGCCAGTATCAGATTTTTGTAAAATCATTTCTTTGAAGCTTGATTCTTTAGCTTTGCAGTAGGAACCCAAAATCTGGCAGGAGAATAGTCGTTGGGTCAAAGGAAGTGACTTTTGCCGTCTCCAAGAAAATCCATCTTGATTTGGCTAGGACATAAGCCTCTGAAAATCATAATTTACATACGCTCATTAGAGCATAGTCAGAGACCTGATAAAATCTTTTTGAGCACCGTATCGCCACTGAAGCTGCTCCAATACCAAAAACTTTGGTACCTGCCAGATTCAAAAAAAA
Organism: Chauna torquata; assembly: GCA_013399475.1. NCBI lineage: Eukaryota > Metazoa > Chordata > Aves > Anseriformes > Anhimidae > Chauna > Chauna torquata. The sequence goes on along the minus strand of VXAL01004688.1, from coordinate 8,161 downwards.
CGCTGCCAATCTCCAGTAGGCTTCCTATATAGTCTGTGCACAGCTGAATATTCAAAAAGGGCGTACTGCCCCAAATATCATCTTGGCCAAGAAAATGGACTGTGCTAGTCTCATCCTTACAATTCAGGAATTAGGTAAATAGAGCCTCCTCCTGCCTTGTTTCACTGACAATTAAGTGAAAAGTTGATTAAGTTAGCTGTGTGAGGCTAGGAAAAAAAACAGGGTTCTAGTATGGCAGGACTCCTCCTAATAATTCCACTGCCTTTTCAGCATAAAAATGCTAAATCCCTGTCCTTGTCTGTGTTGACTGTAACTCCTGAATGTGACTCACTTACATATAGTATTACATATTTACAAAGAAGGGTGAATGGACATTGTATCAGTATACTTAATTCTAATATTTGCTAGACCATCTGTCTTTGATTCTTGTGTTTCGTTGTTTAAAATTTTTTTAAGATAGGTTTCTTTTTATCTCCAATTTTGGGGGAGGTGGGGAGGTAGCGTATATCCACGGTCATGCAAATTTCAGCTTGGCAATGCTAATCAGCCAGAAGATGTTCAATATAGAGAGGGATATCAATTTTCTATGCTTTTCTGTTAAGGATAACTGAATTGAGAAGCTCTATATTTCATTTGCTTTTCCCTGAAAACAGAACAATAGTATTGAAAAAAAAGGAAAAGAAGGAAAAGAAAAAGAACAAATTAGGGCTAGATTTTCTAGCACTTTCTTTTCCTATAAACAGCATTTTTTTTTCAACTAAATAGTTCTGTTTAAAATTACATTTAGTTCTCTAAATACATTTCAGTTCTTCTAAAGAGTTTCTCAGTCAGAGATTTTCCGTGCTTACGACCACCAGTATTTACGACAAGGTTCTTGTTCTGGATAATAGGCCTCCTTTACAGGAATTCAAACAGCTGGCTCACTTCTCTCTCTATGCTATGATTTGTCTTTCTGTCCAGTGCAAATTTATTCTCCTTCTTGTAATATTTAAATTAGCTTCAATGTCTTATTTATGGGGATGGATCCTCACGTGGTGAAAAGAAGCCTTGCTTGATGCATTGCTGGGAGCTACTTCAGTTTTTACAAGAACGAATCTGGTTGAAAATGTTCTTTTTACATTCTCTCACTTAACTCACATTCCTAGAGAAACTGAGATTGTGTTTGTATGCTGATTGCTCATTTGAAGCCAAATCAATATGTCTTGAAATTTTGACTAATTTATTTACAGTGTGATCCTCATTTAAAGCCTACTAATGTATTAGAGCACTGATGATGACAGTGTTGTTGTAGATAAATACTGTGGGTCTAAGCAAGTTATTTTGTCGTTGTCTGGAACTGCACTTAAAAGGGGGTAGAAAATATCTGTGTGGAGGAAAAACTCAGAAGGTGAAAAGAAGGAGGTGGTTTGAAAGACGGGAGTAGGTTCTACTGGTAGTGCTGAAGATGAGTAGTATAATGTACTCTGAAGGACTTAGTGTCAAAAAGCAGTTACCCTTGATTCACGTTCAAATATTCCTGACTATTATGTAACTGCTTTAACCAAAGATATGTCAAGCATTGTGTTCTTTCTCTTGGGGTGGCTACAAAAGAAAGACCCCAAGAAGAAGACCACCACTCCTGAACTGCTTTTGAGAATTCTGAGTTTTCAAACCTTATTTGTTACAGTTTGATAGTATATTTGGCTTAGGACATGTGCTTGTTTGCACTCTTCCCACCTCGAAAACAACATCCAAGATGTCAATAGATTTCTTCTAATGTTTACTTAAATAATTGTACTAAAGCATTTCCAGTGTTATACTGATTCATAGCTTTTACAGGACTATGAACAGGTTACATATTTGTATGGCAACAGCACTATGTTAGTGAAAACCATCAAATTCTGTTATGTCTTGCCCAGATCTTATGTGTACTTCTTAAAAATGTTTATAATTGCTTGTAAGAAAAGATATAAATATCTTGAAAAAAGAAAAAGTTCCTTCTCTCTGTACAGAAATTCTTCTACTTGCTGTCAAAAAAAAGTCTACGAGGTTGGCAGTGAGCATATAGTAAATAGCTGGTTCTTTTTCTCTTTTCTTTATTCAAACCTGTTGTTTGTATCAAAGTCCACTTGAGGCAGGAAATACCATTATCACACTGTGCAACAATACACCTTAGTGTATAATTGAGATTAGCTTTCAATCACTACAATTTGTGAATCTGTAATTTTAAAAGATTTT
>VXAL01004687.1:380425-393694 GCA_013399475.1 Chauna torquata | reverse complement strand
TTTTTTTTTTTTTTTTTTTTTTGTCAAGCAATATGATCATAGCAGGAAGAGATGGGGTAAGGGTTAGAAAGCATAATGCAGCGAAGTGTAAGAGAATTCCTTCTCTTTTATTAGTTGCATCATTTCTTTTTAATGACAGTGTAAAGAATTGATATATCTTCTCTTTCTTCCATGAAATATATAAGATGGTTCAGATATTCTTTAATATTATCGTAATCCTATCCATGCCCAATATATTGTTTACAGCACATTATATCCTCTATAGAATCTCAGACCTTCTGAACTCTTAATTACTCAATGAGATTTACCTTTAAACCAATAGGCTTGTGTACTGGATAAGATACCAGTTTAGTGCTGCCCTCACTCTATAATCAAAGCAGAACATGAATTTATCTGGATGTTGACCTGTATCCTTCATCAAATGTAGATGGTCTCTGTAGACAGTTAGCTGTCAAGCTTCAATATAGGGCAGCAGTCTGGAATACCAGGTGGTTCTCCATGGCCAGCGAGTAAGAAAAGTGATAAATTAGTTGTGATTGAAGTGCCTTAATCTCTAGCTAGAAGGAACATCAATCTTAGACACTAACCTCAAATGAACTCATTAGCTGTCCTCCCAAAGCCTCTCTGCTTCCTCTATTCTTTATTATTGGTGGCAACATCATCTTCCTCCCTATCAGGGAGATTTGTATCACAGTAAACCAGTTTGATTCCTCCTTGTCCAATAGCCTCATTTCCCAAATCTTCTTGATTATTTTGGTATGGCATTTCTAAAATCCAACTTTTTTTTTCTTACACATAAAACTTTCAACTATGTCTTTGTCAGTCTTACGACTTGATTGCTGAATCTTCTGCTATCATTACACTTCTATTGTCTCCTTGCTTCCCTGGCAAGACATTCGCCAAACACTAACCACCATCTCTTCACGTCTGTGTATCTTACTGCACCCAACTTCTTCCTTCAGCCTAGACATTAGCTCCTTGTTTACCATAACATCATTAAAGTTCAATGTTCTTCCTCCAAGGGTCTTCACAGATCTGTCACTCGTATTTTTTCTCTTACTGTTATGCAGGTGGTGCTCACCTCATTGTTCTGTTTGTTCACTTTTCCTATCCTGTCCTATACTTTATTCCAAAATGCCCCAAGTGTGTAGAATATCCTTTTCAGAATGGTCCAAGCATCTGTATTTTCCAAATTATTCCTCAAATTTTAATGCTGCTCTTACCTGCAGGCAATTAGTAAATCCTTGAAATCTAGACTGGAACCAAGCACAGCAACCTAAACAATCTTGGTATACATTTGCTCCTTTCTGCTTTACTGCTTTACCATGTTTCACGCTTGTAGCATCTTGTCTTAAAAAAAAAAAAAAAATAGATATAGGCGTGTGCAGGAGTCTCTTTGATCATGCACAGTCAGATGTTGGACTTCTGGAAAGTTCCTTTGAACCTTCTCACAATATAATTAATAAATTATGACAGTAATAGAAAGATTCACTTAACAGTCTTACTTCCTTCTCTGAATTTACCTGGATTCTGAGACCCGTTGTGTTTTCATGTGACAAAGCCTTGTGTGGGGCATCAGTGTAATGTTGATAGTCATCTCCCATCAATTAACTGCTCCCTTATTGCATGAATCCCTAAAGGTCTTCCTAAAGTTCAGTTGTCAAAATGAACTCTGTCTACCTACCATGGATCAATCTGTCCATGCATGTTAAAGGTTTTTGACATTCTTAAGGATGAGGATGGCTATGAAATACATACCCAAATTTGGTTTCACAGCATCAGTTTCTCTCTGCTTCTTACTTGTCTACTCAGTACACTTTAAGTTGCTACTCATGCCAGGATTCCGGGATGCTGGAGAGCAAAGGAAGCTTTCTGAATCAGAGAAGATATGATTAAATTTAAAGTTATTTGTCCCATTCCCATTCAGTATGGGCCTCATCGAAAGTGCACTCTGAATTGTAGTCTGTATCATGCACAGCATTCATTCCCCTTATGGCACAGAAAGCAAATAGTGGTAAAAGGCAAGCTGTAATAAAACCAAAAAAGCACCTGGTGTTATCTGTTCCCTCTTGGGAACTCCTGCTGCTTTCAGTACGTTTGTGTGCAGCTGAGTAAAAGAAAGGTAGCAGTGGGATTATTAGTGAAGAGAGGAGCTTAGGAGAGACATGAAAAGGGGACCAGTTCTTATTCTGGTTCCCTTTTTTCCCATGCAGTTAAAAAGAGAGAATCGTTTAAACATGCTTCTGTCAAACTCCTTTCATTGGTCTCTTTTTCTCAGCAAAGTAACCAGTGGTTTCATTCATAAGATGATCTTGAAGGTTGTTTCACTGTCACTGGGATATAGTTAAAGTATTTTGTAAAGGGTACCACTCAAGTGTAAAGATGCCTGGTAGGAAAAATACGGCCCTTGCAGAAAAAGAGCAGCAGCCCATCAGATCTTGCTTTTTCAAACCAGGCAGGTTTCCCCATGGAAAGATTAATTACAGTCAGGTTTGGAAGACAGCCTTGCTGTGTTTTTTTTCTCCTAACATTAGAAAAGATAAAGGGGGTGATTAGTGTGCACAAAGCCTCTGATCAAACCAGCACTGAGGTTTGTGACAGGAGGTTCAAACACTTTATGGATCACTGGTGCTGACAGGTAGATCACACAAGCCTTAAACAGATGTTTAGTGAGAAGATGAATGTGTGAGATCTCAAACATGCAGGGCTCCTATGCCCGGCCACAATAGCTTGTGAATCATTTTAAAAACTTCTTTTTTTTTTCCTTTTCTTTTTTTTTTNTTTTTTTTTTTTTAATTTAAATTAAATATGGCCAGGATCTTAAAATTGTTAAACTTTTTCTTTAGGAAATGAAGACTATTCTTTTGGAGTGTGTGACCACAATTTGCCCTCTCTATAAAGCTGTTGCTGTGAGCCAATGAGTGTGCGTGCTCTAACGAGGTGCATATGAGATGCTCAATTGGAATAGAGATATGTTCGAATTGAATTACAAAGGTCTTTGTACCAGAAGGCTTCAGAGACAGGGTGCTTTTTATCAGATATGTATACTCTGTAGGATACACTACATCAGCACAATGACTTGAAAATACAGTAATCACTTAAGGCTTGTTGAGCAAACTGTATTTACTAGACCTCTCTGAAACATTCTGAGTTGTTGATATGAATGGAGGAAAATCTTGCACCAGTGCCATTTATTATGAAAATTTAGAGGTTGTGGGTATGATTTTTAGTACCTTCTGAAGAGAAGTTCTCTTTGGCTTTGCACTTTGTAATTACAGAATCCTCTCATTTAGAGGTGAAAATGTCCTGTGTGGGGGACAAGTGGAGACCCTCCCTGTCTAGCAATATATTAAGACCTTGGCAGAATGTCTGATGGATGTCAGACACCTGGAGGGATGTATTCAATTTAGAAATGGGCTCAAGCCAAAAAATTCAGAACCCAGTCTCAGATTTGAGCACTCTGGAGTTCAAGGATTTTTAGATAAAGGGTTTAAACCACTCCATAAAAATAATCAACTTACAGAATTTGGTCTGGGCATGGATTATAAGAACCCCTAAAATCTAAGAATATTCTTCAGGGTTTGATTTAGTTGGTCTGGAAAGCCCTGAACTAGGGTTTGAAACCTTTACCATCAACCTTGAAAGCAATTGGCTCATAAGTGTTTTTTTCCTTATTTTTTCTCACACTTACTGGAATTTAGTTCTTTTTAAAGAAATGCAAAAGAAAAGGTGTTTGTAAGCAACTTCCCGAATTATTTTTTGCCATCCGTGAGTGTAGGGCTGCCTGTTTGAATGTTTCCAAGAAAGTATTGTTCTTATGTGACAACAGGTCAGAAAGACTCTGCATTAATTACACTAACATATGGTTATTAACAGATTCTAGCTCAGGGAGCAATACTTTACAATGTTATCTTCCACATAGTCAGATGTTAGCCATATTGTCAGTGCTGGCAGCTATTGTTTCACTCATTTACTTCACAGAGCTAATTACTCCCTAATAATAACTTTACCTTGGAGTTTTTCACTTGCTTGTGCCAGCAAACCTGTTCACACTACATATGCTAATTATTGGCACTTATTCATTATGTTAAGATAGCTTTAAGTTCAAGCTGTGCAGCCTGGCTTTCGGTATGGAGCCAGCTGGCTGCAAAGTTCCACCTTTTTTTTTTTTTTTTTTTAAACTAAAGTCATTAAAACTTTTAATATGGGCCTATCTTGTTCTCTTTACAGGATTCAGTCTTTCAGGAATTCAGACTCATAGTTGGTTACTCATGGAAAATTGCAAGTTTATAAGGAGTTCCTGGTTTTCTTAAATTATTTCTCAGAGCTTGCACTGAGGTCTTTTCTGTTAAGTGGATTGTAAACTCATTTGTAATTTAAACTACAAGATCATTTACCAAAATGGTTTTTCATTTTGCCCCTTCCCCCACCCAGTTCTTGCTCTTTGCCTGCTTCATCACTCCTTATACGTTTTCACTGGGAGTCTCAAGGCCTTTTCAATGTCTGGTGGGGATGCTCTTTGTTGATTTTGTTTCTCTGTGCTCTCAATGTCCAAGGGCCTAAACCTTCAATGAGCTTTGTATGGATGGATTCAGTGATTTGTCCTGGGCTCAGCATAAGTACAGCAAATCAGATCATTCAGATTTGCAACCTAAAACAGACAAATTTTGTGGGATTCAGCCTATTACATCTTTCCAGAATTCTCGGTGATCCTTTTTCACACTCTAGAATAGTGCATATTCTGATAAAACCCACAGAAATGCGGTGTCTTCTAAAGATAAAATACTGTCATTTGCATGAAGAGTTTTATGAATACCAACTGAACATCTACAAGGGAATCAAGGAAAATTGATTGCTGCTGCTGCTTAATGTTGTATATACAGCATGGGGTGTTACAGAACTGACTTTCAGCTGTGACTCTTTAGAAGCCTGTGTCAGATCCTCATCTAGTGTAAGTCAGCGTAAGTACATTTCCACTATCTGGTGAACTGGTCCTACATTTTATGAAGTTCTTAAATGGTTTTTATCCAAGATAAGGTGAACCTATGTGAAATCCTATTCATTTTTATCAGTAGAAAGAGGTGACTGAAATTTTCCATATGTAAGAATTCAGTCCGTATTGAAAAAAAGGTCTACTTCTGCCTCCCCATGAGCAAAAAGCTTTGAATTCTATAAGCTCTTCAGCTACCCTGACATTACAAATAAAAGGTTTATTTTGAGTTGTGGTCTAGCTAACTTTACTTTAAAAATGCATGCAGAAAACTGCTGTTTGGCCATCTTATCTTACTGGTGTCCACAGTACATACATTAGGATTTATAAAAATGTTTCCTGCAACATCCTGTGCATTGTTTTACAGGCTCAGAGCGTTGGATTGGATTCCTTTCTGCATTACTGCAGTTCTGCCTCAGTACAATTCCAGTGATATCAATAAATGGTTTGAATACAATGCTTAATGAAACAGAAGTAAACAGACTTTTAGTTAATCCTTAATAACTGATCTTTACAGGCTTCTTTACTTCTGGTATTTCTTAGGCTAAAAAAAATATGAGTATCGTTTAGTAAAAATACTATAATTGTAATCATATATTAGAATGTCCAGTCTTCACTATACAAAGGTCAGAGCTTGGGATGGGGGGAGTTTATCCTGTCCTGAAGTAATTCAGAGCTGTGATGACAAGTGATACACAAAAGGTGGGATAGGAAATACTGACCATGCACCATCAGGTGAGGTTCCAGCTCACTTGAAACAAGAGGAGTAAAGGGTGTTGTATCTACTGTATCTAGATGATATTGAAAGGAAAGAATCTGTCATTGTGTTTAGGGAAGGTTTGAACCAAAACCTTCGACCTGTGGTACGGCTTGCATGGGAGTAGTCTTTAACCTGTTTTTATGAAAGGCTGAACCTAAATGCCAGATCTGATTTCATTTTAGAGATTTGGATCAGGACTTTAGCTTTGCCATTTAGACCTGTATTAAAAGAGCCCAGTATCACTGCTGTCACTGCACAGACACCGCTTGGTTGCTACCATGGTGGCCTTATGCTTTCTTGATAGACTTAAAACATTACCGAAATTGCAGTACCACCTAGCAACAAAACAATAGTATTATATGTGAGGAACTGAAGTGGCTCATGGCTGCAGAACCTGTTTTGGGAAGCTCTTGTAGCATTACAGGGCTATGGCTGGGAACCCTAGTTTTAAGAACAACAATGTAAAAGGGAACCCGGAGGGCCTATGTGGATGGTTAGATCTTCAAGTTAGTTTTCAAGGATTAGACATGGTATTTCAAGCTAGGTAAATGAAGATAGGGGAAAGCCAATCATTCCTGCTTTTTCTTCCTATATGCTATGTGCCTAAATTGAAACTTATTTTTCTATACCCTTTCCATAACTAGAAGTTTGAAAACTAGTTGTTGAATCCACTGAAGGGGAAAGTAGATGTCTAAATGGAAATTTCAAGAGGTAAAGTTAATATTGATGTCCATCTGACCAGTGGGCGTGAGAAAAAGAGGAAGGTTGCAGGTTATTTTATTAGGTGCTTTTATGTCTGATGAAATGGGGACTATCTACCAGAGCTGATAAGGAGAGACAAGAATAAAACTGACTTGTTAGCAATTAAGGAAAGCTTCATCCAGCAAAAATGCTGTGACAAAACTCTTAGGAACTTGTTTGTATTTTTAAGGAAGTTTCCTCAAGGAAAACCAGGAGAGAACACTTTTTTTTTTTTTTTTTCCTAATAAAAACTTAGTTCCTCCTCAGATATTTGGCACTCCTTAAAATTTGCTGGAGCCTGATGGATTATTCTGACATTGTTAATGCACCTGAGAGTAACTTCCCAAACATGCCTTTCTTTATGCTAGGTCTTGCCAAGATCTTCCAGATAAACCTCATTTGAAGTTTCTAGGACACAACGAGGTGGCTTAAGGAGCCCTAGAAGTACTTTCAGAATATGATTAGCACCTATTTCTAAGTCCCATATCACAAAAAGATCTTGGCCAAATCTCCTGTAATTCAGATAGAAATATGTTCTTTGACAGCCAACCACCTGTGAAGACTTTGGAGGGTAAATGACCTCTCATGAGTTTGGGGAACAAGTCAGAAAGTATCTAATCTAGGCATTTATCTGTGCTTTGAACCATGTACTTTGAATTCTTGGGTTTACAACAGAAAGCCAATCTTGGTCTGAACTATGGACAGCCTATCTATATATATTCTCATGCATAATCCATGTGAGAGAGCAGTAACTCTGCAGTGAACTGATACAGCAGGGAGCATTTATTGACCTGTTTAGGAGAGGCGTGCTACTTGCCACTTGTGCATTATGCGTAATATCCTCAGCTAATAGCAGTAAAACCTTTATGCTACCTTATACTGTAAAGTATAGCATGAGAGTAGCATATTTAAAAAAAAACAGTTTATGTTTTGGAGCATTTTAGAAAAATTATTAGATACATGTTTTTGAGTCTCTGTGCCTGTAAAACTGCTTTGTGCCATAGGTCCAATAAACCTACAAAACTCATCTGAGATAGCTTTTCCATAAAGAAGGTTAGATTGGAGTCTAATGTCTTGAGTTGTTTCAGGGCTGCACACAGGTGTTATGGGTCACATTAGGAAACGGAATCCTCCCCTTCTGTTCTTTTAAAAAAAAATCACGTTGACCCGTATGGGTTACAAAATACAGAACCTCAGAATTCCCTGTGGTTTAGGGCTGAGTATGGATAATACTGAAGCTCAGTAATGGAAAGCTGGAAGGGAAAAGGCACATGTCTGTCAATTGGCCGTAGAGGAAATGTGCTTCTGAGAGATTTGGGGTTATACAACTCTGTTCCTGTTCAGACAGGAGTGCGTACTGTGCAAGTGAAGCTGTCAGAGGTGTGTGATAAATTCTGTTTGCATTCTGTTTTAATTTTCCCTTGGGTATCACCATCTCTTGTATGGTGCATGCCTATATGCTTGCATATGTGTGTGGACTCCTGTGTGTGGGGCATCTGTTTCGTGGGTACTGTGTGTATATATATATATGTGTAAATATCAGTATATGTGCACATACACACACATTTACATTTTAAAATAAATACCAGAAATGAGATTTATAGATAGCTTCCCTCATTTGCTTGTGTGGTGTGTGAGACGTGTGCACTCACATCTACTGGAAAAATGTGTGTGTTTATAGTTCTGTATGGGCACAGATGATGCGTGTGTGTATACAGACGCAGACAAACATACACTCACATTGTAATGCATTAGATGCACTTAGATCTGTAGGACTCACTATTGACTTTAATTAGAATATCAGCATAGACTTCTTGTAAAAGACAACTTAGTTATTCTTTCTTTTCTTCTGAATACATATTTAATGCATTTCTGGTCTGAAGTGAAAGGTAATGGAGATTTATTCCAATGGTTGAGTCTGAGGAAAGTTAAATCCTGGAAAAATCAAGGTATGTAGCCAGGTCAACCTGTGGGTGTGCTGTACTGGTCCTTCCCTAGCACTCTGTCGTTTCAAGCCATGGCAGATGATTGTCTTGAATATATGCTGTTCCAGGAGAGTGCCAAACTACAGCAGTTCTTAAAAAAGGCTTCTAAGCAAAATATAGGCATCCAACGTTAAAATAAAGGTATCGAAACCATTTGATTAACTGAAGATGCTTTTTCATGATTACTTAATAACATGATGGAAATTTGAAGCTTGTCATTAATGTTGTCATTTGTCTAAAAAATACCTGCTAAGTGCTGCTTGGCACCAGGGTGACTAAGCACTGCATTATCGTCTGAGCCTGGGTCTGTCTCAGCGTATTGTTACATTTGGTGCATCAGGACATTCTGCCATGCAGCCCTGGAGGACCCTAGGAAAGGCATTTGCAGGCAGGGACTTGAAATAAGCACAGCCTCAGCGTAATTGCAGCCAGGCGCTTCCACCGGAGGAGTGGCTGTGCGTGGAATTGGAGTGTCCAGCTGTTCTGGGGAGGATTACGAGGGCTTTAATGGAGAGCACAGATGGAATCAGTACTATTGTCCAGAGTATTCTGGGGCAGAGGCTAAAATGTGAAGGATGATCAGTGGAGAGCTGATTGGAAAGAAAAAGATAAAAAAAAAAGTAAGAAAGAAAGAGGGGGGAAAAAATCCCCTTGTTCTCTAAAAAGCAAAAGGATTGATGCTGTCCAATGGTGAGGGTGCACAGGAAATAGTTCCCAAAGCTTCCTTTCATGGTTAGCAGGCATTGTAAAGATGGCACAGGTCATGTGTTGTGTGCAGCTGTTTAGAGGTTCTTACAGAACTGTTAGAGACTTAGCAAGGCCCATTATTCAAGGCTCTAAGGCAGTTTTACTGGATATGGACTACTGCAATTGTATAAGCTCTCCATTGTGTGAGTACTAATTTAGAGTGCTACCATAAGCCAGCCATACAATCCACGCTTCCCATGAATGAATGAGTCATCTTGATGAAAAGGCTCAGAGCACACAGCTCTGACTTTTAGTCTTAAAGGGACCTGATGTGTTCAGAATTGATCACGTTTTAATGAACAAACTCATTGGCAAAATATTTTGGTTCTGAACTGCTAAAATAATCCTTTTCTTTTTAAGGAAAGGTATAGTACCCAAAGACTTTAGATAGGTTTTCATTTGCCTTACCACATGTTAGACGTATTTGTAATTACTGATTTGTTATGGGATATTAAAGTGTTACTAATAAGCTCATGTAAACATAAGAGGTTTCAAGGCCACTCAGTAAGCCAGTAGTTCATGTCCTAAATCATTCCTTTAGGTGCCAAGGAGCCCCATGATTGTTTTATTCAAAACTATTTGGCTGCAGGAATGCAGCTGTTTTTCATTAATGATGTCCATGCACATACACAAGCAACATGTTGTTATGTAGCACTACTGTCTTTTTACTTCCTTGCCTGTGGAGAATATGAGAGTACTATTAGGACCTGTAAGGCAGTTGCACTGTTGTTTGGTAAGGTCGTTCTCTGTAGAGTACTTATCTGGATGACCGAAGGCCAGACCAAAAAGTGAATTTGCTCTCTGGTAACAGGACTTAGATGGCCTTTGGGAACATCTATACTGGGGGACACATGAGAACTTCCCGAGCTCATATTCTGTCCAGCCATTACTCAGACAGTCCTTAGAAGAGCCCTCCTTCAAATATGTGATCTGAAGTATTGGGGGCATCTAAACTTTCACAGCACCTGCTGATTTGATCTGAAAGTTTTCTGTAGTTCTCCTTCTGTGCCTGCCCTGGAACTGCTCAGGTCTAAACACCTAAATGCTTACCTCCTGCCTGAGGCTCATCACAGTCCAGAAACAAGGCAGAGCAACGTTGTCATCACCTGAAAGGCTCAGCGAACAGGTATGGTGCCTGAAGCAGGTGGCAGGTTCATAAAATGTAGCTACTTCCTTTCTAACCTGCAGCAGTAAAAGAAGGGGTAGTCCTTGCTTTATTTTTGCAGTAGCCTCATGAAAGCTTAGCAGTTGCCCAAGAAATGGAAAGAACTGGAGTGGGGCTTCTGTGTCCTTAATGCAGTTCACATGGTGACTTCCACATCTTGGTAGAGAATTCCTAAATCCAGAGTTAGTTTGGGGACAAGATCTTTCCACATTTGCTGAAACTGGGCTTCATGCAAAAAGAGACATACTGTTCATGTCATAAATGGAGCAAAAAAGAGGTATCATAGCTCAGTATGGAACTGATGATGATATTTGAGCCTGCGTTCTGTTCCATAGATGCCTAGTTGTGTTGTGTTCTTTTTTTATTTTTTTTATTTTTTATTTTTAAATTAAGTTTTTCTGCTGAGTACCATTGAGGTCAATTTATATTAACTTCAGCAGAGCAGGGATTCAACACAAAGTTCCTACAGGTCAAATTTTGCCCTTAAGAAAATAATTCTTATTACAAAGTCCCTTTTCTGAGCTGAATACTACTTAAAAGCTAAAGGCATTTAAAAAATCAAACATTACTTTAAGTTTTCATCATGTTTACTGCTGGTTTCCTCCTTGTCTCTCTTAGTATCAGATTAAGTGTATTGAGTCAGCTTTGTTTCATTGGTTTAATTTTAAGTGTTCAGCAGCATTGCCAGGACTGTACTTTTCAGATTCACAGCTCGGAGTGAAAATGTTACCTGTGACTGGCAAGAGGAAACAAAAACAAAAGTAGAAGAAATTGTTAAAATGTTTGTATTTTCTTAGGTAAAACGCTTCCAGAACTGAAATTTGGAGCAGAAAATATGTAAGGAACCTGACAGTTAACTAACTTAAATCCGTTCTTATTGAAGGGTCAGAACTTTCATTTGCTTTATCGCAAGTCAGGTCTACCACCCCAAGCATGTCAAGTATTAGTNAAAAAAAAAAGTAAGAAAGAAAGAGGGGGGAAAAAATCCCCTTGTTCTCTAAAAAGCAAAAGGATTGATGCTGTCCAATGGTGAGGGTGCACAGGAAATAGTTCCCAAAGCTTCCTTTCATGGTTAGCAGGCATTGTAAAGATGGCACAGGTCATGTGTTGTGTGCAGCTGTTTAGAGGTTCTTACAGAACTGTTAGAGACTTAGCAAGGCCCATTATTCAAGGCTCTAAGGCAGTTTTACTGGATATGGACTACTGCAATTGTATAAGCTCTCCATTGTGTGAGTACTAATTTAGAGTGCTACCATAAGCCAGCCATACAATCCACGCTTCCCATGAATGAATGAGTCATCTTGATGAAAAGGCTCAGAGCACACAGCTCTGACTTTTAGTCTTAAAGGGACCTGATGTGTTCAGAATTGATCACGTTTTAATGAACAAACTCATTGGCAAAATATTTTGGTTCTGAACTGCTAAAATAATCCTTTTCTTTTTAAGGAAAGGTATAGTACCCAAAGACTTTAGATAGGTTTTCATTTGCCTTACCACATGTTAGACGTATTTGTAATTACTGATTTGTTATGGGATATTAAAGTGTTACTAATAAGCTCATGTAAACATAAGAGGTTTCAAGGCCACTCAGTAAGCCAGTAGTTCATGTCCTAAATCATTCCTTTAGGTGCCAAGGAGCCCCATGATTGTTTTATTCAAAACTATTTGGCTGCAGGAATGCAGCTGTTTTTCATTAATGATGTCCATGCACATACACAAGCAACATGTTGTTATGTAGCACTACTGTCTTTTTACTTCCTTGCCTGTGGAGAATATGAGAGTACTATTAGGACCTGTAAGGCAGTTGCACTGTTGTTTGGTAAGGTCGTTCTCTGTAGAGTACTTATCTGGATGACCGAAGGCCAGACCAAAAAGTGAATTTGCTCTCTGGTAACAGGACTTAGATGGCCTTTGGGAACATCTATACTGGGGGACACATGAGAACTTCCCGAGCTCATATTCTGTCCAGCCATTACTCAGACAGTCCTTAGAAGAGCCCTCCTTCAAATATGTGATCTGAAGTATTGGGGGCATCTAAACTTTCACAGCACCTGCTGATTTGATCTGAAAGTTTTCTGTAGTTCTCCTTCTGTGCCTGCCCTGGAACTGCTCAGGTCTAAACACCTAAATGCTTACCTCCTGCCTGAGGCTCATCACAGTCCAGAAACAAGGCAGAGCAACGTTGTCATCACCTGAAAGGCTCAGCGAACAGGTATGGTGCCTGAAGCAGGTGGCAGGTTCATAAAATGTAGCTACTTCCTTTCTAACCTGCAGCAGTAAAAGAAGGGGTAGTCCTTGCTTTATTTTTGCAGTAGCCTCATGAAAGCTTAGCAGTTGCCCAAGAAATGGAAAGAACTGGAGTGGGGCTTCTGTGTCCTTAATGCAGTTCACATGGTGACTTCCACATCTTGGTAGAGAATTCCTAAATCCAGAGTTAGTTTGGGGACAAGATCTTTCCACATTTGCTGAAACTGGGCTTCATGCAAAAAGAGACATACTGTTCATGTCATAAATGGAGCAAAAAAGAGGTATCATAGCTCAGTATGGAACTGATGATGATATTTGAGCCTGCGTTCTGTTCCATAGATGTCTAGTTGTGTTGTGTTCTTTTTTTATTTTTTTTATTTTTTATTTTTTATTTTTAAATTAAGTTTTTCTGCTGAGTACCATTGAGGTCAATTTATATTGACTTCAGCAGAGCAGGGATTCAACACAAAGTTCCTACAGGTCAAATTTTGCCCTTAAGAAAATAATTCTTATTACAAAGTCCCTTTTCTGAGCTGAATACTACTTAAAAGCTAAAGGCATTTAAAAAATCAAACATTACTTTAAGTTTTCATCATGTTTACTGCTGGTTTCCTCCTTGTCTCTCTTAGTATCA
>VXAL01004687.1:332433-363987 GCA_013399475.1 Chauna torquata | reverse complement strand
TAACACCTAAAAAAGAATAGAAGAACAAGGGCAAGAATATACTGATACTTCGTACCTGTATGCTTTGCCAGTTTCCAGTTGTTGGAGAATCAGGGATCTTCTGATCCAATGGTGAAATCATTGTGTAAGAGCTATACTCTCTCTTGTTGAAAAAGAGGGGTTTATCTGCTTAGGTTCCTATCTGATTGGAAATATTCTAAAAGGCTGAAATGCTAAAGAGAATACAACAATATCAATCTCTACTATGTACACAGCAAATTATTCGCCTATACTTTTCAAAATATTTTGCAAAAGTAGGTAAATACAGGGAGGAGAGGGCTAAATATTTTCTCCATGGTTACAGGGCAGGTTATGGTCTTTGGCTTCCAATTCAATGTAGTACATTTCCTTTTCTTTCTTTTTCTCCATAGCAGGTCACGCTTGGGAGTGGCATGGTTTNATTATATATGTATAATAGAAATCTCTTTATAGAAAGTTGATGTTTCAAAGTGGGTTGTTAACTAAGTGACCTGTGCCATGTGCAGTTGTTAAGTTAACCCTAGTATCCTACATATACTAGATTGTATGTATATGTATAATAGATTGGTTGTTACCAGCAGGTGAGCTCCTTCCATTTCAGCTGATGTGGAAACCAAACAGAGCCAGAATACTGTGTTTCCCAAACTGTAGCAAAGCTTGTCCCACGTTTAGACTATGCAGATTGACTCGGGTCATTTAACCCTTCTCATTTTTTCTCAGCCAGCAGTGCTTAACCCTATTGTTTGTTACTACTGCTATTGCTAGTTCAGCTCCAGTTGTGATACTTGCTAGATAATACACATGACTGGCAGCATTTTCATGATGGCGACTGAAATGTCAGCTCTGCTGCGGTCTGAGGAGCTGTTGCTGTTGACTTCAATGAAGTCAGATTTCACACCAGATGATACAGATCTGCTAGGGCCACTCTTAGANAGGTGATTCTTGACCTTCATACCTGGGTACAATTGGATGGTTGTGTAAAGTGTTAAATATTGTTATTTACAACCAAAGCATTTTTTTCATGTGAGAAAAATAAATTGGAAGTATGTGATACGGCTATATTGTCCATGATTAGCAAGAAAAATACCATTTACCTACNGCTATTGCTAGTTCAGCTCCAGTTGTGATACTTGCTAGATAATACACATGACTGGCAGCATTTTCATGATGGCGACTGAAATGTCAGCTCTGCTGCGGTCTGAGGAGCTGTTGCTGTTGACTTCAATGAAGTCAGATTTCACACCAGATGATACAGATCTGCTAGGGCCACTCTTAGAAATAATTAGAATTTATTTAGAGCTAATTAATATTTGCAAAGTGCTTTGAAAGCATAAAAACAGTGTAAGCAATAGAAGATAAGAAGTCTTCTGTTGTGCCCTTGAAAAAATTGCATAGTTCCACCTCAGAGGAGGCTGCTCTTTAGTCGTAGCTAGCTAGCGTGATCCTTTTATGAATGCACATATGCGTAGGTTTGCATGTGGAACATTAAAGTAGGATTGTCTCCTATATAAGAGGTAACAAAGGGAAGGAAATAAGAGCTTGAGAAAGCAAAGGAGGCTGCTTCTGGGGAGCTATTTACAGAAAAGGAAGAAGGGGGTAAGCTGGGAACAGTGGTAAATTGCGTATTCTTCACCCAGTGTGAGCAGCAGAATGCACCAAGACAGAATGCTTCCCCTGCCTCTTCTGTGGTTATACATTTGCAGCGCTGTTTACAATTAGTTTTCCGCTAAAAGACACTGAATAGCCCAAACTTTGTAAAGAAGATGGGTTCCCCCCAATTAATGATGCTAAGTAAGATTTATTTTGGGAAGTGCACTCCATTGCTTCTTCAAGCATTTGATGAACCCTTTGAAAGGATGTGAAATGTTGACTAGCCACTTATGGTAGCGTGGCATGGTGTAGCAGTCTCGGGGTTTTTCAATATGATTGAAGCTGTAGAATGCCAGATATTTTCTTCTTTGGAGGATGAAGAACAACATGCTTCGTTTTCTAAACTGAGGTGTGCAAGAAATTGAATTATATGGGGATTTTAGGATTTGTTCTCTTTTCTCAGGGAACAATAGTTACTAATACTGTATTTCAGAATGTTCTTGCAGTGGGATTTAGCCCAAATATGTTTTCCAGGTTATTCACAATTCTCATGAAAACTTCTAGGTAGCCTTTTGTTTGCTGATACCTATGTTATTTTTATGGAAATATGCCAGATTTTAGAAGCAAGAACTGTTTTTCCTTGCCCATTGCTCCTCTCCCCTGTGGATAATTTGTTGTAACAAATCATATTGTGTTCCAAGTCAGATGTCATCAACATGGGGCTTTCTGAAAGCACTTTAATCACTATTTCAACCATATCCAATTAGGGAGGAAAATGTGAATATACAATGGGTACATTGTACGTTTCTTACCTATCAGCTCATTGCTGCTGGAAGTGTTCTAAGTAAAATAATGCATACAAAGTTATTGATGAAATATCTAATTACCTTTTAAAATCGGCAAAAATGCGTGAGATGAACAAGCCAAGGCTAATACAATTAAAATATGCTGAATTTAGTGTTCATCTATATTCTGAACAGTATTTCCTTGTCCAATAAAAATGAAACTCTCAGTTAATTGGTTCCTCATACAGTACAATAAAATTAATGTTTAGGAGTTAAATACCATAAACTTCCTCAGGGAAATTTGCTGATATATCTCTGTTTTTTAGTTAGTCACATGTCTCATTGTTTAATGGAGTATCATGTGGACTGTCTTATAATTTTTCTTGTACTCAGTGTCCATGTGTCTGGCTTCTGAAGAGACTGAGTGCTAATTTCTGGTTTAACTGTGTCAGCTGTATCAGCTGACATACAGGTCATTGACAATCACCAAATCACAAGCAAAAATATTGACATTGCTATGCTTTTATCAGAATGACAAAAATAGGAACCATGTGTTGTGAAGACCACATACTGTAGCTTCTTTATAAAGATGCTAGTCATCTTTCAGGGCTACTGTTTATGCTTCAGAAAAGACTGAGCATATGACTGAACCCTCATGTTCCCCCCAGGATAAGAAAAGAATAATAGCATTGTGGATAGAAACAGCAAGAATGAGGAATTTTTGGTAATAACTTTGCCTTTTAACATATATGAGAACATGTCACTTCTGTAATGCTGCAAATGCAATGGAAAGCATTGAAACTGCGAAAACCAACACCACCACTAAAGACTATTTCTAACTGAAAGAATCCCATAGCCCCTAAGTCTATGTGAGGCTTCTCACAATAATGCTAATAAAAACAAAATAGACAAGCAAAATAATGGTCCTGTGAAAACAGGTGGATAGTTTCAGCTCAGTTTCTAGGCCATAACAGATATCTTATGTTTTAGCACTATCACCTGTAGTTGGGCAACGAAATAAAAGTCCTGATTTTTAAATTTATGAGCATGTACAAATCTTGATGGGAATACATTGCCTTTCCTTAGTACTCAGACCTTTTGAATAAGTGTCATTTATTCAACAGGTTTAAAACAAGTATTTGGGCACCCTGGAAATCATGGGATCATAGGATTATTCTGGTTGGAATGGATCTCAGGAGGTCTCTAGTCCAACCTCCTGCTCAAAACAGTCATCTATGAGATAAGACCAGGTTACTTAGGTGTTTGTTCAGTCAGAGCTTGAAAGTCCAAGGATAGAGACTGCACAGCCTGTTTTGACAGCCTGTTTCAATGTCAGACTGTCCTCATGGGGCAAATGTGATCCTCTCTTGGTTTAATTTATGTCCATTGGCTCTTGTCCTCCAGCCAAACACTGCCTTGAGGAGCCTGTCTTCTTGATGACCTCCTTGTAGGAATTGGAAGGCTGCTTTTAAGTCCCTCCAAAGCCACCTCTTCTGCAGGCCGAAATGTTTCTCTAAAGTGTAAAATAAGCTAGCTAACCCCTTATAGGTAGCAGTTGGTCAACGCTGTCCAGAACTATCCTCAAACAAAGTCAGGAAACCAGTTTAGATTTCCTTTTGGAAGCCACTGGTGGTATCTTCTTCATACTCTTTTTCTTACCTGTCTAAATCCCTAATGCCTAGGGCCAGAAGTTGGGGAACTCTGCCCATGTCTCTCACAGCCTCCTGTTACTCTTACTGCATGTTCACCACCACACCAAAGTGGTGATAAGGATGAGAATGAATGTGTGGTGAGAAGAGATGCAGTGGGTTACCTGTCAGTTACCCATCAGCTGTGATTATTTGTTATACTTAAGTAATAAATTGAATGTAAAATTATTGTGGCTTTTTCTGGAGCTTGTCAAACATGGGGAGAAGATAATGTAGATTCCTTTTCATTCAACAGAATCAACTGTAAGGAAATGTTTATTCTGGTATTTCTCAGGGAATTTAGAATAGCATTCTGGTTTGGGAAATTATACTTTAAGGATTTGTTTTTGTTTCCTTCATGTTATTTTCTTTCCACTGTTTTGTTTTTTTTCTTCTCCCTCCATGACTTGAACTTTTTTCTCTTGCTGTCCCTGAAAGAGAGGTAGGAGGACAACAATAAGTAAAAAAAAAAAAAAAAAATCATGGGAAATAAAACCCTACTTCTCCTTTTCTGTTTTTGTTTTTTTTTGTTTTTTTTTTAAGAAGAAAATTTCAGGAAAAAATCAGAGAGTTCTGTTGTTTCATATAATCAGGTTCAACCTAAAAATCTTGTCAAAACATTATAATTTAACATTAGCATGTAACTTGATTTATATAGCAAGTAAGACAATTGTGCCTCCTCTGAAGAGCTTGCAGCCTGTCAGGAGATGAGACAAGACGCTAGGGGGGATTACACCATGAAGGAGAATAAATGAGATGAGTGACAGAAAAAGGAATACAAAAAATGTCTTGTGAGTTTAGGTGAATGGTGCAACACATAATGTTAGCTCCTATGTTTTCTTTTCCTTTTAAAAAAAAAAATATTTTTTTTTTAACTTACTAAACTCCTTTGATAAAATTTTGCAAAACATAAATGGTTTAAGAGCCACTGTTGTACTTCCACAAGTATACAAATCATTTAATATCCATGAGCTTGGTAGCTAGTCAGTTGAAAATTAAGTTCCTAAACACAGGGTTGTTATTTTGTGTTTTGGGACATGATGTCCACTTGGCTCTGTACCACAGCTTACTTTCACAGAGTATTTTCAGTGGAAGATGATGGGGAGAGTTAATAGAAAGAGTGCCTGAAAAATGAATGTGCTTCATGAAAAATGCTCTTGTAAGCAAAATCTTAGAAGATTATTTTGGGCAAGGATGAAGGTGTGATTTGAAATTGAAAGAAGTTGCAGTGCATAAATTATCAGGAAAGAAGTTCTGGGTATGTTAGTGGAAGACAGACCAAAAGAAGGATAGAGAAATAAAGAAATGGCCCAGAACTGAGGGTTCAGCCTTGCCTTCTTTCCTCCATAAGCCATGCCTGGTTTGCGGTATTCTCCTTTGCTTACGGTATGCACCAGCACCTCTAATACACCCTATCAGCTCATTCAGGCTGACGTATCCTATTAACTTCTCTACGTGCTATATCACCAGTACAGACTTACTTCTGTGCTCTTTTCACGTAGTCAGTCTTGAATAATTCTGTTCTTCAAAGTGAAGTCACAGAGTAGCTGGGAAATGACTTTGTATTAGAAAAAAATTTGTGAGCTAATGAAATAATTTTTAGCTTGTTCTTGCAATAAAAATCCCAGCCTTTGACCCACTCCAGATTTTACCATATAGTGTACGAAAGAAAAAACAACAGCAACAAAACTCTCTGATGCTTATTTTATAAGAAAAGACCACTCATAATAAGAGGTGGATCATGAAAGAAATGCACAAAATGTTTCTTTTGATAACTGAAAGATTCTGAGAGATACACTCCTGCCTGCATGCATTAGTGGATTAACAGTGAATTTTGTGAGTTGAAATGTAGTATAATTGTTTGAGAATTTATTGATCTTTTCAGTGATAGAAGCTTGTGGATGGCTTGGGAAATAGATATTTCTAATAACTGTATATCTTGCCTCACATTCCTGACGTATTCCCAGAGCTTGGGAAAAGAAAAAAAAAAAAAAACAGTGACTTTTTACATTTAAAAATAAGATATTTACTGAAGTATTAAC
Organism: Chauna torquata; assembly: GCA_013399475.1. Classification (NCBI taxonomy): domain Eukaryota; kingdom Metazoa; phylum Chordata; class Aves; order Anseriformes; family Anhimidae; genus Chauna; species Chauna torquata. The sequence goes on along the minus strand of VXAL01004687.1, from coordinate 357,864 downwards.
AAAATAGTTAAGAAACACATTTCCTAGACTTCAGAATTAACTAGAACTGCCCAGACAAAAAACCTTGTCTGATACGGGAATAAATTTGAGGGCAGTAGAAAGAGATATCATGTTCTAGAGTAGCAGCAAAGAGCGAGCAGATGCGTATTTATCAGAGGAGACTTGAAGCCTTTGTTAGTACTTTGAGAGGTGGCAGTTGCTCCTCCTGCATTGTGTGGTGTGATTATGTGAGTTAGCAAGGCCTCCAAGTTTATGTAGGGCCTGGAGCCTTCCCTAGGAAGGGCACTTGCTGAAGAGTTGTCTGCAGGTTTTCCATTGGGCTGTTGCATGACCTCGGACAAAGCACAGCATATTCCTCACTCTTTTGTGTTTTGTCTCCTGTGGACGGTGAGCTCTTTCAGACAGAGGTGACCTTTTGTTAGACGTTTGTAGCAGGCAAACACAGTGGAGCACTAACCCTGATGTTGCCTCTGCTCATCATTGTGCATTCCTCCAACTCCATCGCTGCTGCTGCTGCGTCTGTACTGTGGGAGCAGTGATAGGGGTGTTCTGTGCGCGAGCTGCACTTGTGGAAGAATTGGAGCACAGGTGGGATGTACTTTTCTTCATACAAAGAATTGCTAAACACTAAAGATAAGCATGAGATAGCAGAAGATGATACCAAAGCATAATGATGCAAAGGTTCATAATGGGCTAATGAATTTGAGATTTTCCCCTAGAATTATACTTCTGAAAAACTACATTAGCATGTATTGGTGTAGTAGTCTCCATGACCTTCTTTCTAGGCTGGTCCCTTAGGAGTCCCAGAGGCATTCCAAAAACAACTGATGCCAGTGGTTGTGACTGTATGCGCATGGCCATGGGGACTTTAGTATGTTCTTCTCTCGTGAGCACCTAACATCTACCAAATGAACCATAAAGGGTAGGAATTAGCGCAACAGATTACGGTATGAGAATCCGCCTGGTTTAGGGAGCTGAGAATAGTGGGATTTATGAATTGTGCTTGAGGTTGTAGGAGAGTGGGGTGAGGCTTATACATGTGTGTGGAGAAAAGTGGAATGTGGGACAGCACACGGAAGTTAATCTTTTAGTATATATGTCTTAGTATATATAATTAGTAACTGAAAATGTTAATATAAAATAACATTCTAGTGAACATAATTTCCCTTGTTCTTCTCTTTGCAATTGAGAAAGTAATCATCTCATATTTTACGGCTGGTACTTGAACAAAATGTCCTCTTCTAGAGAGGAGTCTTTCAGAATGATATTGGGATTAGTCTTTGAGCTACTAATGTTGTGGAAGCAGCTGAACATCATTCATGCTAAGTCTTGAACCTCCGCCTCTTTCTTCTCCATGTCTTCATATCTTTAAAGCCCATTGCTTGGGTCACAGGATAGCTCTCGAGAAAATTTCAAGTCAGAGAAATGTTTCATTCAATCTATGATATGAAATGGAAAGTGTACACCTCAGTTAAAGCAAAAGGAAAGTGGAAAATATTAAACAATGGCATCCTCTGGGAAAATGAAAAAAAAAAACGGAAATCAGGAAATCTGTTGCCCATTGATAATAAATAAATAGAGAAGTGAGGCCTGATGCTGGTGCAGGGACATTTGTGGATGAGGATGTCTGGGTTGAACTTTGGATTCCCATTGCTTGGCTGGCTAGCCTTGAAAGACTGTGAGGCTTCAGTCAGCAAAGCATTATATAAGATGTTCTCATGTATAAGTAGACATGCTCATTGAAGTTAAATGTTAAAATACTTTCCCAGCCAGTTTTTTTCTGGCCCTCCATCTCTAGAAGTTACGGTATTTATTTCATAACAGGAGATCAAAATCCTTGAAAGAAAAGACCTCTGTAAAGAACGTAGGGAATAAAAGGGAAGAAATAAACATTAGAGTTTTCCTGAACAAGTATACATCAATACAGCTTATTTCTAACATTTTAAAAACACGAGGTCCATTTCTTTCCCTCTGTTTTCTCTGTCCTGTAACTTAGGCTTGATACCATTATAAACTTTAATTCAGTAATAGCTAATGATTGTACAGAACAGCTTGCATCACCTTCTTGTCTTTTTCTCCTGTTCACTTCAAAAACAATAAAGGAGGAAAATTTTTAATCTACCTCTCTAATAAAAGATACTGAAACATTTAGCTAGATTTTCTTGATAAAGCATCTTTACTTTTCTGTAGTCTCATTTCAAGTGGCTTTTTTAATGCTACAGAAATCAGATATGCTACCAGAACATGGGGATAAACAGAAATATTCTGGTGATCGTTATTTGTGCGGAAAGTACTTAAACATTTTATCATTTGGAGAAGGAATATAATGCATGTAGCATTTTTTTTTACCAGTTTTCTTAATAGATTTGTTGGGGAGCTAGTATGATATTTATTTTAAGAAATCGGATAAACAAGGAGTGAACAAAAGTGAATGCTCTATAACATTAAGACGTACCTGTCTCCATCTTAATTTTTGCCATCCCAGGTGATTTTCCTTTATAAACGCTTGCAACTTTTTATTAAGCCTTTACTAGGTCCCTTTGTCTTATTCTGCACAACGCAGTTCTTGCTAAAGCTGAAACAGTTTTCTCTCGGAAGCAAAATTGAATCACAAGTCATGAGGTGGAGTTGGTGCGGGGATATTGGAGGCTTGTCTGTGATGTACTCCACATGCTTTTTCCTGTTACAGGATCAAACCCTGAAAGTGCAAAGTGAGTTTTTTTCCTTGCCTAAAAGAAAACACAGAAGTGAGGGGAGCACCATTCCTGATCTGTGTGAGGCTCGGTTTACTAACAGTGACCAGAGTTTGGTTAACTCCATATTGCGGACAAGCTTGTAAATTTGTCCCCTTCTAATGCTGTGATCTTATCAAGGTTGTACTGTTTTCCTTTTCTTCTTCTCCACCCCCATCTTCTTTCTTTCCTCTCTCTCTTTTTTTTTTTTTTGAAGTGCAGCCTTCTGATCAATGTGCACTTTTTTTTTCCATTTCCCTAAATACATCATGAAAAAGGATGAGGTTTCCGCCTTAATTGCTTGTGCCTTTTATTCACATTCCTCTCTCAGCCAGAATTGTGAAAAGAGTGTTAGTAAAAGGCTGCACAATAGAGCTTTTCATTAGGCCTCAACAAGGCACACAAAAGAAGGCTTTTGGAAGGAGTGAATGCAGGACTTTAATTTGCAGGTGGAGAGCAGATAAAAGGTGCTGACGCCTCTATTATTCTCTTACTTAGGTGACCCCTACCCCGTTCAGCTGATCCCGACTACCATGGCAGCTGCTGCTGCAGCAACGCCGGGCTTAGGCCCGCTCCAACTGCAGGTAAGTCCGGCAGCAGGCGGGAGAGCCGCAGGTTAGCTAAATGCAGAAAGCGTTTTTTCGCTTCCCTCGGCGCACAGTGGCATGAGCAGGTTTGTTGGTCCGCGCTCTCCACGCAAAATTTGCATCTGAAGCGAAATAATTGTCAGCCTGTGTTCGTTTTCCTTTCACCTTCAGGGAACTGTTTGTTACATTTATGTATTTTTATTGCCAATCTAATTATGGTTAGGTTGGCACTTCAAATTTCAGCAGACCAGCATGTTAGCCTGCCCCTTCCATCAGACTGTTCTGAGACAGGTTGTGCAGGCTGCCTGGGTGTAGACCCGTGCTGCACCACAGAAGAGCTCTGTCCTGACAAGCACTTTTAAACTGCTTAAAAGTCTCTTAACGTGATTATGGCCTTTTAGGCTGTAAGCCTGTCAGCACAACAAGTGGCCCCTCCTGCCGTGTTTCATGGGACCCAGCACATTTTAGGCACTGCTGTAGTGCAGATAATTAGCGATTATACTAATTTAACACAGGCAATTATAAACCAGGTGGAAGGGCACTAAAGAATCTTTTTTTGAGCTATGTTAAAGAGTATGCCTGGTCAGTGGATGTATAGGATTCAAAACTCCTAATATCGTTCTGAATTTTGGAGATATTACAGTGCCGTCCATGGGTCTTAATGATAGTGGTGCAGATGTTCCTCAGATGTTCCTGATCAGCTCCCCAACCTTCATCAGATTGTTGAAATTAAGAAAATTTGCTGTCCATCTCCACACATTTACTTTGCTGGTAGGATGAACCTAGGTAAAATTTGGGACTAAAATGAAATCAAGATCCAAATCATCTTTAGTCCTGCACAATCCTGATTGATACTCTTTTGTTTAAAAAAAAAAAAAAAAAAACCACAACACCATGCTCTCCATTGCTGATTTGTTCCCCTGCTCATGATTATTTGCCAAGTCACATGCAACACAGAGCTTTATACCTGCTAGGAAATGCTCAGCATGTATAAACAGTGTGTGTAAAATGCATTCTCAAACTCAGTTTGGCCAGCATCAGCATGAAGTAGACTCTCTACAACATCAGATATTTCAGTTGTTTGGCCAGCACTTGAGAGCGTGGGACATAATTCTGGGGAAGATTTTTTTTTTTTATTTTAACACAGCCAGCGGAAGTTAGCTGAGTTTCACAGAAATAGCTGCCAGTGTGTAAGCTGACACATTCCATGCACCACAGAGGTTAATACATTCATTCCTATTGTGCCTTTGTATGAAAAGCTACACTGTCTGTGTGTTAGTTTCTGATTCTGTGAGTTACAAATACCGTAGGCAGCTTAAGAATCATGGGAGCCATAAAAGTCATCCCTCTGAAATGAATTTTGAGGAGTAACGTCAGTATTGGTAAACTGCTTATAATAGCCAAACACACATGAACACACATATGGAAGGAAGAGGGGAAAAAATGAAAAACAAAAATGGAGCTAGCTAGGAATGAGGAAAAAAGAGGTTTGAGTCTAATACTCCTTATTTATGCAGTCATTCAAGCTAGTCCTAAAATAATGCATCAGTGCTCCAGTAAGTTGGGAGGATGGCTTACTTTCATTTCAGGACCAGCTTTGGGCTGTATCGCTGCATGTGGTGGGCTGAAGTATTCTGATTAAAATAGGCTTTATCACAATGACAGTTTCCTTATAAAAAGGTGGGCTTTGTGCAAATGTGACTGACTTCATAAATACCTTAAGATGAGTTTAGGTTGTGAAGAATTTGAAAACCCGAAAGGCTTTATGTTTCTGTGTAAAGGAAAATGTTAAAAGGAAAGTATTGACCAAATTCACCTATGTTGTTTTGCTAAGTGTTATTTACTCTGGAATTGAAGGGAGAGTTTGGCAGCCTCTCTCAGTGGGAGAGGTTCAAACTACTAACTCTGTAGACTCCTTCAAATCTTTCACATTTGATCTTTTGGGATATGTATATGCTAGAAAAAAAAAAAAATCTTATTTCTTCATGTCGAACAGTGATTTTAGCTATTGCTGTAACCTAATAGAAATTAGACATGCCTCTAATTTCTGGTGCCATTTGAAAGAGTTAGGTAGGCTAGCTGTGTTTAGTGAAAGATTTTACGATAAAGTATTCAAAATGGGCTCTCGCCCCTGCCAACATGAGTGGAGCTGAGTCTGAGATGAAATCATGTGAAGATTATTTTGACCTCGTTTGGAAAGACTTGGTGATGCAGAGCAATGCTGCTGGCCTAAAAGCATTGTGCTTTCTGCACTCTGTTCAAATTCAGTTTAGCTTTTGGTGATTGTTTCTTTAGGATGTTTGTCATTATTAACTGGTCCGAAGCCACCCATAAAATGGTGTGAGTGAATGTGCAGCCATTAAAGTCTCTTTCAAGGAGGAACTCTTCTTACTTGAGAAATTCACGTACTTTATATATAACCATAGTGTTCCCTACAAACCCTCTGTGCTCTGTTTGTCAGACAGTAGAAGGTCAGAAAAGTACAATGTTCCTTCTTTTCTTCTTTTTCTATCCTCCCTATCACTCATCTTTCAGACTTTGTACACTAAAAGCAGTAGTTTTCAGGGGAGATCAAAGAACTTGACACAGTACACATTTTGTTGCTCCCAGCAAAATTTGGTACACAGCGGTATCTCAGTGAAGACAAAGCCAAGGAATTTTTCTTGTTTGTTTGTGTAGTGATAATAAACATGCCTTTGTTATTTCATTAGAGAATTTTAAGACAGGGCGTCGCTTTAGTAGTATACTGTGAGATCAACAGGAAGTACTTTTCTATCCCTGGTTGTCAAAATTGAATTTTCTTTTTATAAATGAAATGCAGAGTTTATTTATAGAAGAACAGCTAACGTCTGATTGTTTTCCTGTGGCAAAGATACCCTTTGTCAGTGAAAACCTAATCTCTCATTTTGAAATGCCCTGTTGATTCCCACTGACAGGTTTGTAGTCTGAAGCCCTCCGTTTCTCTCCCTGCCTTTGAGTTCCTACTGGGGTATACAGATTCTGTCATCTGATAGCTGCCACAATTAGCCATACACAATTGCCTTTATTTCCAGTATCCACAGAGAGACTAATGACTCAATAAGAATGGAAGCTAAAACTTACATAGTTAGCTATTAGGAAAGGAGTAGATGGATGGAGCCATGTTGGAGAAGCTGGAATTAAAGAGATGCATGCTTGAACCGGTTCTGTGATAAAGAGCTGTCTGTCAGCCCTGCATATTCACTGATACCCACATTTAATGACACAAACGTTGTTTGAAAAAAAGAGTTTTTAGCTTTCTTCTGTTAATGATAAGGTTCAGTACCAAACTGTGTGAAATCTCATTTTAAAATAATACTCCCATTGCAGTAAAATCCCTCTTGGTTAGCAGATGAGTTTCTTATGTTGATTTCTCCCCTGCCCCCATAAATTTCATGTGGTCTTGTTCTTAAAGAGTGATGCAGTGTGGTGATTTTTTGTCAGATGAGTGAGAACAAAACTGAACGTAGCTTTGCCACTGTGTTTTACTGAATAAGGCTAATGAATTGAAAGTTCTGCTGTATGTCTTATCTAAACATGATGTTTTTCTATATGGCTCAGCAGATGAGGGAATTAAATTCCTTCATCTTGATGATCAACATTCATAGCTATAACCATAGATACCATGTAACAAGTTTTACACAAAGCAAATATTAAGTTGGTACTGAAGTGATTATTCTAATACCAGTTTTCTTGAGCGTATCTGGTATCAAATAGACATTTCCAGAAGTCGGAGGAAATTCAGTATAAAATTATATCTAGTGGGCTTTTTCCTAAAAAAAAAAAAAAACTCCTGAGTGCTTTCTGAGCATTACAAAATACGGGACCTGATAGCCTGATCTAAAAATTGAGAGGGATCTGCACCATTGGGAATGCATATGGTTCCGATTTCCCAGATTTTTTGTTTGATAACCAAGTAGTGATAATGACTGATTAATTGGCAGTAATACAAATACTGTGTATACCCATAACTGCATTGAAAGGTAATGCTGGATATGTAATGACAGCTGCCCATGTAGTGTTACTATACGGACATTTTGTGTCCATTCAAAACAATATAGCAAATCGATGTAATACAGACTTCCTTCAAACACCTGCTCTTGGGAAAAACACCCTAAAAAGTTGTGCGTGCTCACATCTAGACTTTCCTCCCTCTTCGTCTTAGCATGAAACAAACAGAACATCCTGATTATTGGTGGTTGTGTTCAACATTATGACCAAAGCTGTCTTTATTCGATTAAAGGAGGCCTACTGGAAAGGTGTGCAGGGACTCTTTATCAGGGAGTGTAGTGATAGGGGAAGGGGTAATGGTTTTAAACTAAAAAAAACAGTAGGTTTGGATTAGATAAAAGGAAGAAATTCTTCACTCAGAGGGTGGTGAGGCACTTGAACAGGTTGCCCAGAGAAGTTGTGGATGCCCCATCCCTGGAAGAGTTCAAGGCCAGGTGGGATGGGGCCCTGGGCAACCTGGTCTAGTGGGTGGCATCCCTGCCCATGGCAGGGGGGTTGGAATGAGATGATCTTTAAGGTCCCTTCCAACTCAAACCGCTCTGTGATTCTATGATTAAATAGAACCTTGTGTCAGCTTACAGATGAGAAAGTATTTTAGCTGTGTCTCAATTCTGAAGACCAGCCATTTGAAGAATAGTTATTGATTGTCTTTAGCTATTTGTATGAAGATGGTGAGCAAATTTAGACCTCAAATGTATCTGGAAAAATAATTCTGCCAAGTTTTTTACACTGCGCTTTCTTTGCTAAGTACTTGCATATTTTTTTTCTTTTACTACAAACCTGTTCTTTTCAATGGTATGGGAAGAGATGCATACCAAGGACTGAATTTCAATGGAATTTAGCATACATAGTCTGGACCACCTTTTTAGAAGAATTTGAGTCACATTTAGGCCCTGACATAGCTGGCTAGATTTTCAGAAAAGTTAAACCCATTCGGAGTTTGAGTGCTTCTCAGAGCTTTTCATCTAGCTGTTATTTAGCTGTCTGACCCTTTCTAAATTTTCTTTGGAAGACCTTACCTCTAGATATCTTAAGGGTCACATAATCATTTTTCGTCTCCATGTCTGTTTTACTTGAAGGAAAAGGAAATGATAGAGCTATTTAACAAATATACAGTGAATGATCAGAAGATAGACTGTTCCAATGTCATGAGTATTGCATAAAACATCTGTTACCTGTGAAACAAAAATAAAACATGAAGACTGCCTGCTCAGTCAGATACCATTTTTTCTTCCATACTAGCTGCCTTTCGCCGTATGCACGACTGCAGGGATGAGCTACAGTCTCTCCACTTGCCAGTTCAGATTATTTCACTGAAGTATCTCCTTAAGTTTCATTTGAAATGTTGCTGATGGTGTAACTTCCCCTCTCTCTTTAAAGAGATGGCACTATATTTCCATGCAGTAATTGTCAAGCGCGTTAATTTTCTTTTTTGCACACCTCTGATTTCTTACTATAATCTCTAGACATAACTAATTTTGACCAGATTAAGCAGTTGGCCTTCCACTGTTACAACACCTCAAATCTGTGAAAGAAGACCCTGAAAAAAGACTTTATGAACACTGTAGTGATACATCTGAATAGTGAAAGCTTGATTGTTTCCTTGTATTGGGGAGCCAACTTGCCAGAGCTGCTGTGACGTATCACAGAATGGCTGAGGTTGGAGGGGTCCTCTGGAGGTCATCTGGTCCAACCCCCCTGCTCAAACAGGGACACCTAGAGCAGGTTGCCCAGGCCCATATGAATTATTTCTGATGAAGAAGAAAAGTCTGATGCCCCGCTATTATTGCTAGTGAATGCATCCAAGAGCTACCAATACTTTATCCATTATTCATTTACTCTGCAGTCTACAGTCATGATCTCTTTGGGCTATTACTATAACCATTTCTTTGCCTTCAAGAAGGTAAACCATTTCTTAGCATTGCAAGATTATTCTTTCTGTTTTCTGGGCAGTGTCTAACTTCAAACACTGTCTAAGTTGCCTTTTCAACAGTGAGAGTCGAACAGTGTTTGCTTTTCTACTTTACCTGTTCTCATTAATAGGACTCTGGCTTAATTTGTAGGGAATGAATCATTAGTGCACAGTTTAATTACAATATTATAAAACTCATGCAATCCACTTAAGCATAAAAAAGTAGAATTAGATTTTCACTGTGAGCACACACATCTGGGGGAAAAAACAGCTAAGTACATGAAAAGCAACATTTCTCATTAGCATAACGAAAAGATGGCAGTTTTCCATCTGCCATTAGTTCAGTATATTGCTATGCTGTTTCTGATGGCCATCACAAATAATGATAATAATAGGAGTAATAAAACAGCATAATATGTATGCATTTTTGTTGGATGACCTTTTAAATAGTTTTTAAAATTGTTGCAGTCATGCAGATTCTATACTCCCTACTTCTGTCCAGCGTTTGTTTCTGACTTTGTAAGTTAATGTATTGGCCATGAGATATTTGCCACCTGTTCTGCAAATGAGTGGCCAAAATGGCCATTTAATAGAGATTACGGAAGACCAACTTCCAGTTTTTCAGCTAGAGAAATGGAGCATAGTGCTTTTCATGTAAGTGAAGCTACAGCTGTCTGAACTGGCTGAAGACCTCTATGTGGGTGAAGTTGTTTTCAAAAAATTGAACTTTCCAAGATTTATTTTTTGTTATTAAGTCTCAGTAATGATTTTAAAATATTTGTTGAACTATATAAGCAAGGTTTGGGATGAGGAGCTATTGATTGCTGTGAGCATTTTTGAGCAGTCCCTGTGTTTTTAAATGGAAAAAGTTCCTCCCAGTTAACTCAAAGGCAAGTCTCACAACACCAGGATGCAACTAGTCCTGACTTTCAGGATATCTGCTGAGAGCTAGAGACTGTGATAGATTATGTAAAAGCATGAATCACAGAACGTATCTGCTCAAATAAATCTTCTTCATGGTGGATAAATGCGCTTTGTAGTTGGTATCTAAATAGCCCATACTTGCCTTTGATATTAACTTATACAATTTTACAGGTAAAGTCAATATATTCTATCAAAATAGATTTGAATGAAAAACTTGATCACATCATTTGATCAGAATCCAACTGGTCTATGAAAGACAGTCATTATGACAGAATATATATAAAAGTTTTGTATTTTATTGAGCACTGTGAGTGTCTGAACATACGCATAGTGAATATTTACAGGCAGTAAATACACATGGTAAAACAATACCATGGCTACTCTGTGGGTTGTTAGATTATAACTCCCTCCCCAACCCTCCGGGGGAAAGAATTAGCTGTGGTAGCATATTCATTTTATCTACATTAACAGTTCTTTCTGCATAACTTTCAGATTCCATCCGTATCTATGAAAAAGACTGAGAAATGACCAGCCTATCTTCCTTTCAGTTGTAACTCAGGCCTGCTGTTTGCTAGCAGACTCTGTCTGCATGAGTGAGTTTTCTTGTAGGTTAAAGAGACTGAATTCCCTCTTCCCCCTCCCTCCGACCCTGAGCCTGCAGGGCAGACAGACAGAAGCACACATATGATTAATACAGCACAGCTGCAGTAGTGACTCATTTGCATATGTATTAATAGAGGCAAAAACAACAATTCAATTACATACAGAGACATTCTGCATACTAAAGAACATATGCAAATAGGCCTGGAAAAAGTGCAGCCAGCATTTTCTCTGACTTTCCTGAGCCTATATGGGCTAGCATCAGAGCCCAGCAGTTTTCAAGAAATCCCCTTTAGGAGGAACCTGTTACAAGGTGCTTATACAGCTATTACTCCTCCCCCCGACCCCTGGTTCCCAGAAGGAGTTTGACATTTGGACAATGGAACTAGCACAAACAATGTTTTTTCCATGTTACTTTATGTTTACCAGCCTTCAGCTTCATATCTATGTCTGTCTACATATAAGCCCCAGCATGCAGAACCCCAGTCTTTTGCCTCATCTTCCATATGGACACATTTATTATACTTTTTTTTCCTCCTCATCTCTTGGGTAGTTTACATTTGTTTTTGTCTTTCTCTGTTTCAAGCTTTGTCTTATCTTCTTGACTTCTATGAATTAGCAAAAGATGACCATTTCTGTACCTTTTTCTTGTAGTGACCTTAAATGTCTCATAATAGTATAATTCAGTGGTTTTCTGCTAGGGGGCCATTAAGTACTTTTAATGGGTCTGAAAGGTGGCTTTAAAAAGTTAACCTGTTGTAAATAGGCTTTTATGTCATGACACATTGGTCCTTGACTCCACTAAGAAGGTTGTGAAGGTCTCAAACCAAAAAGGTTGAAAATCACAGGTACTAAATAGCTCATACTACAGGTGATGCAATTACCATCTTCAAAATTGGTACAGAGTCTGATTCTAATAGTGGAAGCAATGTTCTCTAAATCTGATGAGACTTTAACAGGCAATAGTTTTAAGCATCTTTCAAAATCAGGTTGAAAGCATTTTAGCATTGGAACTTAGGCTGTAAGAAGGCTTACTTAAGCTCTAAATAGTTTCATTTAGCTATAAGTTATTCCTTATGTTTATGTTATAACTAAGACATTGAGTATACCTACAGCGTGCATTAGATACACATAGTATACATCTTCACGCAGGCCATTCACGCACTGTGATATGCAGCAAAGTCTTAGGCCATGATACCTACCTGCCCAGTGCATTAATTTCTGGAAAAGTGTGACATTTGGCATAGTCCTTTATGGAATGACAAATAGAGCTCTGTTTCAACTTGAAAAGACATAACAAGTCACTGAAAACTCTGGGAAACCTGGCAAAGCCATTAAGATGCCCAACTGTAGTGTTTGGGTGGCAATCCCTGTGTTTTAAGCAGTCTAAATTACTGGCCATTTGTTTGAAATGTTTCTGTGGTGTGAGCAGGGAAAAATAGGTCATGCAAGAAAGCATGTGTAACTGTCTGGCAAGCATACTTGTGAGGTCGGGTCATCCTTAATTTCTTTTCTCTTGTAAAAAATGTTACACTTCTTTCTTTTTGGGGTTAGCCTGACAGACGGAAGCAGATTACTCCTTGATTATTTATAAGGCATTAATTTTAGATGAATATTGCTGAAGTAACTGACATCATAAGTACTTTTAGCAGTCTGCAAAAGAGTCTGTCTGCAGATTGGAATATGACAGTCTTCACTTACACAACATCCTGTCTGGGACAAATTCTGAAGTATTTGAAGGAAGAGAAAGTTCAAGGAATAGAGGCATATGTGTCAGCTAAAACTTCATTTATTTTTCTGTGTGTTACAACTGGGGCTTTGGTAGGTTGGAGTGATGTTGTCAGTGGCGTGAGTTCAACCAGCTGCATGATAAAACCTGTGTCAAAATATCAGCAATGGCAACACCTGTCTGCCAGAGTCTTAAACTGGGGTAAAAAAATCTGAGAAGTGTCTTACAGTGCCCCAAGTACCTCCTGTTGGGAAAGCGGAAAATAGCCACTTTTGTACATAGACCTTGGGATAACCTGAGCAATGCATCTGTACAATGGCAACAGAGCAAACTTGTGAAGTGTTTGTGTTTTACTAAGCCCAGTGTTTAGTGGCTTGCATTCTTTTTGAATTAATTCTCCCTGGAAAGGTCTGGATTAAAAATCTGGTAACAAAACCAAAAATACATTTTTTTCTACTTTCTGCCCTTTGCACATTCCAGACACTGGGTTTTGAAATAGTTGGCTTATGCTACTGTTTTTCCTATTATGTTGTTTGCTCTTCAGAGGGATGTTGCTGAAAAGAAGATTATATAATCATGCAAATAAGATTGTATAATCCTGAGCAAACTGTCTGCGCGGGGGGGGGAACATGAAACCACACCGAGTGGGGTATGGCTGGCTGGGGGGAATTTGCTCTGAAACCATAAACTGGGGGTTTATAGGCCTCCTATAAAACATGAAAGCTGCACTTAGACTAGTGAATTTTTCTGGATATTTTTGGAATTCATTGTCTTCATGCTGAGCTTTGCCAATAGTGTACATTTACAGTGCCTCAGCAGAACTGTTTGACAGATAAACACACAGGAAAACCACAGATCACTGACATGCACACTCTTTAAAGCTTGCAGAATAATGCTACAAATAACAAATAACAGTGAGAAAAGCTGACTTACAGAAAACTAACTTCTTGCGAGCACTCACTCCTTTAGGTCCACAAATCAGCTTGGTACACATTATGCATCCTGAGTATTAACACAGGATAAAGTTCTCCCTTGAAATATTGCTAGCTTTGTTGTACCTAGGTCATATGACATGGTGTGTTGTTAGGTGCAGGTTGGTATAATATATAAACGTCTAAGAGTTTGGAGTTATGTCTACTTTCTTACTACAGTCATGTTTGTGATGGCTCTTTTTTCTCTGAAGTTTTAGGTAATTTGCAATTGACAAGGCAGAATGGGATAGAAACATACTAACAGCATAGTAAATGTAGAGACTGAGGGTATCTCTGGCCAGTGATATAAATTGCGAACAAGAACAACAGTGCAGTCCATTAAAAGCTGTTGGACTCCTACTCTGATGTTGTTTTCCTTGCGTCTGATTCCTTTCCATAGTTGGCAGTTACCAGTGAGGATATTTTAGCATCTTTTATGGATGGAGGTTAATATTAGGTACAGCTTGAAACGGTGAAAAATCTAGTTACTGTACTATGGATCTATCCATTAGACAACAAACTACTGAGGTCAGGATGCTTGTTCTGTTTGTTTTATTTCCAAAGTCAGCAATTGAACTATCTCAATAGAAGATACTATAGTATTAGGAGATGAAGCTTTCAGAGTGTTAAACCTACTTATTCTGGTGTGCCTGGGTAGCGTAAACCTGTTCCTGAGGTCAGGTCAGAGTGCAATTATTTCCCCAATACCTAGGCTCAGTTTCGTCAAATTCCTTTCCTCCTTTCAGAGATGCTTAGTGTTTTCCACTCCAGTGAATTTTGTAAGATCATTCTGAACACAAAAATTTGGAGGCAATAGTACCTATAGCTCCTACTGGTCCTCAAGGCAAGCTTTTATGTTTGTAACCTACATGAGCTCTACTGGTCTCTTGAATTTGAGTCTAATTGCTAGACTAGCTTCTAAGTATCCCTTCCACCTTGCAGAACTGATTTATTTGTTTGCCATTTTTACCAGTGGTTTGTTTCTCTTCCTGTCCATTCATTGATAGCTAAAGAGAAAAGTGTTGCAAACTGCTGGATTTGCATCCCTTAACTCCTTCGCTGTAGAGGCTAGTCACATCACGCATAATTTACCCGACCAGAAACGTACAGCAAATTTGCTAGGTCATCTCAGAGGCTTACAAACTCCAGAATTACAGGGAGAAAGGCTGTCAGCACAAGCTACTGCTTGAGTTGTCTTTCCCTGTTAGACTAATAAATAAATTGGACTAATATATAAATTAAATAAACAGAAAGCAAAATAAAAAAGCATGTGTACAGGAAAGAAAAAAATCTTTAAAAACTCACTGTTTTTAAGGTGGGAGAAACTTTGAAATCAGTATCCTGTGATTATCAACACAACAGGAAGGAAGAAAAAATCTGTTCATGGCACTTTGAAGGAGGCATACTGTCTTTGGGAACTGCTGTGGCATGGCTTTTTCCATCTCCTTCATATAGGTACAGGATCTGTTTCTCCTAAACAGGCCCAGAACTGCCACTTTGTGTACAAGAGAATGAGGTTAATTCCTCAGAGATGTGGGGTGCCATAAGGGTTGGTTCCTGTCCCCCCGCCTGATGCACTCAGGGGTCTGAAAAGAGGAGTCCCCATCTGTGTCCCCACTGGTGCTGTGCTGGGGAAGGCAGCCTGTCCCTCAGGACATCTGCGTGGCAAGGCCAGCATCACCCCTCCCCTTCTGAAGGTGAAACGTCCACTCTGCAACTTACACTTCTCTCCACGGTGCAGCATGAAAATAGCATCTGGCAACAAAGCCTTTTCTTCTTCTTTTCCTAATTTTTCTTTTCCCTTTCATGGCTTGAAACACTTTTTACGAATTATAACAGTGTGTTCTCTGTTAATGCACCAAAACATTACAGCTCTTGATAGTGTTACTAAAGTGTTTTGGGCTATTACCATAAAATACAGCAGCATATTTATTTCTTTAAGGGAACCAAATGGATCTAGCTGAATTTGGCAAAAGAACGTGGCTGAAGTCCTATTTCATCTCTGATGTTGATTTTATAGTTAAACTCTGAACTTCTGAATATTAGAAAATTCATGATAGAAACACTAATAGATGCGTTACATTTTGTTGCAGGTTAAACTGACCTTAAATATCTTCTATTTTCCCCACAGTAGTTCTGCATTGCTATTTGATCAATATTCCAATATTTACTTTGCAAACCTGAGGTTCATTGATGCTTAGGACAAGCAGTATGTCCTATCACAGAATCACAGAATGGTTGAGGTTGGAAGGGACCTCTGGGGGTCACTTGGTCCAGCCCCTCTGCTCAAGCAGGGCCACCTAGAGCAGGTTGTTCAGGACCATGTCCAGGTGGCTTCTGAAGATCTCCAAGGAGGGAGACTGCAAAGCTTCCCTGGGCAACCTATGTCAGTGCTCTGTCACCTGCACAGTGAAGAAGTGCTTCGTGATGTTTAGAAGGAACCTCCTGTGTTCCAGTTTGTGCCTATTGCCTCTTGTCCTGGCACTGGTCATGTCACACACATATAATTTACTTTCAACTTGCTGTCCCACAGTGTCACCAATAGCTGCCTTGGAATATAGTTCCTGTTAGGCTAATCAACTCTACTCATCCTATTTCCGTTATCATGGCAGCCTTACTTCTTGCCATATGCTAGTCTCATATACTGGTGGTAAAAGTAATTCGGACAGATTATATCAGTGTCTCTTTGGGAAAGATATTTAAAGAGGCCTGAAGGGATTTGGGAGCCCAACAATAATTAATTTCTTATGGTGACTTTGAAAATAGGATATACAGCATTCACACTTAATCCTTCCTCCTTTCCACAGCTGTTCTATTTTTCCTGTGGTTAGTTTTGTGGAAAGGAAACAGTCATCACAGTTAGATCAGAATGTTTCATCATGAGGTGACATTCATTTTCTAATGCAGTTCTTATTGATTACAGTGAAAGATGTGAGTACTCAGCACTTCATACCTCTAGTCAAGGCTGGCCAAGCTCACATTTGCATGGTAGCTTGTGTCTGAGTACATGGTGCTTGCTTCCACTTTCAGTGTGGAGAAAGAGAGAACAAATGTAATTTCCTAGCATTTTGTGCTGTGTATTAGGATGTCGTATCCCATATACTCTTGCATTAGATTTTTGCTATTGCACAGGTATGAGAATCTAACCAAATTGAATGTTCCCCCCAAAGCAATGTTGAGTACCTGACTTTTATCATACTCTGTGGGCATGGGTAGATGAACTTGTATATATGACCTGAACTTGGACAGGAAAAGTTAAAGAGATTCAAAAACGAGCCAAGACCTACCTGGTTAAAACTCTAAGTGTTATGCTGAAGTTTATGCATGTTCTTAAGTCTGATTTTTTTTTGGGGGGGGGGAGATATCAGTTCACATTCACTAATTTCATTTCACTTCACATTAATTGCTGCTTTCTATCAGGTCCTTAATGGATGTAGAGTGGGTAGGTGGTTGCACGTCAGATATTCCTTTCACATCACACTGGGTGGCATTACAGGTTTGATTTCACTAAAACATATTGTTGTTCATGATCAAGTGTGGAAAGGAGTGAATACTAAAAAAGTGAGGAAATGTTAGATTAAAAAAAAGAGCTGATATGTCACTTTGCTCATAGACTATGAACTGAATAGACTTCTAACCCTTAAAATACTTTCTCCCCCCTTTCCTTTTTATTGCCTGGAATCTTAAGAGCTTTATCATTTGCAGTCATAAAATGAAAATATACACCAAACCCTCAAAGGGCAAGTATGAAATTAAATTATATTTGGGCAGCTGTAACCTTTTAAAACGATCAGATTCCAGTTAATGTATTTCTTCCTGTTCCGAGTGCTGCCATGGTGTTTGATGGTGGGAAGCAGTCCAAAGGGCATTGGGAGATAATAAATTCACTGGAAATTTCACCCTGAGGCGAGCCTCGATACACCAAGGCTTCCATTTAGCAGTACTGACCTAAAAATCTTGTCACATCCAAAGGTCACTTAGGTTGGGGTTGGTGTGTCCCATCTATCTTTCCCTGGTGCAGAGAATGACAGCTGAGCTCATAAACAGTCATCAGAATATGGAAGACAAGCAGGGGAGAGGGAGGAGAGAGAGGAAGGATAATACAGCTGACAACTTCTTAGATTTCCTCTAGGCCAATGAGAATAGATACCATCTTTGGGGTTGCTTGCATCTGCTACTACAGAAATGGCAATTCAATTTAAGGAGGTTACAGTTAACTGTGGAAGTCTAAAACAAGTGATTCCCCTCATCTCTGCAAATGCCACATAATTCTGCAAACACACCTTACACCGTCACTAAACATTTTGTACTCATTATCAGTCTTGTTAGTCAAAACAATTTACAGTGTATACAATGCTTTACTTTCAAGGATGGTCAAAAGTCTAAAAAGCTGTCAGTGAAGACCCTGATAGGTATCATCTATAAGAACAATTATTTTAAGGGAAACAATTTGGGCAATGGGGCTAATTATAAACAGTACTGGAAGGTAACGTATTATCAATCTTATGAGAAAGTTTGTGACATATGTCCTGTAGGATGTTACTTATCCTAAGCTCATTAAAATTGGTATGATGCTTCTACACAGTAAAAAAGGTATTTCAGGATGATTGTTCGTTATCTTCTAGTCATAGTTCTTACTTCTGCAATATGAAGCACTTGGTAGATCCTTCCTAGGCTTGCAGTAAATTAAATATTGGGGACAGGGCTCAGAGTTGAATAATAGAAGTAAATTTGAAAGACAAAGGTCCATCTTATCATAATAGGTCTTGCTTAGTTAGGGCTGTCCCATGCAGAATATGTTCATTGTATCCTAATAGTGTGAATCTCCTTCTCAAAAGAAGAGGAGGGTGAGAGAGTGTCTGCCAGTCATCACTGTGATGCAGGCAGCAAAGATTTCCTCTTGTACCTTCTGTCTTGGTTGGAAAAATGTATTATGGTGGTCAGTTTCCGTCGGAAATATAGTAATACCACACATGGTGTAACCATTGGTCTGATTCTTTTTGGAATATTAAACTGAAGATAAAATTAAAAAAGAAATCACTATATAAGATCAACGTAACCTTGAACATACGAGGAAAAATAATCACAATGAAACACCCATGTTTCAAGATTTGCAAGATATTCAATAAGTTAGGTATCTAACTCCTGCTGGGAATTTGGTGAAGTTGCCCTTTGAATTTTAGTGAATCAGATCTTTCTGAAGAAGATTGTAAACTGTATGTTCCTTTGCTTGTTAAAACTGAAATGGAGTATAACTGTTATTTTCAGAAGTATTTCACACATTCTTATAAACATACTATATTTGAGGCAAACACAGTAAAGAAGGGCAAGAATGGCCAGATGTCAGTGTTTGTCATCATTTTCCTTGGGTTCACACTCTACTTTATGTTAACATATATGTTCTCTACACAAATCCAAAGTTGTAGTCTGGAGGCAACTTTTGGGGAGTTTTATGCCCTTTTCTACATGTTCTGTGCTGAAAATGTGTCTGTATGCCTTACCAATTGTATAGCTTTGAGGAAGACAAAGTCACTTTCCATCTTACGTAACAAGAAAAAAGGAAATTTATATTTTTCATGAACTTCAGAGAGGACAGATATATTCCACTTTAAAGAATTCAGCTGCTAACACAAAATTAAAAAGTGGCACAGACATGCTGAGCACAGAGCAGTCGTTTTTTTTTCCTGGTTTTTACTCAGGAAGTTAGGAGGAGAATCATCTTTAGCCATGGTTGCCTAGAATGTATAATTAATCTGGCCTAAAGTTGTGTGTTCTTTTCAATTTTTTCTAAATGTTCAGGGTGATTAGCTCAGACCTAGACAGATGAATACCCCACATACTCCCACTTAGTGGCTCTTTTCTACTGTGATTCAGTTTCTTTTTTCATTTGCCCAGGCAATTCCAGTTAGTAAGCAAGAAACAGAGGACAATAAAGTGAGAATATTTCTGTGTTTGCTGGTGGGACATGGAGCCTCAAGGCCAAATGATTTCATATTTCTGTCGTAATTAGAATTTGTGAAAGACACTTGGTTGGAGTTGGTGCAGGCAACTTTTTAACCACCAAATACACGTAGCTTCTGTGTGTGAGTTGAGTCTTCCATCCTTGGGAGGAGGAGATACCTTGCTGTGCTGGTCAGTGGATTGCTCCTCTACATTTTCATAGATACATTCGTTCCATTTCTTGCCAAATGACTTCGGACAATCAGCTGTGATTCTGAAGTATGTTAATGCTGTTAAATACATGATGGCAAGACAGATGGTGAGATTAAGGATAGTATTTAATGCTTACAATATTGGGAAGCGCTTTTATGTTACCTTAGGTGCTCCTTTAATAAATGTGAACATGAGCACTGACCAAAAACCTGTGCTATGCCATGATATTAGCTGTAGAAGTTGAGAGATATTTTACAGTTGCTGACTTTGGCAAAAACAAGATGTGTCCCTGCGTAATGGAGGACTGTACTGTTTCTTGCATTATTCATGCTTCCCACGCTGAAGTCACAAACACTGGGTAATGTTAATACTTGTCACGGAAAAATTTAATTGGCAGAAATGTTTAATGTCATAGTGATAGATGGGAGGGACAGCAAGGGACCTTCACTGTTTTGGACTATAATGTGACACGTTACTAGCGATAAAGGAGAGCACTGTGTGGAGTTGATCATTGTTACTTGGAGGCAAGTGAAGAGGATCCCCAGTCAATATCCCCAGTCTTTCCCAAAATTGGGATATATTTACCAGTTGCCGACAGAAGAAGCAATGAGTTCTGTTCACCCTACCACTGTAAAGAACAATCAGTCTTGGGGCAGCATAAAAAAGGTCAGTCAGATAGGTCATGTGAGGAGGCAGATGTTGGAACATACTGTAATGGATTGCTGTGCAGTTTGTGAAGATGGCTTGGGGTGTACAGGGATGGGGGGAGAGAAGCTATCAGTGCTGTTTTCTGCTGTGGTCACTGTAAATATCGAAATTTTGGAGGAATACATCTGAACGCAGGAAATCAAAGCACTAGCATTCCTGCTGTGTTAGACTTGTAGGTAGAATGATCGAGAGGGAAAAGGAATAGAAGCATGAGTCCCTGTGTATTACTCTGCATAATATGAATATGTCTAGATATTATCCATACTCCGCCAAAGTCAGTGTCAGCCTTGGAACGTGCAAGGAACCTGAAGAAAAATTACAGAGCTTGATACTATATTAAACACAGAACAGTTGAAATAGCCTCTATTTTAGCAGTGCCCCTAATTCACACCCACTCAAACACCTCCTCTCTCATTAACCCCATCCTCAGACCCAAGTAACTCAAGTGAAATGAGATGGCATTAGGAATGAGGTAATGAACGAAGATTTCTGGATAATGTTATTACTTCATGATAGCGGCTCTTGCTAGTGTGACTACAGTAAAGACCGTCTCAGTATTTCCATTGCAAACTCTTTGGTACTCCCACCCCTTCTGCTTTACAGACAACTACTCAGCCAAAAGCAATGTAAAATTTGATTTTACGTCAATTTTGGTTTTGTTTTGAGTTGAAAATAGTTTAATGTTTTGATAGTGCTTTCTAAAGCATAAAAACTGCTTTTTGTCCCTCTTAATCCAAATTTCCAGATGAACAATTTAAAATCTGGGTTAGCTGTTTTTATAACCCAGCCACATTATTAGCAATTGAAAAATATCTCCTAGGCTTGCACAGTAATTTCAATATTTAATATTTCTGGACAAGCAGATCCACCTTCCATACAAAAAATTGGCACAAAGGGGATAATTTTCAAAACTCACCACTATCACTTAGGAGTCAACATTTTATGTCTGCTTTAAAAATTTATCCAGCACCTCAAAACAGTTGTAAAAATCAACTTTAATAAATAGTCATGGATGGATCAGGTGTAATAATGGATTATAGAGATTGTTACTAGTTAACTAGTGTTAATATAGTGCACATCGCTGGTTGTAAAATATGTGCCTATATAGGATCATATGAGAGATTACAGCCTTGTTGCCAGTGAATGACATCTTTTTTGCCTGAAAAACAGGAGTGGGGAGAGATGTATTTCTGCATTCACACCATGTAGATTTAAGGGCAAAAGCTGTGTAGTTAAAAGACAGGATGCTTCTGTAGGGTAGCTCGGGTAAGCTGGAAGAGTCTGGGACTTAGCGGCTTTCATCAGGATGGAAGAGCGCTGGTGGAGAAATATGGAGAAGCTTGCATTGTTCAGCTATCATTATAGTACTTGTTAGGCAAAAGCATGGACATCCTCTGGTCACAAGAGCTTTTGGTCTGCCTTGCTTCTTTAGAACTGTGTATGGTTTCCCTTGGTCAGCTCAATACTAAGAAGTGGAGGGCTCACACTGGTTACAGGAACATGAGGTTCCAGCAGCCCTTTGTTATCCATGTGGATTGCTGAGACTGGAAGTGGCCATCATACTCCTCTGAGCTGAACGTGAAGGTCCAAAGTTCATCATATAAGCTCTTTGTATGCTTGGGTGATGCACAGCATGTGAGAAAATAAAAGTTAAAAATTTAATTCCCTTTGACCTTCAGTCGTTTTATTGTGCCTACAACTTCTTAAACCTTAAGTACAGCATGTGCCAAAAGAGGCATATTGGTGTGAGTTCCAGGCAAGATTTAAGGGTTTTCATGCGTGGGCTGAAGTCTGACCATGCAGCGTCATTGGACCTTAGTGTTTGCGCTTTCATCTTAGTGAGAGTCAGAAACTGAATCCTGAGGGATTTCAGATTTTTTCAGAGACCACTTTTGGGGGAACAAAGTCTCTAAGAATTAAGAATTAAATTTCTGTATGTGTCCTAATGGAATATGTAAAGTGTCACTCTTCCCATTACATCAGTAATGGGAAGCATGGAAATAATGAGATGAACCAGAGAACAGCTCCTTATGTTATTTCCTGAGAAGTTTGCCAAAGCTTGACAGAGGTTTTCAGGCTCTCTGGAGTTTTATGGGCTCCATTGNTATTCAGTTGTGTTTCTACTACTTTAATTTCATTAAATGGGCTTTTCTATATAATGAAGCAAACTCCAAAATAAAGAAACTAATTCAGTGCTTTTCTACTCTCTCAGCTTTCCTTGGTGATTTTGTGAAACAAATAAGGGCCCTGTCCTCTAACATCTAACATCTCCCTCTAACATCTCCTTTTTGTAGCCTGCACCTTCTAACATTACAAGTTCAACAAACATACATTTGTTTTTAAGCATCTAAGTTATCCAGCTTATAGCAATAGAGGTGGCTTGAAGTTAGGCACTTCTGTTAAAGTGGATAGGACTCACTGTTGAGAACACTAGGAGGAGTCTGACCAGAGCAAAACTCAGCTGGTTTCTGATTTGAAACACAAATCAGATTTGCTCCGATTCAATGAGTTTCAAGATGTTCTAGATCAAAGTTGGGCCAGTGTCTGTGTACTTGGTTGGAATTACAGTTTCCCTACAGGTCTAGTAAGTTTGATTGACCTTTTCTGCAGGCTTTGACTTCACTAATAACTACAAGTGTCAGAGAAGAGGGAAGTCCATGTGGGTTAAAGCCAGAGAAAATGTACATGTGAGATGGAGCTTTCCACAGTTTTTCCACAGTATGTATTATGCTGCTGGGAAGGTGAGCTCGTGCCCCATATTGACACCGTGACTTCACAGTAGAATCCCGTAGGACAAGGTAGGACTTGTCAGCTTTCTGGTGGTCTTTGCTGGTGAGCATGTCAGGCAATGAACATGAACAAAAATTCCATGAAAGGTAAATGGATTTGTGTTCAACTCTGGTAGGACTTGTTTAAAAGTTTTCTGCGGTAGAGAAACCCTTAAGCTGGAAAGCTAACACTGCAGAAAGGCTGACATTCTTTTCCCTCCAAATAATAACCTTATTCTACTTTCTTCACCTCCAAAATAAAAATAAAAATAAAAATAAAATATCTGCTTTAGCTGAATAAAGAGGCCGTGTCGCATCCTATTAGCGCTTCCTGGTAAGGAAAAAGGCAAAGGGAAGCATTTCTTCAGAGCCATTCTAGGAATCAATTTGTTTTAGTTTAGCTCTTGGAATAAGTATGTTTTCTTCTGCAACTCGAATGTTCTATCCACCACCAGTCCCTCCATTTCAATTTTCTTCTTCTACCCATACTTCTTCCTTTATGTATTCTTTTCAGGGGGGCTTGGCACAAGGGAAGCAGCTCAAATGCAGTCCTTAGTTCGCCTTTAAGGCACAAATGTCACATTCTTTTGTCTCTACCCGAACTGGAAGAGAGTAGCTGTGGCTTTCTGAGCCTGTGAAAGTGAGCTGTGCTGAAAGTTGCTTATGATGGAGTAAGAGTTTGTCAGTCTCTCTCTCCTGTGACTTTTTCCAGACCCTTTGACTAGATAACACAACTCAGTTCAAAAAGCAAATTAAGCTTTTGAATGAGCTGAGTGGATGTCATTGAGCTCCTGTACACATCAAATAACCAAGGAACAATGTTAATTCATACTTTCAAGGACAACAGATAACAATTGCATGGTTATCCAGGCTCGCAAGTATTCTTTATGTCAATGGGGAAACAGTAGAAAGAATACATTTCTCATTTTGCTATTTGATATCATCATTAACAAATGAATATATCCACAGAGGACCTTTAGGAAGTACACTGGCAAAAATATTCAAATGAAATTTTTTCAGCTTATTTTTGTTGTTTCATGTATTTCTTGTCTCCTCCCCCAAGCTATAATTTGGTAACGTGACTCTGGTGCTATTGGTGGGTGGTTATCATCATTCTGCTACCGCTAAGGAAGGGCTTCAGTGTTTTAGAACTCTTCTTATCACAGCTTCTCACAAGAGAGTTTCTAGAACGGTCTGAGTGCTGTGCTCTACATGTACTGCAAAATACCTCTCTCTCTACTTTATTCCTGGAGAAAACGAGAGACAATTCATGGAGGAATCTTATAATCATCAAGAGATAAGATATCAGCATTCAAGTGAGCAAATTCGTGTTCTCAAAATAAGAAATGCAGTTGACCTTAATCTTTCTACCATGAGCTCTGCTCTTAACTTCAGGAGAAACAGAGTTTTCAGATTTGAAGTAATTAATTCAGTGTCAGTCCTAAAGCAGGCACAGAGTTTTCCTGACTTAATTCCCTGTTGAATACAGCAACTTAAAATGCAAACAGAAAATCTATAAATAAAATTGGAGAAAGAGTCGCTTAAGGAGATGTGTATAAAATAGTGAAATGCCTTAATTATAGCTCAGCAATCTGAAATATATAGAACCTTATTTACAGTAATTCTACTGGCAGTGTTTGCTTATTAACTACTCTAGTCACTTAATGGATAACAATGAATGATTATATACAATACCAGTCAAGTGAAGCAATGTAATATGAAATAAGTATTTTGTCAAATGGCCACTCACAGAATTTTGCTCTCTCAAATGGGAAAATACACTTACTGAAGTCAGGTGCTCAGAGCTAGTTGCCAAAAATCTGGATAAATCAAAAAATAAGCTCTTGGGAAACATACTTGTGGTAAACAAATAGGCAGTAGTGAGTTTTTTCCTACAAGAATATAACGTCTGTACCACTTTGCTGATTTCAAGCTTCTAACTTGGAAAAGCTGTACTGGGATAGAAGTCTCCATGTGGAACCCTTGTACAAACACTTCATCTTCATTACAGAATAGTTAGCTTGTGATAAAGGGACTGCGGTTTACAAAACAAATGCCTATTCTTAAGTTACACAGCCCTGTTGTTTGTTGGTCTTCTGCATTACCACTGCCCATCTGACTATATTCTCCATACTAAGTATGCTGTGAAAAGTATGTTCTTACTTCAAAGAAATTCTTTTACCTTTTTTCTAACAAAAAAGTTCTGTTGGCATAAGAATAACTAATACTAGTGGCAGCAAGAATGACATTGTATTCTGCTGTTGCACAGCAAACTACAACTAGGAATAAATTGTTGGCTAATTTTTTTTTTTCTATGT
>VXAL01004687.1:315971-327145 GCA_013399475.1 Chauna torquata | reverse complement strand
ATTGCAGTATCTGTTTCAGTTTTCAGTACCACCTTTCCCTCTCTCAGCTTTTTTTTTTTTTTCCCAAGAACAGCTCTTAATCTCTACTCTTCACTAATAAAAATATTTTAATAAAAGGTAATGCAGTAAACCAAATGTCTATAGGTGCTTGAATCAACTATCTCTGTCTATGTAATTGCTAACACTTTGTTCAGCCCTTTTAAAAATTGCTATTAAATCTCATTCTCATTTTCTGTATTAATAGAACAAGAACTCATTTTTAGTATACCCTCAAAGCAGTAATGAGCATTGTTAACATGTAACAACAATGCCCTAGGGGAAAGTTTTCAAAGCTGGTCTAACCTTAAGGCTTTACTATTGATGTACTACAGAGTCATCAAGCCAAGAGCTGTTAGAGCTGGTCCATTTGGAGAGTTCAGCTGAATATTTCTGTTTAATATATTGGAAGAATTATAAATGGTTTCAGTGGTGACCTAGGGAGAAGGGGGAGTTTTTGTTTAATAGCTTAAGAACAGAGGGGCAGCATTATAAAAATAAGCGTACCTCCTGCTCATTTTAAAGTGTATCATATTGTGCTTTTGTTCTGATGATTTTGCTTCCATACAGATTTTCATAAGAGGTTAATGAGAAAACATTAACAAGGCATGCAATATTACATATGGGTAGGGGAGCTGAAACGTCGTTATTTAGTTATAAACAAACAATATATGTTACTTTTTAATTGCTTTTTCAGTAGCCCAATTCTGCCTTCTTGAAGATGTATTATCTATCTTATTAAGAGCAGAATATTATCCTTATTTTGTTATGTATAGCAAAAATAAACTTGTCTAAAGCCGTAGTGTTTCACTGATTTCAGCTAAAACTGATTTCAACTAAATGCCTTCGTCACAATAAACGAGTCAAGAGCCTGTAGATTGAAAGTTCTGTATGAGTTGTAGTGCAGCAAAATGACCTCGAGTGCTAGAATTTCAGAATGGGTCTTTAGTTTAGCTGCAGGTTGTATAAGTGGCTTGAGGAGTCCCTGTTTGGGGTACANAGATGATGGTTAGATATTTCAAGAGAGACTCATTCGTACACTGTTGAAATTCTGTTGGTGAAGCAGAGGTAGAAATGTTCTTTTGTTTGAGTTCAGTTTGTCTGTGAAATGCATGCATAGATTGTTGTCGTTTAGCCGTCTTGATGCACAGCATTTGGTCACACCATTGCCCTTACCTTGGGTATAAGCTAAAGGTCATCATGTCCTAAAACAGCTAAATATGAACAGACCAGTTCAATGTTGTCAGAGCTCAAAAATATTGACAGTCTAAGAAATATACTGCGTGTTGTATGTTTCTGTCCTTTTTCTTTTGAAATTGTTGGGAATATAGAAGCAATCCTATTGGTTAAGTAGAAATCAGACTCTTGCAATTTCATGAGGTAGATGTTTTTCGCTTTAGAGCTGGAGTTGCTTTTCAGTAGAATAGTTGGTTTTTCTTGTAGGAAGGGACTTCTTAAGAGGGTACTCTAACAAGGGACCTCTTACAAGATTTTATTTAACATTTGTTTTTAAATTTTCCAAATCAATTAAATACAGGTGAGATGTTGAACCTGATAGCAGGAGGACTAAGTCTGTACAAAGCATGAATGAAGGCTTTATACATTTTGTTCCACCTCTCTTTCCAGATTACTCCACTCAACTCTCTTGTAAGAAATCTCTCTTGAGGTATATTCCCTGAACGGAGACTATGGCATGATTTGAAATTCCATATATTCCACTTATCACCTAAAAATATGGGTTTGTCCCGGGCTGTTGTATAGGGAAATTCATTCACCATATTTATTCAGTCATTGTCTTGTTTGCATACATTGTCAAAAAGGTGGTTGATAATACCGTGTTATGGTTTTGGCTGGGACGGAGTTAAATCACCATTATCTTCATCAAAAATCCAAAACACAGCATTGTGTGAAGCTCAACAAAGAAAATTTAACTCTGTCCCAGCCAAAACCATAACATACTATAAGGAGGAATGATTCCTTCCAACACATTTCTCAGTGACCACTGGACGAGTGTTATATGGTACAGATTCTTGGACACCATGTTGTGTATGTATTTCATATAATTTAGCGCTTGTGATTCATTCTTTGGACCTCAGCTGATGGTTGAGAGCTGTTTGAGGTAGAGATTTCCCTTGCTTTTCAAGGTAAGGATTCTGTTTGAAAATTTTTCCCCAGAGGCTTACAGAAATTTCTGGGAGACTCTGTCCTCAACAGGCCAGTCCCTGCATGACTTGTCCATGATCTTCAGTTGGTTCAGGACTGCTACGTGTCCACACTGACTTTTATTATTTTTACCTTTACCTCTGCGCTAGACTTATTGTCTGATATCTAATTTATAGTTTCTCAACAAGCTTGAACCTTTCCTGTTCAATGGCCATTTTACTTTCTTTTGTCTTTTTTCTATAGTTGCCTCAATTTGTTTTGTTGGTTCTTGAGAGCAAAAGAAAAGCAAAAGCTTGATCCACTCTATCATGACCAGAGTCCAATTATGTTGAGTTGTTCCCTAGCCATGTATCCTATTTCTTAGACAAATGTTGCCCTTCTGATACATTAATTCATACATAACGCTGGCTTGGTTTTCCTTGAACTGCCTGCTGCAGATCTCTGGTTCACACAAACCCTTGTTCCTTTCTTCCTGCTGGATTTAGTCTTCTTTTGAAAGAATGAATGGATATGAACTTCAACTGATAAATACATGCATTTGAATCTGTGACTGATTTGCGACTGGATTGTTTTTGATGACTTTTATCTGTAGTTGATTTGCATCTATTTGGCTCTGACTGGCTGAGGGTAACACATGGAATAAATGAATAAATAAATTTGAGGAAGAGGCAGGGAGAGAACAGATAAATGAATGTATGATAGGGAAGGAGAGTGAGACTAAACAGAAAGAGATGGATAAATGGTGATTAAGAAGTATAGAAAAATAAGGAACAAGCAGTGATCAAAGTAGAAGAAGAGAAATTAAAAGGATTCAAAAGTGAAAAGAATAGAAAGTCTGAAAAGAATAGAAGGAGTGAAAAAGAAGTAAGGACCTGGCACCTGATTACACTTACAGGAGCAGAAATGGGATGCTTTTAATTACGTGAAAGTGCTAGGATTGTTTACCAGTGAAGGGAAGATTTTATACAGGAAACCATGGGACAATGTCCAGGGTTGGGGTGATGTACACTCCTTACTCATTTCTTCACCCCTGAGTTGTCCCAGACTCAGAACAGTAAATCTTCCTCATTTGATCAAGTTAAATCTTTGCTACAGGGCTTATATACTGTGAACTCACATTAGCAGTGTTTCTCTACCTTTTGCATAGCTCTATGTGGAATATTCTCTGTAAGTTTGATTATACTGAATCCTCATTTTACACTTTCAAATTTGCTGGGTTTGGTGAGCATTCCCTCATGCCCTCGAATCTGACCTTTTGTTCTTTTATCAGCATATACAATTAATTAACAACAGCAAAACAACTAAGCAACAATAACAAGATTGTCTTAGACTAGTCATATTGAAGGTCCTGTGATTTTTCACATCCACTTCCATGTTCCTGCATGTTATCCCTTGTCACGTTGCATCTCAGAAGCTCTGTTAGCACCTGCAGGCACAGTGCACCATTGTTCAGTGTTACACATTACACATGTACCGTACAGCACAAATAATACATAGCATGAGTCTTTGAAACTGAGACTGTGACCAAGGAATGAAAGTCTTCGTTATGACATTACCTGCTCTCTCAGGCATCTGACTTCTATTTGGCTTCACTTGAATTCCTTGCTATTCACAAAGCAGCAACAATTGCTGCCCACCATATTTATTTTCTCCACTTTTTATTCGGAGGTCAGTGGAGCTTCCAGACACTGTTAGGTTTGCCTGTTTTTTCTCAGCTTCTGACTACTGTCCATTAAACTCTTATTGTAGTGCTTAACTTTAAACAGATGACTGTTATTGTAAGTATTCACATGCTAATAATCAAATATGTGTTTAAAGAGCCTCGCTGGTTTGGTTTTGAAGGGAGAAAAACATTCCCACTATGTATCTGTTTTCTATCACTAAAAGAGTTCTTAGTCTTGACTGGAACTCCTCGTTGCTAGCGGACAGCACATTACCACCAATATTTATATATTTATATTGACTGTATTGGTGCCCCAGGACCAACTGAGAGTGGACTCCCACAATAAGTGCTAAACAAAGTTTTGCCGTTCCCTGTCCCAAACACCTTACAGCCTGTGCAAACAAGACAAACACGGCAAGATAAAGAAATTAGCACGGAGACTGTGGTATCCAACATCATGTGAATTTCACAGTGCTCAATGCATATTATTGTTGGAGACACTGTAATGGATGAGGCCTCTCAGGAAAGGAAAGATTGCCCAGTGGCTCGGGCAAGCCATGAAGATTAGCTTTTCTTGCTTGTTTTGAATCCCTGGACACACATGGAAGCTAGGACATTTCTCATGGTGATGTCTGTCATTTGTCCCCTGAGGAATGAAAAGTTGAGATGACAATTCTTGTCTTGAAATATGCCAGTGTGCTAAATAAAAAATATCCATCAGAAAGAAAATATATAATTTACAGTAGGAGAAGTTTTTGGAAAATTATTTATTTATGAGTTTTCTTTTTTTTTTCTCTCTTCGTCTCTTTTCCTTGTGTGTGTTTTTTTGTTTGTTTGTTTTTACAGCAGTTGTATGCTGCCCAACTTGCTGCAATGCAAGTGTCTCCAGGAGGCAAGATACCTGGCATACCCCAGGGTAACCTTGGTGCTGCTGTATCGCCTACCAGCATCCACACAGACAAGAGCACAAACAGCCCTCCACCCAAAAGCAAGGTACTGTACCAGGTCCTGTGGCATAACATTCCTGACAACGTTGATACTTGCATGTATATTTTTTTTCCTGAAGGTTATCTCTGTGCCTCTCAGTTGCATGCAGCTTTGTTTTCACAATGCCTACGTGAAATAAAAGAGTATTCTTAGTGGGTTCCCTTGCAGTGCCCTACCTATCACACTGTTGTTTCCTTCATCTTCAGTAATGGCTGGTGGATGGATGTGACAGCCCTCCTGTGCCAGCACACAACTGTCATTTCCTTTCAGGACACTAAACCGCAGTCAGATTAGCAATCTGGAAAGCAGTGGGGCGTCTCAGTGGTCAGATCCTGTCCTGGGGCTCTTTGGAACTTTATGGAGGAACAAGTCTCCGAAACAAAGTGTGTAGTGTCGTAGACCAGGCTGGGATCTGTTTATAAAGTGAAGGAGTCTGATGAGTAGTCTTGGCCATAGCTGGGCAATCAGGTCTGTGCTCATTTAAGAGGTCGAGTTAGCAGCTTGCAGTCACATCTACATAACGCTGCTAGTGCATGACCAGTTACAGCTAGAAAAAAGATACAGTATGTCCAGCCGAAGAAGATGTGCTCAGCATAAACCACAGCCTGGTAAAAGTAACTAGTCAAAATTGAACAGCACTTAGTTGTTGCAAAACAGCTAAGAAGAATTTAGCTAAGGAATGTAGGGAAGAAGCAGCTCCATTTGGGTGACAGCAAGAGCTTGATAAAAATGTGTCCTTTCTTTTTGTTAGTGTCCTCTAGCATGCTGTCCATGTCCTTTATCATGTCACAAAAGATTCCTTGAATTGACAGTGGTGTCTTGCTTTTTACCCTAACAGTAGAGCAGCACAGATTAAAAATAACCAGACAAATAAATAATACCATTGTCAACTCAGCGAGATAACGTGTTCAAAGGATAAAATAGATGGTGTGGAACCAGTGGCTGTTGTGTTAACAGATCAAGCTTTAGGTCTACATTTTCTTCCTTCTCTCCTCAATACAGACTTTCTGGCTTCTTGAAGTTTATCTTTGGCTTGGCCTCTTCTTTTATACACTGTAGAGCTAGGATGACAAAGCCATGCAGTGCCTGATGATCCTTTTTTTCCAAACATCGTGTCTATGGTTAACAAGAGATTTTTGTGCGTTTGACAAGGGTTTTTTGTGTGTGGCTAGCAGCTTGCTAGATCCACTACACTTAAAATCCCAATGTTGATTTTGGATCTCTTGTGCACAAGCAGAATGTCTGGTGAGATCTAAGGGGACACAGTATTTATTTTGTGGCAATTGTGGAATTACAAGGCCTGCTGTATCTACTGGTAACATCAAGCACAACCGTCTTACTGGCAGCTGTCAAGATGAGCTCTGTTCTCCCTTGTGTTTTACTGCTTCTTCGTATTCGTAGGTGTTCCAGTGCCTTTGGCTTGCAGTCCTGTAGGACACAAACATAACTTATTTGCAAATTGCAAAAAAAAAAAGAGTGGGCCACAAGGAAAGGAAGGGGGCTCCAAAAGGCTGTAAAATTGTGCAGCGTGAGCCCTGTGATGCATGCTGTTTTCAATCTGCTGTGTGCCAGTTGGAGGCTCAGAGAGAGAGCGAGAGAAAGAGAAAGGATAATGCTGAGAAATGATAGAGTGGCTGTGACCTCCAAGCTCAGCCTGGAAATCCAAGACATTGATTTCACTTAGCATTCCTGCTGAGAAATCCGGCGGAGTTCAGTTGTAATAAAAGAACAAGATTCTGTTCTAATGGTAATGGCGTATGACAGACATACCACTTTGTCTGTCCTCAGCACCAGAGAGAGGAGAATTGGAGAAAGGTCACCTGACCCGCCTGTGGTGTTGTGCGAATGCTATACTGAGCTTTGAACTCCAGCCTAGAAGCACAATTATTTATAATACTAAATGATAAAGGAACCTTTATAGAGCCTACAGTAATTAGAATAAAGCTTATACAATAGTGCAGTGGCCTGGCTCAGAAAACACACTGGCAAATCCCTCATAGTGGCAGAAACTGAAGCTTATATGTTGAAACTAAACACCTCTGTTTGCGTCTGTGTGGACCTTCCTTGGCTTTTTCAGAGCTTATGTTCAGCATTTTCAAAAATAAATTGTTTGCTGATATTTTTAATTAATATATATTTTTAGCTGTTGTCAGGGCATACCCATACCTGTCTGAGTTTCACAGCCTTTTTTTATCTTTTACCCCCAGCAGCAACTTGGTTCATGAAGTTAGTTCGTGGTGGTCTTTCTCACTGTTACTGCGTGTCAGGCCTCCACAGATGAATGGTTAATGCCTTAGACAAGCTTTCAATAGATGCTGTTTGCTGAATCTTTATTTTCAGCCCACAGTTTACACTGGCGCAGCTTTGGAAATACACTCAAGTGTTTAGAGACAAGGAGACAGCCTTACCTGAGAGTGTGTCAAGCTCCTGGCAAACATCTAGGTCACTTCTGAAAAGCTATATTTTTTCCTTCTAGTATAGCGTTAAAGTTAGTGTGCTGCTCTTTGCAAGGATTCTTCAAAGTCGCCTTCAGCAGCAGATGGAACAACTGCTGGCTCTAGAAATGCTGGGAAGCATCAGAGGGAGTTTGCCAAGGATCATCCTTTAAATCTAGCAAGACTTGAACACATCCCTGAAACTCCTCTAAGACCTTGGCAACTCCCATTTTGGCAAGCCTTTTATCAGTGGCCCTCACCAGTGTTTGAACATTGTGCTGGCCAGACTAACCTGGCATCTTCTGTTGTGTCGCTTGCCTTTCAGCAGATGTGACCTGGAACAGTCAAATTCACTTCCTAGGTTTCTGTACTATAACTTTTAGGAAACCGTAAAGTAGAGATGCCATTATGCTGTGCTGTACACATTCTGTCAAGTTTTGGTTAGGAAACTGAGTTGGTGTCGTACATTCTTCCAAGAAGAAATCTCTGTGCCAGAAAAATTGATTTAAGAAACAGAGCTAGTGGAGCCTGTCCAAAAGAAAATGCGTGAGTCTTGCGGAAATGGATTTTAACACAGCTTCTTCTTGAGCAGTTTTAAAAACAGCCGGTATGCTAATCATACCATTCAAATTTACCAAGGCCTCCTCCACAACCCATTTGAAAGGCAACTGTCTTTTAAGTTTGCCAAATTGTGCTGGATTTCCAAAGTCTGTCTTAAGCACATTTTGCCTTTGATCCTGTAAATGCTTGCATGCTGCTCAGCTGAGCATTCAAGGTGGTTCCATGCTCCCAAATAAGTAGGAGAGGAGGGGCACAGGTGAAGATAAGGACTAGGCAGAATAACTTAACCAGCCCATCTTGTGGTTAACTTCAAGCCTCTTGCTTGTACAGGGCCACACAGGAGGGGTTAAAAAAACCCACAATGTTATAGGGAATATGTTTATTTGAACAGCGACCCTTACCATGGTACCAGGATCCTTACCTAATAGGTGCCATCTTCACTGGCATCAGGTGAGATGTGTCATGCTCTGGAATAAGCACAGCAGCATCACCCTCACTTGTAAACAGCCAGGGCCCTGTTCAGTCCTGATTTTGTTCCTTGCTTTTTGTGTTGCACATATAAATATAGCATCTAGTGCTTGTGTGATGTAATATCCTAGCCCTTTCCATGTAACCTTTCAAGTACAGTAATTCTGGAGTGAATTTTCAATGTAGCTTGTAAATGTAGCTAAATGATTCCCAGTATTTAATGGAGCACAGTGCATTGTCTGTAGCATCTGCTGAAAAACAGGAGCAATTCAGTGTGAAATGTGACAGGAGAGAATTCCTGGGCAAATTTCTTTTAACCTTATTATGACCTCAGCCCTAACCCTACTCACAGTTGTGTCTCCATCAATGGCAACAGCACATGGATTGTCCAAATCAATTTTTTTGTTCTTTTCAAATACTTCTGGCAGTGATGTTACTATTTGCTCAGCAGTAGCACCTGGGAGTTGTGACAAGGAAAGGAAATGTGTTTCAGACAAGCCAGAAACAGCAGTAAGCAGTTGGATATACACAATCAGATTCTCCTCAGCTGCAATACGCAGACAAATATCGGTATGAATCCTTAACCAAAGATGCTTTATTTTCACATTATCTGATCCCTCTGATCACCTAAGTAAACATTGGTTTAAATATTTTTCATGTCACCTATAGTCAGCAATAGAATCTCCTTTGAAAGACTTGGAGCTTGCCCCTCCACCACAGCACAGACTGGCCTTAAAATGGCCAGAGATTCTCCAGGGAAAGTTCTTCCAATTTGAGGAATACCTTCTGGCAATGCTACAGTTGCTGCCACATGCACCAGCTGTGTCTTGCATCCTGCTTGTAGTACAGGAAGGATTGAAAGGGACTGACAGTGTGCTTGCTCCATTCTCACCCAGGCAAGGTAAGCCTGGATATGAAACTGCAACTGAGTCACTGTTGACTTTCTTACCAACTTCATCCAATACCAGCAACAAAATAAAGAATAGGTGTCTTTGGATATGGGAATTTTAATTCAGACACACCACAGGCTGTGTTATTAAGAAAAATAAGTAAATTATTTACTATGGGGAGCTGTTTGGGGATTTTCCTGCCCTAGTCAAAGCTGGTGAGACTGTACTTTCCAGTTTCAGTAGGAAAGCTCTCTTGACTCAGGATAAAAATATGGAGGAAAAAAAAAAAGAAAAACATCTTAAGGGAGGGAGAAAGAACACATCCCTAAAATTGCTTAGTAATAAAAACACTCATCTAGATGATATTTCTGATTCTACTTCGTACAGGTTGTTGACTTGAACTTCATTTTAGGTGACTACCCTAAGCAGCCCTGTTGGTTGAGTATGTATACCTGTCTCCTTTCTCTCATTTATATGGTGGTATAGAATGTGAAAATTCATCCTGGGGAGATCTTGGGGAAAAAAAAAATTAGGCTCCATTATGTATATAGCTGCATCAGCTTGCTTGCCACATCAAGCTATGACTATTGCAGAAGTCTAGCCGAAAAGCAGACATA
Source organism: Chauna torquata (assembly GCA_013399475.1). Classification (NCBI taxonomy): domain Eukaryota; kingdom Metazoa; phylum Chordata; class Aves; order Anseriformes; family Anhimidae; genus Chauna; species Chauna torquata. The sequence continues at coordinate 317,325 of VXAL01004687.1, read as the reverse complement.
CAGATTCCTTATACCCTCACAGTTCCCATTTTTCATCACATTGTTTTTCATGATTGAGCATGTTAAAGGAAAGTACTTAATTTCAGCTCTAGAGATGATAGATATGTTGCTGTTCAAATGCAGAAGGATATCAGTGCTTCCTCCTCACTTTTTATTTTTTTTTAATATTTTTCGAAATGTGAGCTAATTGTTCTGCAATTGTTCTGTGAAGTACTTCAGCTCTAAGGTGGACAGCTGTGTCTTTATAAAAGAAGACAGATCATTGCTGTGTACAGGTGATCAAAGGGTATGACTGCTTGTGTTAGATGGGGCCAGTCTCTTTTTCCTGCCTGCAAAGCGCTAGAGAAGAGAAGAGCAACCTGTCTGAAACTAACCCATTGCACATGTTAGGCCTCGTATACTGATGGCAATTACTGTCCTCCTTATTGGTTGAAGAGCTCAGCAGCTGCTGAATGCCTACCCAAGCAGCAGGAAGTTAAGGCATTCTTACTTTCAGTAAAAGCAGTACTAGGGTATTTTAGAGTGAAGAACGAGTGTTCTCATTAAAGCAATGTAAGATGCACCATTCCTGCTACAACATGGGGGCTATGTTTACAGAAGGTTTATCTCCAAGATTTGCAAGGCTCTCTTATTTTTGAGAATTTCTGGGCTGGACGTAATTCTTTATACACCAGTGATTAAAAATAAAACCCACCTTGTAAATGGATCTATTGAGCTTTTCAGCACCAGAATAGCAGTTAGCACAAGAATATTATCTATCACTACATTCAAAACATTATTCAGTGCTTGCATTTCTCAATCCCCTTGTCAGTCCTTTAAACAGGCTAGAAATAGCTGTAAGATAATTAAGGAAAAGTTTACAGTATGGATGCAGTGTTGTATAGGGAGCTGGAAACTGAGACATCATCTGCCTTATCTGTGCTATGCTACTTGTTGCTGTGCTGCTGCTTCAGCATCTGTGTCCATTCTTAATGTAGAGTTTGTAGCTAATTATCTCTTCACCTGGAAGCCTTTTTCCTTTGCTGCCCATGCTTTTAATCCCAAATAGCAAAATGCAGAGTTGGTGACAGAATCTTTGAGACTATTCTCCTCTTCTTTGCTCTCCTTCCTATACATGACATCCAAGCATATAAACAATGACTTTTTAAACCATTTACCAGAGCACAATGAAGTAACGTGTGTTAATGGAACTTCTTAAGATGCTCTTCTAAAATAGCGAGTGTGTTCTGAACAATAAAAACAGCGTTAATGGCAGTATCTAAAAGGCAGCAGCAGTAACAGTAGGGACTTGCACAGCATTCTGCCTGCCTTCCAACCCTCCCTACTTTCCTAAAAATAAGTTAAATACATGGAC
>VXAL01004687.1:264885-312463 GCA_013399475.1 Chauna torquata | reverse complement strand
TTTATTGGGGCTAATGTGTGAAAAAAATATGATAACCACAACATTTGGGGTAGCCTAAGTGAGAAAATAGCACAGATATTCAGAGGCCTGTAGACCAGAACAAACTGAATAGATACTTTTTCTTCTGCCTTCATGTTAAAATGAGCAAGGTGTTACAGGAGTGCCAGAAGTAGTGAAGCCTGGTTTCTTTTGTGAAGTCTCACAGTACTTAGAGTCCGGCTGGAGACACAGAGTACCTCTCTTTGGGCAATCCCCTGTTGTCTATTAGAATGTGGGTAAGCATTGGAGTCCTCCCCTGAGTTGAGAGGTTTGGAGTGTCCCCCTCTCCTACCCCACTATATCTTTACACAAATGATGTGGGACCTTAGAGGACTTCATTCCATCACCAAACCTGCTGAAGAATGGCCGGTGCTCTCAAAATACCTGTAGAGATGAAGATTGCCAAACACACATGTATGCACACTGTGTACACTCATACACATTCACACACACACACCCCGCCAATTTCAAGGCTAAAAATAATCTCAAAGTTGGACACTTAAGCATTTTACAGGCATGACGTCTGAAATTTCAAGCAGTTGCAGGATGTCTTGCTACTGCTTTTCCTGGGTTCTTTACCCCAAAATGATCACATCAGTGCTGGGTAGAAGGATTCTCATGATAGTATCATTTGGGATTCACTTTATAAATTGCTCCGGGCTCAAACAGAAGAAAACAATGCTATATAAATATATGTTGTTACTGGTGAAGCGATGAAATTATCTTATGCTTACCAAGTATGCTAGTGTCTTGTCTTGATCATAATTAACTGGTGATATACACGTTGAGTCAGTGCTCTAGGATTCGTGCCCAGAATAAGTCACAAAACATAGCAGCTTTAGTACGGGAGAAAAGGGAGGGGGGGAAGGTCTTTTTTTTCCTCCCTTTCTTTCCTCTGGATAAGATATAAAAACTGCCCAGAGCTGGCCCTGTTCAGAAATAGTGAATCAGCCTCTTGGAATTTTTTTTTAAGATGTCAACTTCCTTCTCGTACACTTCTGTGAAGACCAAGAATGTTTTAACATCTGTATTGAAGTTATCATTAAAATAAAAGGAAATCTGTAGACATCAGCTATAAATCATCAAGAAATAGCTTGTGGGTAACCTTTGACACAGTTGAACCTACTTGAAATGAGCTAGGGCTGGATTCATTGCCTTTAGTGAAGCCAGTAGGTGGACTAAAGGTCTCCTCTCCCTCCCTCCCTCCCTCCCTCTCTCTCTCTCTCTTTCCCTATCTTTCAGTGTTAGCTTCTGGGAGGTGAATGTGTTCTGGCTGAGTGATGGAAATGCATTTGGATGTGTTCTTAAATAGACATTTGTTTCACGTCTGAAAAGAATGGGCCAGTCTTAACAGTGTGATGCTGGGGCTATTTGAAAGGTATTTTTTAAGGCAGTTGTCTTCTTTCAGCTTTACAAAAACTATTTTAACCAATTGTTTAGGCTTGAGGAACAGCATGGGCTATCTATTGTGTAGAGATGCATGCATGTTCTACAAAATTAACAGGAAAATGGTATATAAAAATCTGCCTAATTTTACATAATAGGTTTTTGGCATTCTTGTGATCTGACTTCAAATCCATGCTGAGTTTCTACAGTATAACAGAAATACTAGTTAGCAGTTGTTAATTTTAATTTCTAAGATGCTAGATTTTAAAAGGAGCTGAAAGTGTTCCGCATCTCATGGGGACAAACTATGAGTCTTACTAATGAATCCAGCAATTAGTGGTTCATTGTGCCTGCCAGCAATTTGGCCCTGATATCGGTCCTGATGGTGATTTCATTTTTGCTGTTGTGAATCAGGAATAGGTCTTTTCACCAAGGGGGGCTCCATACTTCTTCAGCACTGTTCTGCTTGTAATCTGCATTCAGTACTGACAGCAGCAAACAAAAGATGGAACTACAATATATTTCAATTTTAATTATGATTATTATGGTTGATTAATATCTTCATTAGGATAATTATATAATATCAATAGTACTTATTAAATTTAAAGGGTTTTAAATGGTGGTGTCCATGTGCGGTTCGATAAACATATGTATGATGTATGCCCACTTTGCATAGAAGAAACCCTTTTCATAGATGAAAGGGTGTATTTTCTCCAATCATATAAATAGAGAATTGAGACAAAAGAGGTGGCCCTTTACTTTGTGTAGCAATTTGCATAAGTGCAAAACACTAACATTTATATTTGGTAATATTTTATAATAACTTTTCAAAGATGTCAGTGACCATGTGCAGAAGATTAGATAATGAGTGACTCATTCAAGTTCACAGAGAAAGTTTGTTGGAAAACCAGGAATTGAATCTGAGACTCTTTGGGTCCTTGTGCATGACCCAAGTAGCCAGCAGTAAAAAACAGCACGACTATGGCATAAGAATAGGAACGACCGTTCCCAAGAGGTGAACTCTCAAGTAGTTAAGCCCCACATATGTGATTATGGGTGTGCTATAAATATTAAACAAAAAAATCTTGTTTCTCTGTGAGTGCAGTACTCAATGATGGAGCATATGTTTGCTTTGAACATTCCTTACAGTACATCAAACTCCCTCCAGTTTCTGGAACTGCTGATTAGATTTCATCTTACTGCTAAAAGGAGGTGAAATGAAAAAATACCCAGCAAGACAGAGTTGTAAAATCATTTTGATTTTAGTGATCTGGGATGTTGTTAATAGCATGCAGGCATTAAAGACGGATGAGTTTTGTGTTGATAGTTTCCCTTTGAAAAGCTATTAGTTTGGAAAACAAGTTGTCAGGCAGGTCATATCTACAGTTACAAAACATATTTTGACACTTCTCATACAGCTGTATGTATCTATAAATAAAAACAGTGCATTTTATCTTTGCACTACATATTTGTAGTGCTGCGTATGTTGCTGCCTCTTGGTGAAAAATTCACCTAGACTATATAGAGATATCCAAAGTCAGAGAAAGCACAGGTGGTTTTTGAAAAAGAAATTCTTAGCCCACTGTCAGTTGTCCAGGCTGTTTGAAATCTCTTTTCTTTCAAGCTTTTTTGACTTGTTTCTTCTAAAGTTTTCAACAGCAGGGTTTTTTGTTTTGTTTTGTGTTGTCTTTTTTCCCCCTGAATCTTACAATCCGTGCTGCATTTTTGCTTCTCCTGCCTGACCACAGCAGGAGGAGGGGGCTGTTGCTAATTTGTTTTGATATGGTACGCTTTGGTCTGTATTCTTTTTGAAATTAATTCCTTTTGCAGGTGTGGGGTTAGAGGTGGTGGTGTGCTCCCAGCGAAGGTGTCATCCACCACAGAGAGGAGGTGGGAGGCTTTGATCAGTGTGGCTTCTGTTTTCTTGTTGTTCATTTAAAATGTACCAGTTTGTAATGCTGTTTGGCTTTGCAGGTCCTTGTTTTATTTCCTTCCAAGTCCTTCCCTGTCCTTTCAGGTTTTGTATTTTTCATTGCTGTTCATTCTGCTTAACATTTACTGGGAATTATTTGCTGGAAGGTGATGACTCCAACTTTAATTTAGGCAGCAAACAAAATCCAGTCTAATGTCTATCTCCATTTTTTAAACAGCCTTGTTATGGGTGGGACATTGTTAAGGACAAGACACCATGTGTTGAGGCTTTTGGGTTTTATAAGGACAGAATTCTGTAGCAAGGACGTAAAAATCAAACCAAGACCCAAGCTACAAGGCATCATGCTTCTGGGCACGGGCCACTTCAGTTTCTACCCAACGTGAGTTCAGGAATACATACCACAGATCAGATTATCTGACAGCTATCTACTTTTTCTTGCAACTTCTGTTGAAGCACCTGGACGTTTTGGAGAGGTTCAATAAAGTATCCAACCCCCCACGCCCCCACCCCCCCCAAAAAACCAAAACAGCCCACCACCAAACATTGGCCCGAATGAGAGTGGCAATTGCTCTGTTCTTCCTTATGACTCAGCTATTTACTTACTGTGTGAGATTAGGCAAATCACTTAGCCACTTTGTGCCTTATTCTTGCCATTTGTAATACAAGGCAGAAGCTGTCAGAGTAATTATGAGCTTTAATTAATTAATATTCCTTTCAAGCACTGGAGAAGTGATTTTTTCCCCTCTTGCACTTGACTACTTGCCATGTATTTCAGTGGGGACAGTTTGGAAGAAGCATTCTTTCTAGGAAGAACCTTTCTGCTCTTGTCCCTCACAACTTTGTGATCCTCTCTAATGGTTTTTACCTCTGGTGAAGCAATTTACATGGTTAAAAGCATGAAAAATCAGTTGTCAGGTTCCCCTGAAGATTTGCAGTATCTACGTCAGTCCCTGCTGACCTGTGCCTGAGTCAGTCTTCCTGCTTAGTGGCTGAGCTGAGCCATCTTAGAGAAGCGCTTCATTAGTAGCATTATACCAAATAAATAGGTACAGCAGTGATGTGAGAAATACAGCTGAACAATAATAATTAGAAGCAAAAAGCTAACAAAAGAACCTAAATTTGGCCCAAAGTATGGACTAGCAGAATTGCAAGGGGCCAGTCTCTCTCTGCATTGGCTCTTGTATCTTTAATCAATATGGACCCTTCTAATTTCAGGCCAAATTTGGCAGGATTTGCTCAAAACAAGCTTTGCTGAAGTTTTTTTGTAAATGCAGCTACTGAGCTAAATTTTCACTCCCTCAGAGATGCAGAAAAAGAAGGAGCTTTTCATTATGAGGTGCAAGCAAATGCCGAAAGCCCTTTGCTCCTGCAATTTTGATTCATGCTGTACTGAAAATCGCGCACTGAGTCCTGAGCAACGCTCACTTCAGCTTGTTTAGGCTTAGCAGAAGAGCAAGTGCCCAAACAGCAGAATAATGGCAATAGAATTAAGTCAGTTATTTATGTATGGATGAAAATGAATGTTTGAAGTTTGGATCTGATTTGGAATAAGCATCCATAAGTTGACAGATTTCTCTAGAGATTGGTGTAACTGAAAACTCATGATCAAGCAAAAATAGTCCAGAAATCTCATACCAGCCGCTTTGCTCAAACATGTTGTGCTATTTGTCTGTGGAGATTACCAGGAGACTTCACAAGAATGGTGGGTGTTTTGGCAGTCCAAAGCCAGCCAGAAGCTGCAAGTATGGTTTGGAGGATGCTTCTCTGAGGATTTTAGAAACTAAATGAATGAATTTTGAGTAAACACATAACAAGTCTGCTCATTTTGCTCAGTTGTATGCCCTGATGTATTATGTTGGCCAAACAGCCTGCCTTGGACTCCAGGAGACCCCAAAGGGCTAGGTCCCAGTGCAGCACTTGTCTTTCCTAAGAAGTTTTTAGAGTTACTTTTAGGGTTCTGTGTGCACAGCCCTATCCAGATGGTGCACAATATCCAGATCATGGTTGGGTGTAGACTTCGAGGAGGAGTTACATAGCTCCCTTCACAGACCTGGGTTTTAGGCTGCTCTGTGGCTGAAACAGCCCACATTCTTCCACATCTGAGCTAGCTGGAAGACTGAAGTGATCCTAGGCTTGTTTGGCATGTGGTCCTGTTGTGGTTTAACCCGGCAGGCAGCTAAGCACCGCACAGCCGTTCACTCACTCTCCCCCCCTACCCAGTGGGATGGGGGAGAATTGTAAAAAAAAAAAAAAAAAAGTAAAAGCTCATGGGTTGAGATAAAGACAGTTTAATAGGACAGAAAAGAAAGGCAAATTAATAATGATAGTGATAGTGATAATAATAATAATAAAAGAATATACAAAACAAGTCATGCACAATGCAATTGCTCACCACCCACTGACCAATACCCAGCCCGTCCCCGAGCAGCAGTACCTGCCCCCGGCCAACCCTCCCGGTTTTGTTGTCCCATGTGAAGTCACGTGGTATGGGACATCCCCTTGGCCAGTCTGGGTCAGCTGTCCTGGCTGTGTCCCTTCCCAGCTTCTTGTGCACCCCCAGCCTCTTTGCTGGCAGGGTGGTGTGAGAAGCTGAAAAGTCCTTGGCTCTGTGAAAGCACTGCTCTGCAACAACTAAAACATCAGCGTGTTATCAACATTATTTTCCTCCTAAATCCAAAACAGGGCACATACCAGCCGCTATGAAGAAAATTAACTCTATCCCAGCTGAAACCAGGACAGGTCCTCTGTTCTACATCTGTATTCTGTGGGTCAGAGAATAGGGTGATACTACAAAGTAATCACTTTACATCCAAAACAAAAGGTTGTGGGGAGGAGAGGGAGGCGTGCAGCTCCTAGGGCCTTCCATGTTTAGAGACAGGTCATTTTGCATGCTCCTCTTTTGTTCTTCCTATGTCTGTTTGTGAATTCCGTGTACAACTTCTAGAAACAACAGTGCCACATACAAAGGGAAAACCACCCAACAGCTCTCTTCTTTTACTGCGACAACGTGTGGACTACGCAAAATCAAAGCTTGGGGTTTCCAGGGCAGCAAATTAGTCTTTGTAAGTGCAGACTTCTTTCCTGGCAGCTTGGCTTCCTGTAAAGAAAAATGAGAGGGGAAGAAGTTAGGGATCTTTCTGAGAGGGCAAAGTCCGTGGAGAGTATCTTCAGTGAGAACCCCTAGTGTCATGGAAAAGGACTGGGGGAAAAAAAAAAAAAAAAATTCTATGTGTCCCATGTACTACAAAACAGAACAGATGAAGTTTGTGTTCCCACACTACTTTGGCCCATGAACAGGAGTGGAGGCTGTGCAGGAATACCCTTGCATACAAGTCAGCATTTGGGAGTAATTTATTCATTGAGTAGTCCCCTAAAAGAAGCAGCCGAGACAACAAAAATGATGTTTCTCGCAAATACAAGGCAGCTCAACTCCTCCCTTTGCTTTGAGTCCCATGAGTAGGAGTATTTGGTCATTATCAGTAAAGATTGGAAGCACTAACAGTGGTTGGGTAACACGTGTTAAGTCCAGGAAGTGCCCAGCTTCTGAGAGCAACACGTTTGGGGAAAGATGCTCAGCAAAGCAGCACCATTAAAAAAATCTGCTCTGGATAAAGACAGAAATCCAGGCCGCAATGTTTCTGCAACTATCACAGAACAAAAAGTGTGTGTGTTTTGCAGTACCAGGAAGGAAGGAGACAGTTCTTTCTGATATTTACCTTCTGTCTCATCTTTGGTGCCTTTCTTTTCCTTTCTGACAAGAGTCTGGTTGGTTGTACCTTCTAAGTTTGACACTCAAACTCATGGGCAAGAGATATAGTAGGATAAAGTAAATTCTCCAAACCTGAAGAATAATTCTGTTGTGTTTATTATCATGTCATGACTGACATGCCTGTTTATATGTCTGCATCTCTTTATTTCTATATAGTTAGAGAAATTTCCACCTTTGCAGGAAGGGACACATTATTCTTAATCAAAACTTGAGAATGTGGCAGGAGGAGGTGCAGCTGCAGATGAGCGTTATCTAATTCACCCATCCTGTCATGTGAACATCCCTGCTTAATTTAATACAATTATTTCATCAGTGAGGATAATATCAGCAGCATGATTCATTTATACAACATGTTTCACAACTGCCATTACCTCTCGGCTTCTTATTATCACTACTGATAATTTCACCATGAGTGGCTTCAGAGGAAGGGGAGGGGATGTGAAGAAAGCTGCCAGTATCTTTGTGCGAGTGTGTGGACAATTGTAGTCTGGAAAGGACAGTGATGCTGAAGGATTTTATTTGCATATATGCTGTTGCACCTCTGTTTCTGATGCATGTTGGTTAGAGGTTTCTGGACGAGCAAGAGACTGAACGGATAAGCCACTGACGGGCTGCATTGTTCAGAGTGTAACAATAGCATCTTTGTCTTCTGCCCCAGACATGCCAGTAAGTGCTCTGTGTTTTGCATTTCTGTTGAAATGAAGATCTCCAAGAAACAGAAACAGGGTGAGGGAATGAGGCTTTTTTTCTGGTGAGGTGGTAGGAGCATTCTTTTAGAAACCCCCTCTCCAGCTCCTTATTTCTAACTCATTTGGCTGTAATTTGTACTGTCAAGGTCATTTAAATAGGCAGCAAGATGTGGCAAATGTGTTCCCAGAGGTCATGAAAAGCCTCTTTAGTAGAGCATGCTAGGCTGTGCTTATGCCAGGTCATTTAAGCACATTTGTTTTGCCAGTCAGATGATACAGAGAGTAGTTCATGATTTTGTAATAAACTATGCATCCTGGACCTTCAGTGAGTGCCACAGTGGGATACAGCGCTTAGATTTAAATTACAGTACAATAATTCAGTAACTGTATTTTAATAGTATTCTAATCTTTAAAATATGTGAAAAGAAGTGAGATATAAAATCCAAATGAATCATCTGAGTTCTTCCTCCCCACACACCTTCTTTTCTGTCTCTGAGATTGGTTCATTCATCTGGGCTGTCGGTCTTCTGTTCAGTTCTTGGTGTCGAAATAGTGCAATTTTTAATAAATGATCTAGAGGCATTCTCAAAATCAGATTTCAGTCCCTTCTTTCTACATATTCAGATATAAGTTAACTTTTTATCTTAGGAGGGAGTAAATAGAGATGGCTTGACTGAAACATTAGGCAGCATTTCAGCCAATTATTTGTAACACTGGTGATTGCGAGTCAGAAATCCTGGGCCAGTCTGCAACTCTGCTGCTACATTACTGTATGACCATTACCAAATCCTTTCCTTTTCTCTCTCATTTTTCCTCCCATATTAATAAGCACTTTGTGTTTACCTAGCCTTGTACATTTTCAGAGGACCATACAAACCTTGTAAAAGCAGTGTGATCACTGCTCAGCTCATCAGCAGTATTTCTGCTTAAATGTTGCTTGTTATTATGTTTGGAGATTTCCAGTGTCTAATGCTTAAATATGAACGCTCAAAGTTATACAAATCCAAGTAGAATGAAACTACAAAATTCAGCTCTTGAATATTCTGTATATCCCCCAAATTTTGATGTAGGTGAAGAGTTCTTCTTTCTTCCCTTCTATATCTAGAGATCAGCTGGAAAAAAATCTAGATCAAATCAAGGATCTAATGTTCCCTGAGCTCCAAAGTTTTGGTTTATGACAGCCTTCCAATCCTGGGAAGCAAACCACCAGCTTGCTCTAAAATAGCAACTATTCTGACACTGCTGTGATACAGGGGATGGGAATCTCTTTACCAGTGGTTTGTTCTTGCTGCAGGTACTTCATTTTGTTAGCCCTCCATTGTGTGTTTTTGCTTATGCTTTATTCTCTACATTTATTTTTTTTGTGTGTGTTTTGTTTTGCTAGACAAATATGCTACTTTAAAGGAAACATTTCATAACCTTTAATCGAGTTCATATTTTACTTTCATCACATCTGTGTTTATATTATTACAAGCCTTTTGGGTCTTAATGTCCTCTGCTCTAAGTATTAATCATTTTGGCTGATACATAAATAAATGTTTGACTTTGTTTAACTCTTTAAACAATACTGGCTTGAAAAAGATCCTTATCAATGGCATCTTAGAATAACTGCGTGTCAGAAGAAGGCAGGGACCAATCAACACTGAGCTTTCTCTAATAAAAACTAAGTGCGGCAAGTAGTTCTAGGTTCTGTGATCCCACTGCATAGAATCGAATCTCCTTGCTCTTTAAAGATACAATCTACCTGGAATGAATACGCTACGTCTGTTTTTTATTATCGTTACACTTATTTGCACTAGCTATCTTCGTGCTATAAGTATACACAGCCTTGACATAACTGAGAGTGAAGCCTGCTAATCTATAATGTGGCAGAACGTTAACTGGAAGATTTTATAGTCAAAAATAAAGGTAGGCCAACATCCAGTTCTCCTCTGAGTTATGCTGGTGCAAATCAAGAATGAAGACAGTGCGGTTCTTGATTTAAACTGGAAGAGCAGAGAATAGGAATTTTGAATTTATGTCTGCAGATAGGATAAAGAGTGAAATGGCTCACTGAGTATAGGACTGAAGATCCTAACAGTCATCTTCACATTTAACACAATTATATATTACCTGTCTCCCAGATATTTTTTAGACTCCCATGGAATAAATTGTTCCACTGTGGTTAAGGGGATGACTTAAATTATTATCAACTCATGATCCAGCATAGGATTTCTAAACTCTCTGACTGAATTTTTAATATATTTGAATTCCAGTGAGGATTTCAGAATGTTCTTTGAAATAACAGAAGTAAAAATGTTATGAAGACCAAGCAGTGGAGTAATATCATTTTGTAAATACATATAATATCAGAAGCTTGTTTACTTATTCTCTTATATGAGAACCAAGCTTCTGTGGCCCCCAATTAATTTACCATTAGACTGAACACACAATGAAAGTGAATGAAGGGGCAATTTGGAATGACATTTATCAGCTCTGGAACTGTCGACTTCTATTATTTCCACAAGGCCTTATACTTCTTGGTTCCGGAGAAGCTGTGCTGACTTGAATGAAGAAGAGCATTCTTACTACCAAGAATAGTTCCAGCACAGACAGCTTCATCGTTGAATGCCTGCAATGGAGAAAATGCCTCCCCTATTTCTGACTTGCATTAAATGAAACCAAAACCACTGTTCTGTAGTGGATGTACACAAGACTTGTGCTTCACACCAGGATAAAAAAGTGGAACAGAAGAACTGAGGAAAGGGAGAGGGAGCAAGAGAAGGGAAGGAAATAAACTTTGTAGGGACAGGATAGCCCAGAGATTGAGTAAAAAGGATGAGACTGAAAAAAATATTTTAACACAAGGATACAGATTGGAATCCAAGTTCACTTGGTAGCGCGTGAGAGCCCTTGCCATCAATGACTTTGTCAGTCCACACGAACTGAAGTGCTGCTCTCAGCCAGATTTTCAGTGGCCGGAGAGTATGCTGCAGCTTTTACTCCCATATCTGAAACTAATCAGCCCCTTTTGTTGACACTTACAATAGAGGTCAAGAATTGAATATACATGGAAACTAACCCCTCTTGAATTGAACTGAAACAAGTCTGTGGGCAGGTTTGCGCTGCTTCTGATACTGTCTTCTAAATAGATGACTTTGCTCCTCAGGGATTCTTGTCTGGCACAAGTCAGTGTGTTAGGTTGGTTCACTGGTTAGTTTGGACTTAGGCTTTTATGCAACTATCTCAGTACTGACTCTACGATATTATAATTGCACTGTTGTGGGATTTTTTTTTTTTTAGTTGAAATCAATGGAACAGCAGAGCAAGTCCCCTTCCATTTAACATATGTTGATCTATTTTATTCTAATATAGATGGATTTGTATTTCTGTAAAGGAATGAGTACCTTCTTATAATGTCACATGTTGGTTGAACTGGGCAACATTTTAAACCCAGTGGCTTAAGTCTCCTGGAAGATCAACAGAACTCTGCTTTCTAGGTGCCTAAGTCACTTCTGAGAATACAACCAATTTTATCCATTCTTTTTCCCCCTTTATTGTTATGCACAAGTTGTATCTAGGATGGCTTAAATATCACTTTAAGGATGACACCTTTGTCTACTATGTTCCTGATAAAATTGCTTGCAAAGCTTTAATTTTTTAACTATGGCTACTACAAAAGTGTAAAAATAATCAAACATAACAAAAGTGCTTAGCTCAGAGCTTGCTTCTTTAAGATAATTGAAAAGTTTTATGACAGTGCTTTGCAAAATTGTCTTGTGTTTGGAGACATACGTCTACATCATACTTCCACATGCGACAGTTGACTATAAAATTCCTTCTTTACTGCAGCACACCACCCTCTGTAGAAAAGAGTCAGTATTATATGATAGTAGTTACAGATACCTTAGCAGTAACAGTAAAACACTCAAACATTATGAGTCTAATTCCAGTCAGCTCTGTGTTGCTGTAAGTCAGGAATAATTCTTTAACAGTGAATGTACTTACAACTTACAGAGATCAGAATCAACTTCTTCAGTGCCTGGAGGTGAAACTCCATTGTGTGTTGTAACACTTCTTTACCTAAGGGATGTTTTTCCTAAGTCACAGTGTGAGAGGAAAGCTAAGCAGATATCTACATGGATCTAATACCATATACATTATTTCTGGTTATTTAAAAGTCAGTTAAAATAATTTCTAAAGTATCCCCATTGCTGGAAAGCTTTTTCTCAATTGCTTGGTTTTTTTTTTTTTTTTTTTCCTTGCTATTATTTATTATGGTCAAACAAAAATACATGACTTTGAATTTTAATGTTTTGTAGCACTGTCTGTTACTACATGTAATCAAGCTAGGTTTAGGAATAATACCAACTACCCTGCAAAAAACATCACCCAGATTTTCTGTTTTTGCACTGTTACGATTACTGAAATCTTGAAGTCCAGCTCAGGGGCTTATGCAGAATTATCCAGGTTATTGTTTCAAATTTTGTGGAAAGAAATGGCAGGTTCTTCCTGCTTTCCTGTTGTGTTGGAAAAGAAGTATATGTTTCCTGTGATATTTTTGTACTTGCAATTCTAAGCCTGGGAAGTTCAGAAGAAAGCACAAGTTTAAAAAAAAAAAAAAAATAAAGCAACAAAACAACAACAACAAAGCCCACTCAATCAAACAGATTTGACCAATTTGAGTGGTAGTGGTTGAATTTTAAATAAAAACTCTTTCCATCCATATCAAATTTAAAATAGAATAATAACAAAATATAACTAAAAATACTCTTTTATCATAGAAGCATATGTCTTGCTGATGTGAATAATTTCTTCAGGGACAATTCTTACATACAAAGTGCAAATGGAGAATGTTCTCTGATTGTATCATGCTCATTTTCCAGTCCATTAGTCATCTCAATTCCAATCTGGAATGACAGGATGGTATCACATTTGATCTTAATATGTATCATACAACCTTACAGGTTTAGAAGTTCATATGAGCTGAAAACAACTGTCTTTGCTTGGATGGTGGTGTGCCAATGGCAGTTTTTTGATAATATTCTTTTATCTTCTGCTCATCATAGGATGAAGTGGCCCAGCCTCTGAACCTTTCAGCCAAACCCAAGACATCTGATGGCAAGTCTCCCACATCACCCACCTCTCCTCATATGCCAACTCTGAGAATAAATAGTGGGGCCAGTTCACTAAAATCCTCTGTGCCAGCGACATTAGCTAGTCCTTCGGCCAGAGCTAACACAATAGGTAAGCTCACTTTCATTGACCTTCTTCATAACGGTTAATAGGTGTTATTCGAAAATGAGCGTTTATGAGACAGCAGTGTATGAACTGTCAGAGGTGGACCATAACACTGCATTTATTGATGTCAATAAAGAAACTGCCATGGACTTACCATTTCAGGAGGAGTATCTTAACTTTTACAGACTCAGAAAACAAAAATGTGTTATTTCAGATACTGTTTTATCAATAATAGTCAATAAATGCTGTTTGTTTAACAGCATACATTAAAGATAGCCACCTGGCTAATGGTAGGCATTAAAGACACATGATATTCTGCCATGTCGTCTTAAAAAAAAAGCAGGTGATGAATCAAATTAAAAAAAAAAATCCCATTAACTTAAAAGTCTGCATATGCAAATACATCTCTGCAAAAATACTGGTTTAATGTTTAGTCCACTAAAAAGCTGCATTGGGCATTAATTTATCTTAGTCTAATCAGCAAAACAATTACCAGGTTCATTCAAAAAAACAAGTTTGATGTTGTATCTTGCTAATAGTCTTGACTGGCTGCTTTTAACGTTGTGGCAGAAAATAGTGTTAATTTTTCCTCCTGTCAAAATTACCTCTTTGCTTAAGGACCATCTAAATAAGAGTGGTCCTAGTGGTGATTTTGCAAGTCTGATGTGTTAAAGGGACTGCTTTTTGTGTGTGTGTCAGTAAAATAAGTACACACCCCATTCTTCATCCTTCTAGTTAAAACATTTTATTCCAAGAAGTGATTTAATGTAACAAGCTAGGATCTCAGGGTGCAAATCAAGTTGTGTTTAGGGAAGTGATGTGGATTGTTGTACCTTCGCTATGGTGAAACATCTCCAGTTGGCCACTTTCAGAGATGGCACAGAGAACAAAAGAAAAACCCTAGGTCAGACCTATCAGAAGCAACTTCTGTGATACCTCAGTGATGTGTAGTGAAACTATTTTGTGTCATTATGGGTCTCTTCCAAGCTCTCTGTAGTCCATATTCTACCTGAACAGACACCAGGAAGACCCACAGTTATGTCCAATGTTCAAAACATATCTAGCTTCCACTGTATTGCCCTCCGACTGTGCATATATGATTATTGCTAATGTTGATGAGGGTTATGTATATCAGACAGTATATGCTCCTATGTCCTATAGAAAAGAAAATAAATTTATTTGGTATGACAAGTTACAACTGTGTAAATATTTCATAAATATCCCATTGTTAATTGTTAATGCATGTATTATTCTTATTAGCCCTACGCTGTTTAACATTGGTAGGTAATAATGTATTTTATCTTTAATTTGTTTGGCCCTACTGCTCTCCATGTGCAATGCACCAAATTTCACATTTTGCACGTTTAATTTTTTGTCCTCAGTAGAATGAGCATCACATTTAGATACGGAATTAAGCATCTGGCCTGCATCTCAGTGTCAGGACATCTCTTATTCTCTCCTCTTCAATCTTTTTTCCCTACACACCTGATATTTTTCGTAGATTTGAGACCTCTGCAATTTACTTCTTTTAACAAAATGCAGATTTTGAAATGCTGTACCTGTAATGAGTGATAATGTAATTGGATAAAAGCTGTGAGGATGAATGAAGCTTTAAAGGTCACTCTTGTAAGAAGAATTAATGTGTTATACCATTAATAAACCATGGAAAACTGTGGAGCAAAAGATAACATACTTAAGTTATTGTTAATGACGTAGAGTTCACGGCTGTATATCTCCTAGCTACAAATATAGAAAGTGACTTTTTGAGGTTGCAGAGCAGTATAACTGTGCATACTGTATATATAAGATAAGGAGTCTTTAACTGTGGTGCAGGAGCTGGACAGACACAGCCTACTTCTAACAAAAGTCTGTTCTTTATGGAGGACTACAAGAACAAAAGGCTTGTGAACACTTCCCAGAGTTTTCCTGCTAACCGCGAGGTCTGGTTCAACCAAAGTTAGAGCAAGTAAACCTCATTACCATGTTGAAACCATTAGGTAATCTTAGATAAAGTGAACATAAAATTTCAAGTCACCCTCCAGTGAGAGCTATGCCACAAAAACAACTTGATAGCATTTTAGCAAAGGTACTGAGAGAGACTGGTATACTTTTTTATCTTGAGAGATGGATCTCTCCAGGAAAGGTCGCTGGGAAACATGCTGTCATTTGCCAGAGAGTTACTTCCACCATTTGAATGGTAGGGGCTGTCAATGCAAGAAACAGGTTGTCTACCGTAGATGTGCATGGCCCACCTTGCTGGGATGTAGCTGAGCTGTCACCTTTCACTGCCCCTAACTTCAAATTAAAACCATTCTCTGAATGCAGTTCTTCAGGCTGCTTGGTTCCAGTGGCACGGAGAAATGCTCGTGTATGTTCAGTTGTGTATGGGGGATGTAAACTTATAGCCTCCTGTGTTTAAGAGTATAGCTGCAGCTGGGCATACACGTGCATAATATTTTTCCTTATAGCATATAAATTGTGCTACAGACTGAGCAGTCACAAATGTCATGACTTCATGTGTGACTTTAAATCCAAGCATTTCTTTTTGGGAACAGGCATATGTCCATATACTAGAAACAGAAACAACTTCTCTCTGCCCTTTGCCATTATCTTCAGCATCTCTATGCTAGTTTGGCAATCCTTGTAACTAAGTGTATTTTATGTAATGCGGTTCCCCTCTCTGTCAATAATTCACCACCTACCCTAAACAACAATAATTTACATTCAACTCGCTTCTATATTAATCATTTCCCTGCACACCAGCGTCTTGGCAGCTACTGAAAAACATAAGGAGTGCTTGCTTTTATTCACTGTCATGTGCCAAACTGTCTCAAAGATAGCAGTATTCAGGAAAAGCCAAATAGTCTGGAGAAGGGCATGAATTCCAGTTCCTAGGCAAATTCAGCTGTATTACAGATTGAAAGTATTATACCTAGCCTAATCAAGAGCACAAGAAGCAGTAATACTACTGTTTGTTTGTTTGCTTCCTTTTTAATTTATTCTGACTGCATGCGAGTTTCATCAGTCACAGATGCAAAGTGGGGAAGAAACCAAGCAAGTTGTTAAAACAGAGGTTAAAAAAAGAATCAACTGGTAGCACTGTGTTGGTGCAGGTTATATCCTTCCTTACGCTGGGAAAGCTGGAATCACTGGAATTCCATTGGCTGGGAATTGCTGAACAGAGACAGTTGATAAAAGCAATGTGGATTGAGTTACTTAATTTAAAATTCTCAGGGTTTTTGGGTAGTTAGCCAAAAGCTACCCGTTAGTACAATTAGCAACAGACAAGCTGCACAGAAACTTTTCTTTTTCCCCGAATACCAGTCCCATTGAGTCTGTAATCTAAAAAAGTAACAATCAAACCCAAACCCAAAATGAAATCCTTACAGCAGTGCAGTACTGGACTAATCTGACATCAGCTTCTTCCCCTGAAATGTTTTAAGCAGCAAGACAATGTCCTACGTTTTTTGGCAATCAGTGGATCAGATAGAAGAGTCTAGCAATACAACAAGGATGTGTAATCTGACATGATTAGACAAGGCTCTTTAGGAACAGAACATTCATAATTGAGACAAAGAAAGAGTATTAATAACACTTTCCTAACACGGCAGTTAGCCATTTTATATTTCCTTTCTTTAATCTTAGTGTTTTTCAACAAATCATGGGATTTAATAGCGTGTTTTGGCAGATTAGAGGATTTATGGCCCAGATGTTTTTTGTTCTAAAAATGGATTAGGGTGTAAAGTTTGCTGGAATCCATGGAACATGTTGAGGCAAGCCGGTCATTTTGTGTGTGATTAGTGCCTGCCTTCTGTCTCACAGTCCCTCCATCTGTCACAATTCACCAATGGATCTGGTTAGATTTAGCCTCATGTCACAAACAGAAGTCCCTTTTCTGGGCAATTTCATATTACAGATTCATTTTATGCCATTTTTGTGCCCTACTTAAAAGACAGAAAGAAGCGTGTATGTGTGTGCATGTATGTGGAGAGGGGGAGGGAGATGGGTAGACATTAGCCTCTCCTTTAATGTTTGAAAAATAGACTGGGGCTTGGAGTCTCCCATCAGTATTCTATCCTGCAAATCACATGCAGATCATAATAAGTATAATCTACACTATGCTGAAGAAAAAAAAATGACAAAGTGTCACATTTAAAATTAAATAGTATTAGCTGTGCCGGTGATGCTTGTAACATTTTAAAAAGAAATAATTCAGTGACTACTAAGGCTAAGCCCTAGGCTGTGAATTTGCAGCAAAACAGTGGACATTTGACCTACTATTAGCAGCGTGAATAGGAGTGGGAATGTAGGTCCCTGTAGCTGCGGTTTCTTACGCAGTTCTGAATGACAGGTGGTGGTGGGGAGCAGGCTGGGGATGAGGCTTCTCTTCCCAGCCATTTTGTGTTTCATATCTATAGCAAACCACCGCCACCTGTGGTTTATTGTAATGTATTCACAAGTTTTAAGACGAGGAAGAATAAAACCATCTATTTTTAAGAGTTTTGGATCACTGGCATGATCAAAGCCTCCCCTAACTCTTATCCGGTTACATCCTGCTGCATGTAAACCATGGGGCTAACCTCTGCAATGTCAGGGAAATACTGAAACTTATGGGATCAAATATCAGGACAGTGATTCTGGCACTGATGTTTCTCATGCTTTATATCCAGGTGGCCCTACTGTAACTGTAACAGAATTACAGAGCATAGACAGGTTTATGGACATTGCCTTTTAATTCTTTCTCATGAATAATGGTGAAATATTGATGAATTTCATCAATGAAAGCTAAAGTGTTTTCTTATAACTTTCTTTTTTTAAGATATCCTTTCTTCTATCGCGTCGTCAGGTTATTTAAATGACCACGATGCTGTTACCAAGGCAATCCAAGAGGCTCGGCAGATGAAGGAGCAACTTCGGAGAGAACAACAGGTGCTGGACGGGAAGGTGGCCGTTGTGAATAGCCTGGGTCTCAATAACTGCAGGACAGAAAAGGTCAGTGTCCGAGACTCCCTTTGCAAACTCTCAGAGATTGCATTTGCCTCTTCTTAGGTAGTTTCTTCTTCCCTTTTTTCCTCCTTTTATTTGCTCTATTTTCTTCTTCCCATTTTTTTAACAAAATAGTTGCTTCTTTCAAAAAAGTGAAAGGCAAAATGAAAACCACAACCAAAAGTTGACAAGAGGGAAAGACCTGGAGACACTTGGGGGAGAGGGGTAGGCGGCTGAGATGGTTAAAGCCCTCATGAGAACTTTGGAGGCCACTAATTCTCTGTTCCAGCCTGTCAACAAGTATTATGACAAGGTGATCTTGGAAATCACTGGGTCTAAGTGGAAATCTTGCTTTATGGAAACGCTACATGTGTTTGTGAGATGAGCTGGATTTGAAAATATTCAAGCTTCTTTAGGAGCATAAGCTTTGCTCATAGTCAGGCTCAGCTTCTGGGTATTTAGCCTTGTGAGGTTGTCATATACGATATTTTGTGACCATTGCAGTGTAGCACTGTCATGTCATGTTAGGTGACTTAACAGAATTGAAAAAATGCAGAATTGACAACACAAACAGCACCAAGTATTTGCAGTGAAATGCAGAAGCAACAGAATATATGGGCCTTACCACCTTCCACTTTTGAGCTGGCCTGTGAAGTTGTGCTGTAACAACATAGCAACAGTGAATACCTCTAGAAAATTTGTGTGTGCTGTAACTGTCTATTGCATATGCTGAAGAGTTTGTGATTTCCTGCTTTTTTCTGGAAATACCTGATGTCTTTCCGTGCACTGTCTTGGCGTGCAGACGTTAACTAGATCAGCCAGTCCTTGCTGCTGCATCTACAGTAAGCTGTCTTTATAATGCTGCCGCTTAAGATACACATCCTAACTCCTGTGCGTGTCTCAACATCGTATGCATAGCAAGACTTTTTCCTCAATTCCTGTCTTCCCCCTGCAGTATTTTCTGAGATGGCACAGCCTTTATTGTGCTGTACAACTAAGATGACTGTTGCTGCATTTGGTGCAAACTGAATTTTACTCAAACCTCTTCTAGTGGCTTTTCACTGTAGGGCCTTGTGTGAATCACTGAGATGGGCAGATAGATAGAATGAATAAAAATGATCAGCTATTTAGCAGAAACTTGAAAGTCAGTCATCCTAGGAAGCTTGTGAGTCAAACAATATTGTCCAGAATGAGCAGATTGCTAATTTGGATAGCTTTCCATTTTCCCTGTTTTTAGATGGAGTTTGATCAATAAGCTGTGAGAAGCCAGCAGTCTGGGTAATGAATGTTAAATGTACTTGCGAGTCTCACTACTGTACTTTTTTCATCAGCCTGTCCTGGGTGTAAGTGATGTAGAAATGACTACAATTTCATGCACTTTCTGGAGAGGAAGGGGAAGGAAAAAAGAGGTCAATGTAATGGATATCCGGCAGTACATGCGGTCTCTCTTAGAAGAATAAGAGCACTGGTACAGGGAGAGAGAAAGAAAGAGAGGGATGGAGCATGTTTACGGCATTTCATATAGAAGAGTACCAGAAGGGAAAAGGGAAAAGCAGAGTGTCAGATATAAGAAGAAGTGATCACAAGCACAAAGGAATTTATATTCAAATATTTAAGCATTCTTGAAAGGATGCTTGGAGCAGAAATTTCTTTTCTCTGCTCCCCATGTAGAAATGACTTTAACACTCAGCCAGATGCTAATGCAAAGTGACTCAAGCTATTCCTCGCAAGCATAGCTAAATTGCCGTTATTTGTTAAGCGCATTGAATTCAGCTGTGGATACAGCAGTTGGTTGCATTCAGAAAGCATCTGTACCCTTTTTTTTTTTTTAATCCTCCAAAGCAGAGACAACTCTACCTATCTCCCCCCTCTCCTCCCTTGTGCTGGCTGGGAATTGTCAAGTGACAACCGACCAAATCCTTTTGGACAGGAAGCCTTCATCCTGAGTTCTATATACTTGCAAAGCAGGCCTTGTGGTTGGATCAGGAAGCCCATTAAAAGCACTTTGATGGTATGGAAATTCATCTTCATGAAGCACCCAGGCCCCTAAGCAGCATGCTGTTTAGCTGTGGTTACAGATCAGTCATTCACATCGGAGGGCAGTAATTGTGCTGACGGCTTGTTCGGCAATGGAAGTACATAAAATAATCCCAGGCCCTCCACCATAGCATTGCGAGTTAATCTTCTTTAATACAGATCAGCTGTTGTTCTAACACATGACTTTATGCTGGCTCTAGTGACTCTGCACAGCCTTTTGATTAAGTAACAGGAGTGGAACCATCTGCATTCACTTTATTCTGTTACTTTCCTATTGTTGGGATTCTCCTTACCCCTTGTGTTTTCACTTCTCACCCTCAACCCGGGTTGAAGTTTATTTTCCTCTCTAATTCATGCCTCCTGGTGGGCTTATGGAAGGCAGGGACGAGTTCTTTTACATGGTAGCAAGAAGAAAAAATTGTCTGCTCAATTGAAATTTTTTCTAAAGCAACTGTAGGGTTTGGGTTTTTTGATACAGTAAATGCACAGACTTTCTCAAGGGTGCACTGATTTATTTTATTTTATTTTGTTTTAGAGTGGAGACAGGGAATGACGGATGCAAATCTGAGATCTCCTTGACTGTAATGGCATTTGGGTTGCTGGGGTGACCACTTAAGCCAATAAGCACTAGTTAAGAAGTTTCACTTCTTAACTTGTTGTAGAGTCTCCTGAACTGTCTCTTGCATCTGACGCAACAGAGGAAAAGAGTGAGGCTGTGAAGTTTAGGCACGTGTTCTCCTTTCCTGCATATGCTCTAGGCCATCCACCGACTAGCCAGCTCTGAAGTTCAGGTCCAGACAAACACCCCAACTTTTCTAAAGTTTGTATCTGTTTCACCTAGGACTTGAGTTAAAGTTTTGTCTCTTGCTAGGATCAGGATTTGAGAGGAAGGCAAGTTGCCATTTTGAATTAAATTTGATTCTCTTTTTCCCTGTTTTCAAGGAAAAGAAAAAAAAGTAGTTGGGTATGTAGGTAGTGAGAAATAGAAATGCTGCAGCGTTACCCCTGAGGATTTCCCTTCAGAAGCCCAGGGTTCTGCAAGGGCTTCTGGGATGTTATGTTTGCTCACTGGTTGCTTGCTGACAGTAAGATTTTTGAGGTGGGGGGGCAGAATTAAAAGAGCTAAAGTAGCTGTGTGGATGTGGACATACTTGTGCTTAGAAATATACACTATATCTGTACTCGTGTAGAAGAAAGATCACTCTCCTTCCTTCAGAGTGATCTCAGTCTTTATATGCAACAAGCACTGGTCTGGGACTATCCCAAGTTTTCCTCCCTTCCTTCTGCAGTGACTAGTGTAGCTACGGGGGCTTATGGTTCTCTGAGACCTCTTGAGTTTCTTGTTGCATTAATTGCTATTGCAGCCTACCAACGAGGGTAGGTCCTTTATACCTGTGAACAAGTGTCTTAGACTATCAGTAGGGATTTTTCTGCAGGGATGGCCGGGCAGGCTCAGGACTGGAAATCACCTTTATGAGTCTGTTAAAGCTCTTGAGGCTTTTCTCCACATATGTACATGACTTGTTATCTAGCTCCTGTTCCTAGATGGGTTGATCCTCGTGGACAGCCAGACCTGCCAGCTGTAAGGCAGTAGTCAGACAGGAATTCTGTAGAACTGGAGAGACACTGTGTAAAAGGAGTCATAAATGAGAAAAGATTTTCAAAAATGGCTAGGATGATTTGGGTGAGTCACTTTATGGGCATCCAACTTGGACCATCTTGAGGGATTTGATTTTCAGAGGATTACAGTAAAAGCCATGAACATCATGATGAACATGGATTTTACTAAAACCTATTTTAATTGCAAATGCAATAAAACATATTTTTACTTTACTTTTCTTGGAAACATTTCTGTGTATAAATGAGAAGTGTGTGTATATGTTTTTCTGGTTTCTTGGAAACCCAGGAGCATAGTCTTATTTGTAATTGCCATGTACAGTTAATTATAGCTTGATATGTACTATACGTAGACAATGTTACCTTTTATACATGTAGCTGAGAGCACAGATTGTCATCTAGTGCAAACACCACAATGGGCAACATCAGAAAGTGGACTCTGGTCTATTTGCTTGGCCCCAAAACTGCATGTTCCTCTGCAGATGAGACATACACAAACACAAAGAACCAGCATGTGTGTGCATGCATACAAACCTATAGCCTGCTCTTGCACAGATGCACAGCACAAACATGCACAAAGCTCGCCAGTAATTTTCTGACTATAGTCAGAGTTTCAAGTATTCATATATGCACCTGGGTAACTAAAATAGGAGGGAAGCAGACATACAAACAGGTATTTGAGCTCGTGTCCACACACAGGTATTGGCTTCTGAATGCTGGAGCCTGCTGCTAAAGGCACAGGCAGCTGACACGACTGTTTAAGTACACATAGCCACACAAGCATTGCGAACACGCACGAACGCTTGTAGCACACTGAGACAAGTGCATCCAAATCCGTAGGCATCCCGTGCTGAAGTGTTGCTTAACCTGTGATACAAATTCTCTTGGTTACTTGAGGAGTATGCCCTTCTAAAAGGCTCTGACGTGTACTTGTCTGCTGGGCTGTAACTAAAGATCTATTTGTAACAATATTTATTCCAGTTTTGTAAGCAGGAGTCTATTTATTACCATGCTTATGGAACACCAGGTTCAGGATGCCTTCCCTCCCATTTCCACCCACCCGCCTCCCACCACCCTTCCCACTCCCACCCCCACCTCTCCTCTTCCCCTTAAGAGAGTGCCAAACATGAAATGACAGTGACCAATGTTGACTTAATGTGGATGTTTAATAATGAAAAAAGTGTGTCAGTTCCAGCGTTAGTTACAAATGGCAGTAAGTATATCGGGTGGCAGCCCTGTAATAATTTTACATCCATCATTCCTTCCTGATGCCTCGCTGGCTGCCTGATGGATGGGGATAGCAGAGTTAACTCTTAAGAAACTGCTGTGATCTGCTGAGCTGAAATGAATTCTGTCCCTGCTTTCCCCTCAGGGAGGA
The DNA here is from genome assembly GCA_013399475.1 of Chauna torquata. Lineage (NCBI taxonomy): Eukaryota > Metazoa > Chordata > Aves > Anseriformes > Anhimidae > Chauna > Chauna torquata. Next base: position 289,409 of record VXAL01004687.1, on the reverse strand, counting down.
GGGGGATATTAAGAATCTCAAACCCACAGATCCTGCTGTCTTTGAGAAGTAAAACGCTACAGCTCACTTTACTAAAGGCATAAGGAGGACCTGTTTTAACACATTGGATTTAAATTTCTCTTGCAGTAGAGAATTTTACTTCAGTAACAGATTTTTTTTTCTAATTCCCCTAATGGTTAAATTTGAACAAGAAATTTGAGAAAAAAAAATAGAGGGCAGAAGCGTAGAGAGGAGAAGAAAAGGGAAGGGTCAGTAAAACCGAGTCTGACCCAGTGCTTGCTGCAGACACTGAGTCCGTGGTTCGGACCGGAGTGAGTCAGTTGTAATGACTGCAGCTGCGGAGAATGGGACCTGGTGCAAGCTGGGCTCCCCAAACAGGAGAAATACTCTGCAAGTAAGTCCAGAGGTACGGTACGAACATCATAAACCAAATCACTCCGTAAAAGTTAAAACCTGCCCATTTTCATAATCTCTGCAATATTTTACTGGTAAAATACTTTAGCATTTTCAGTGACTAGCAGAGTCTGTATTACCCACAGACATTACATACACACACATTTATCCCTGCACGTTCAGCAGACTGCTAATATATATGTCCTGTAATTTGTAGCCTGCTCTATTCCTCACTGGCCTGTAAAACACTAGGAAGGACGATCAGTGTGATGTTTTTGTTCTCTTCTCACAGTGAGAAGAGATCCTTCTGTTTCGAGTAATTATTATACAATGTGGGGACCAGGGAGTATATTGTGGACAATGGACTGATACAGGCTCTAAATCACCCTACAACACAAAAGTTAATATATTATCCTAACAATTGTATGTCCGCTTCTTATTCCCCTTTTCCCTACCCTTTCCCTAATTTTTTCTTACTGAGTTTCTTTGCCAACAGAAATTCTTGTATGTGGGTTGCAGTCCTCTTTGTTAATGCTATCAACACAGAGCAGTTTTCAGAAAACATAACAACAAGGCAGGCAGGTATTATGTCATCACCCATCCATCACCCTGTATGTCAGCCTTTCAATAAGTCCACTCAGCAGTCTCAACAGGATCGTTCATATTAAAGGAGTCCTCTATTCAACAGGGCTACTGTATCCATTGTAATTTCTCCCGAAACTTTTCTCAAATTTAATTAAAAACACATGTCAAGTTTGCACACTGCAAAGATCAAAATTGTTTTTGTCCAGCATTGGTAACTAAGCATTAAACATTTTGATTTGCTTCAGCTGAAAGTTTATTCTTTTTTCCTTTTCCTCCCCCCCCCGCCTCCTTTTTTTTTGTCATTTGCTCTGTGGAGCTTGTGTATATTTATATTTACAGCCTCTGCATTTAATGGCCACATGCCTTATTTTCACAGATGGCCAGTGGAAGACTTCCCCTCCCCCCTTTTCTTTTAATAAAGCCTGCGTTTGGTTTTGCTACTTTTGTCACAGTGCCACTACTCGCAGTTAGCAAGTGCCTACACAAGGGAGGGAGAGATTCTGCAATGAGGATTTTTTTAATTCCCCCAACAATTTTACCTCGTTATTTTAAAATGCCTTTTATTTTCCCTGATTGACCATCATCTACTAAATGTCCAGACATATTTTTCAAAGGAAAATTAAGTGTGCGTGCGTGTGTGTGTGTTTAGTGTATCGTTATGGTGGGGATGCGTGGACAGGGTTAGCTAATAAAAAATGAAAGATACAGAGGGAAGGACAAATGCTGTCCATAGATGCACGCATGAAACTCCCACTGAAGACAAGGAGAAGGGCATGTAGAGGCGAGGGAAGAACTGCAAGATCCTTGCAGCTGTCAAAGTCTGAATGGGAACGTAACTCTTCGTTCACTCCAAAGAGCAAAGACTGGAAGCGTTCACATACTAGTGTGGATAAGTAAGGACTGCAGCTGTTTATACCTTAGTGGAAATTTTATTAAGCTCCGTAAAGATGGATCAACTTCCTCCTGAACAAAATCATTCAATCGATTTGAGTTCTTGTTATTTCTTCTGAGCTTTTTGCGTCTTTGGGTTTAAGTTCTAAGCTTTGCCCTATAGCCATGAGAGCTAATTACTTCCTGAGATCTTGTTATTATTTTTACATAATCACATGCCCCCAGTAGCTAGGGCTTGAAGCACATTCGTGGGCACCAGCATCAGTGCAATACCTCTCTCCAGTGTAACAGAGGCTGGACCTGATTCTTCTGTGAACCATGTCTACCCAGGCCCCTGGGCAGCCAGCTTGTCCTGTTCTGCCAGTCCTAGCGTACAGGTACTCGCTCAGCTGAGTGACAAACAGCTGCCAGTATGTTCTTGGAGTGCAGAACTTTACCTTTAATAGTATTGATGCTCATGCTGGGGAGCAGACACACTAGTAAGCCTTCCTTCATGACTGGGAAAATGTGGCAGTTTCTTTCTTAGAAGATAACCTAGATAGTGTGTGAACTTCTTCATTAGGGCTGGAAGAAAAGTAAGCAAAGGTACTCCAGCCTTCACAATTTTAATACCTTCTAGGGAAAAATGGGAGAGAGTAGTCTACATCTCTGTAATGCTACTGCACAGATGACTCACCCATTGTTTAATAAACAATCGCCAGGAAAGTAGAGACTGTGTTCTTGCTTTCTCTTTACATGTGTGCAGACCCTCTTTCTCAGGATATCCTGCATGGATTGTGATTTTCATCTTGTTTCACTTTTGGTGTACCACCTCTCTTCCCCATTTAACCCTTCCTTGCCTCCCAGACCAGCTGTAGCAGGTCTTGCTGTGAAATCCTTCATTGGAATTTACACAGCACTTTTCATCCAGAGATCTCAAAACTCTTCATGATGGTGGGAGAATGTCATGATCTCCATCCTACATATTTTTGTGCAGGGCAACTGAACAATTCAGACAAACTTACAGAATGTGTCAGCCCAGAAAGCACTCTAGATGAGAAACTGGATCATATATCTCTTAACCTATTTGCAATCAGCAGATTACAGCTGGATTTTGTTGGGGTCGATGCCTACTGCTGCACTGTAAAAACTTTTGTAGGAAGGAGGCAGTGTCTCGTCATTCTGCTCTGCTTTGCTTTTGCTTTTGCTTTCCTTTGTTTCTTCCATAAAGAAATGTGTTGATCCAACTCTACCTGCGTTATCATTTAAAAGTCCTGATGTACACTCTCTCTCAGAGCTCATAACCAAAGAAAAGGATCACCTCAGTGTCCTAATTTCCTGTAGAATTGCTACTTTCTTTAAGTTTGTTTTCAAGTCAAATACTATATTTTGGCAAGGAAGTAGTTCTTCCTAGAATAAAGAATTTAAAAAAAAAAAAATCTTAGGGAGCTCACCCGTAGGGCTGCCGATTTATTGAGGATTTTTCTGCTTCTATTTCAATTGACTCTGTCTTGCTTTGAAAGGTACTGACTTGGGAGCTCTTAGAAACCAAAGACCTACATCCAACAATGTATGGCAAAAAAAATGGCTATACAAATTTCAGCAAATTCTCCCTGTGATTGGGTGTCTGTTCTCAAGAGGAGAACGGTTAAGTGCCTGGGCCTGCTCAGTCCCTCTATTTTTTTTTTTTCTAACTCTAATGCCTAACAGGTCACCTGTCTATGGTGATATAGCACTTCATATAGACTACAGATCAGATACAATGATTTTCAGGTGATATCGAACCAATCTGGATTTTAGTATATACCTATACCAAAATATGTAATTCCTTTACCAGGTGATATAGCCTCAGTTAAGACTGAGTGTAATAATTCTGAAACAAGTACCATAAAATCAGGAAGAGCTACAAATAAGGAAAGTTATTTTCTTTCTTCTAATGCTGCTTTTAGGTTCTGTGGGTGGATTATTCCATGAAAAAGAGAGATTTCAGATAAGCAAGGCTGAAACAGCTGAGGGGGTGGTGAATGCATTGTTTCTTCATACTCAACTTTGATGCAACAACAACAAAAAAAATCTCCCAAATGATAAATTGCTGTGACATTATAAATAATCTTTCATCTTCTTTGGTGGTCCACAGAGTTTATATAATTGGAAGGCTAAAACCCTTCTTTGTTGTTTCTTCCCTTTTCATTAGTACAGTAGAAGACTATAAAATTGTGCAGCCAGAAGGGGTTTAGCAATTACTGAGTCAACATTTGAAAGTCTCACTCTATTTTATCATTTCATGCATGTACTTTTTATGAGTTTTACAGCCCTGCAAGCGTTACTTAAGCAAGGTCCGTTGTAATGGTGGATCTGTAACTGCTCTTATTTTATTTTGCTTTCCCTAGTAACATGTGCCATCAGCAAGAGTCGCAATTCTACACACACAAAAAAATGAGAAACTCAAGGTTACAATTTTTAGATAAGATTCAGGAGCGCTAGTTTTAGCTCCTAAAACCACCAGACTTACTGTGGAACCTTTGGCTATTCACTTAATATGTGACTCAGTTTCCCATCTGGTAAACAGAGATAATACTACTACTTTTCTTTGAGAGATTATGTGTCTGAATTCACTGATGAGTGCAAAACACTTGGGCAATGTGATCTGTTACACAGAAAAACCTATATCTGAATACAAGAACCCTCCAAAAAGAGCTAGAAATTCTTTTACAGCAATTATAGGTGTAACATGATCTGAACTGTAACATGGTTTGGACCAGGACGTAAGCAGTGTGCGTAGTGTGTATTTTGAAGGAGCATGGCATTAATATGCAGGAGTAGAGCCTGAACTGCAAATAATTCATCCTGTGCAGACTTCTGGGCACACCTCACAGTACTGCCAGTGGTTCCTGTAAGTTCTTGCAGATCTCTGTCACCCATAATGCTTATCTTCCTCCTGTTTTCCACATTTTGAAAGATGGTGGATGAAGATTTTATAACACAAACTATTCTGATGTTTATTATTGCAAGAGGCAGAGGTATTGCACAGAAAGATTAGTTTTACAAAGTCTTCATTCATGTCAGATATAGGATAAGACTCTTCACCTTTTGGGGGAGCTAAGAAAAATATCATAATGTTGAATGGATAACACCTGGCACTACCAGTGTGTCTGATAATTTAAAATGTTTTTCTGTAGTAAACAGAAATGAACTTTCATTGCTGGATCGTAGTCTAGCAGCTTATCTGCCCAGTACTTTAAGATTTTGTGCATATTGACCAAGGTTTGTGTCTGAGTGGTTCATATTTCCTGGGGCTTGCTGAGAGAAGACTTCTGCCTCAGCACCACAACCCACATTAGATGGTGCCACCGGGCCTGCTCAGCAATCTAAGATAAAAACCAGCTTATCAAAACTCAGTCTATTTGGAAATACCACCTTTAGAGTTCAGATGTGAATTCCTCCCCCAGAGCAGGATGGTAAATATCTGGACAAACTGCACTTAGGGCGGGGGAAATGGGACAGTAAAAAGGACAATAACAGGCAACCATCTGTTTCTTTTTACATGTTGACACCAAAGAGAACAAAAGTGGCAGGCACTCTGTCCATCAGTGTGTTTGTAATTCTTAGGTGCAAGAACTGATGAACAAGTTTCTCCTTGCAGTCCGTATGTAACAGTGCTTGGCTCTCTCCAGTTTCTCTACGAACACATTTTTTAGCCTGGCCTTTCAGTTCACTTGGAAAAAGAAAGGTAGGAATGTGAAGAGATGTGCCTGAACACTCCTCCTCTGGTGTTCTACACTGGCTGTATCTCCGCAGGCATCAAACTTACAGGAAAAATATTCATATCAAGGGAGATGGGGGTAGGGTTAGGGGAGTAGAAAACTGAGGAGTGGACTGCTTCAGTAAAACTGCTAACCTTGAATTATGCAATCGGAAAAACAGCTCTTGCCAAAATACAATTCTAACTGAGTTCAGAGTACTGTCAGTGGTTGCCAAATACCCCAGCCAAAAGGATGTCTCCAGGAGGGGGAGGAGGGCTCCACTGCCATATGCCCGGCATTCACAGCATTCTGGAAGGATCGTGGAGTCCTTCAGGAGTAGAGGTGTGTGCTTGGTCTCAGGTGCGCCCTCAGCATTGTTACCCAGATCCAACCCAACTTGGGCGGCGAGGTCAAACGGGATTAGGCAGATGTGTCAGAATGTCTCTATTTTTCAGATCTTCCAAGGTTTTGATTCACGTTTGTGTAGTAGTGGGAGGAGTTCTGGCAAAGATTATCAGGCTGTTCTACATATGTTTTGACTCTTCTTGTTTTATGTTTCTTCCATGAAAGAGACTGCAACCAAGTTCTTGTCATTTTTAGATCAATGTTTTGTTAAACTATGACAGCTATCCATGACAGAGAGCCAAGTAACTTTTGCAGCTGACCACAAAAGTGAGTCTGACTTGTGGTGCTTAGTCATTTTATATATATATATAATTTTTTTTTCTACATGACACATTCCATGTGTGTATGTGTTTTTCTTTGTTCTTTTAAATATAATTAGAACATTGCTAGGAGCTGTGCTCCAGATCGATCTTCTCTAGCAGATTACTTTCTTTGATTAATGAAGTTTTAGAAACTTCTCATCACATTGTGGCTATTGACGAAACCTGTCTGGTTATACTTTGGACAATTGGGCTATTGTGGGATTGCTGTCTACAGTATTATCTTCTCTGTTTTGCCTCTTAGAATTTTAGATGATCCAGACAACAAGGCTCTCACTGTCCCTACAGAGAGTCTCTCCTACAGTCCCAACAGAAATGACCATTAGGATAGTTTGTCTCAACATCTGCCGAAGTTCTTCATAGAGGTTAAAGAGGAAAAAGATGTTTATAAGATATCTATTCAGTCTTCTGGAGCCTGATTCAAAATTCAGAAATTTAGAAGAAAAAGAGTCACCTTCTCTTGAACAAGAGATGTGCATGTTTCTTTGCCTGTAAGAGCAGAAGCGTTCCTTACTGTTTGTTTCCCTTGCTTTATGCAGTGTGATTTTTAGCAGGTCTCACAAGCAAGTCTTTGCAGCACTTCCCTGGGTCTAGACTAGCCTTGCCTCTTCTTCCCAACGTAGTTGGGTCTAGGCTGCATTTGATGCCGCTTTTGCAATGATCATGGGATGAATACCATTTTATGCTTTTGGGGTGTGGGGCAAACCTGAAAAGTAGGGATTATCACTCTGGTTGCTTTCTTGCAGCCTGTAAAACCTGCAAGCATGTAGACTTTCAATCAGCTGAACTCTCTTCTTTCTGTGCCTGGCAAAGCAAACAGTTGTGGAGCTTGATACAATTAAATAAGTTTAAGGTGCAGTCCAGCACAGTGTGGAGAAATGTGCCGGGCCTCCTAAATTCCAGTGCTGTGCCACAACTGCTTTATTAACGTATGCTGCTGAACCCAACATACGTGTACTCCACCTGTTATCGCTGGGTGGTACCACAGCTTGCTACTGTTTACATGGCTAAACCCAACACCGTGGGATGGTGGCAGTTCTAAGAATGTGTAATTTGTTATCAAATTAAAGTAATGATGATAAATAGATCCTCTTTTTCTATAAGCTTGAAACCATTGTGTAATTCTGTCTGAAGTTATTCAGTAGATTCTCTGAAATGAGGCTGGGCTAGCACTGCCAACAGGTTGCCAGCTTATTTGGGGTTGGGAAGGAGCAGATTTTTTTTCCTTTGTTTCTTTGGAGCTTCCGTAAATACTTTCTCCATAAACTGAAAGGCTCTCTAGGAAAGCTAGCAAGATTCTGCTATCAAACAGAAAGTAGCAACCCATCAACTGAACACTTTCAAGCAAAACAATATGGGAGTGTTGCTTAGCCCCTTTCAGATACATTATAATTTTAAAAGTGCTTTTGTACATCGGGACTGGGGAAAATCAGATGACGCATATTTCGTTGGAAGAGTGTAGGACAGGAAATCGGCATGCAGCTCACATTGCCGGGCTTTTGCATCCTGCCAGAGCATTGCTGCAGTCTTTCTGTTCTCCTAACACTGTTGCAGAGGTTTAGGAAAGAGCAGGCCTTAGACTTATCTTCGCCTGATATTTTTATAAACTTCAACATTTTTAAACATTAACACAGAAGAGTGCAGCTGGCTGTTTTGGCATCCTCTGTTTGAAGAGCAACATTATGCAGAAGTTCTTTTTAACTGCCACCTTATAGGGGTTGAATTGTGTTATCATTCTGTATGTTTAAGTAGCAAGGAGTAAATTGGCACCGTGCTGAACAGGATGGTCTCCCTGGTCCCCTGTGTTTCAGCTGTCCAGGGAGCCATCTCCAAGCACTGCAGCTGAGCAGTGCAGCCCATGGGCTCAGTGCCCGTCTGGCATCCCTTCCCTTCCCCTCTTCTATCATGCCTTTGCTCTCTCATTTCATCCAAAGTGGCTGTACCTCAAAATGCAAAACTTTTCACAAGATGGATAGGAGCAGAGCATCTGTAGGCTCGTTCAGTCAAACTCTGATAAACGAGCCGTAGCCGGTGCGTACCTTGCAGACAGCATGCCAGAGTATTCGCTGACCTTAAGACTCAATCAGATCATGTAGGGAGAGTGTGGTTCTGAATGTGACTGCCTCCGACTTCGACAGCTGCGCTTACTGCATAAAGAAAAAGCTGTTAAGCCTGTGCCCTTTGCGCTCTGAGCTCTGTTTCTCTAAGAGGTTTATACATGATTCAAGAAAAATCTGCAACAGAATAGCTCCCCTCCCCCGTGATGTACTGAACAAGAGGAGATGTTCTTTTGTGTTTGAGGTTGGTGGCAACATTTTTAAATGATTGCTGACATAAAAATTTGTTAACTCTATCATTATGAAGTTGATGGTAAATAGATTTTTTTTTTGAGGAAAAACTGTTTATTTGCATTATACGTCTGCGATCCATTTGGAATAGGTACAAAGTCAATTTATTCCTGACGTTTTGTCTGCTCACGGGCTGCTTTGGAAATGAGAGCTAAGTTAAACCAGTAAACCAAAGAGTTTGGTAAAGCTAAATGCCTGAAAAGTTCAGGTGCTTATTTGAAGCTTCTCCGAGCTCTCTGGATCTGCTGCACTCGCTTGCTTGTGATAGACTGACTTTGCCGCATGGGATTTTCTCGCAAAAACCAAGAGGATAATCCGTCTTACACTGTTTCAGTGGTGATACATCTGGTTATAGGCAGAGGACGAAAGTGATCTATAACGAAAGTGAATGTGAGGGGAAAGAAATTTAACCTAGTGTTCCCTAAACTGTGCGAGCGTACTCAGTTGAGCAGATTAGCGTCATTTCTAAATCTCTCAAGAAAATCTTCGGGAAATGACTTACGTGAATTTGAACTGTTCTTTGAATTGCAGATGCAGGGACATCACCTTGAGGGAAGTGTTTCTGTATTCATATTGTTCTCTTTTCTGTTTTCTTCTATAATACAACCCAGTGACATTATTAGGCTACACAGAATAGTTGTAAAGTCTCTGGTTGCTGTGTGAAATCTGGAAGTTTTTTTGTTTGTTGATCTTTTACTGTCTTCGGGAGTGAAACAGATCAACAAAACAGCAATCTTTCTTTCAGGAAGAAGCTCAAAAGACTTTTTTCAACTGGAGCCACTTTATTATAATTCAACATCATGTCATTTTCTTAGCTGTGCAAAAGGCACAGTGCCTAACATTTTGAAATGTTAGTATTGCTTTCCTGAAAGATTTATTTTTAAACATATGATTGTCAGGAAGATAGAATGTTTATGAGTAATATACACAGGGAAAACAAAAACAGTTGGAAAATGGAACACCTTTGTATTTGTAAAGTCCAACAATTCAGAACGAAGAGAGGTATTTTGAAGAGAACATTGGAATTAATTGCCCTGGCATGTTGTTCTGGCAATGTCTGTAGACACCACTGCAGCCTGACAGATTAATTGGCAGCACGCACTAGCCTGTTGCAATCCAGGGTTCACAGATAGTTCTGAGTGTGTGAATGATGGACGGGCTGTTAGGAGGGCTGGGCAAAACAGTCTGGACAGGAACACAAACCGCTGCCTAAGTATTATGCTCAGTCCAGGCTGACCCTTTCCTGAGGCCTGAATAAGTTCAATCTGAAATTTTCGGGTTTTTTTTGCCTATGGCTGCTTCCTAAAATACTGCCTTTTAAAAAAGAAAAAGGGCGAAGTTGCCCATGTCTCTGCACTTTGAGTTCAGGCTGGAAATAGAGTAAAACAATAAATATATTGCACAAGAGCATGTATCATCTAAACTTCCAGTCCAGCTTTGCAGTCCCAGGGACATAGGGAGTTGAAGTATTCTTCAGATGTGCATCCAATTTTATCATGCTCAGCTAAACCAAACTTTTCAACACTATGAAGTTAGCTCATCACTAGCTAATAAGCATATTTTAAAAAAGACTTGGTAGAGTCTACAACCATACTGCTTCCAAAAAAAATGGTATTATGTATTCTTAAATACTTGGCTCAGTAAACTGTTGTGCATTAATTGTTATCCAGCTTCTCTATCAACCTTCTACATTACCTACAAACTTTGCGGTTAGAGTATTTAATGATTTTCCTGATCCAAATCCCACCATCTTCCCCATATAGGACAAAACAACACTGGAGACCCTGACTCAGCAACTGGCAGTAAAACAGAGTGAAGATGGGAAGTTTAGCCACGCAATGATGGATTTCAACATGAGTGGAGATTCTGATGGTGAGTACAAATGGCTTATCCTTGTTTCTAGTTTTGTGTGTGTGTATCTTTGGGATCTGGAAGACAGTCCAAGTGTTTTGGAGGTCTGTGAGGAGTTAAAGGGGTTAGCAATAAGTGGCTATGGAACAAGGCAGGAAAAAATTATTCATCATGTGGTGTTTTAAGTCTGGAGGTGATTTTTAGCCTTCTCTTTTGTATGCTGTACATCTCAAGGCGGAACCAAAAATCTGTTTCTGATGGTGAAAGTGAATAAAGGAAGCGAGTAGATGTTGGATGAAATCACACGGTAAGTCTATGAATTACAGGCCTGATCATCCATGGATGGTGCACACTCTGTGTCTGTGGGAACTTGTTTGGATTTGATGAAGCAAGCTTAATGTTCTTTTCTTTCTCTGCCATTGCTTGTGTTGTTATGAAGGGGTAAGCATAAAAACAGGCAGATATGTAAATGTTCATTTGCTAGTTAGAGACTTGCTTAAGAAGAAGCACCTGATGTTGCCATATATCACACTATTGCCATCACATTCTGTAAACAACAAAGGAAGAAAGAAGAAAATCTATGTTGATAAGTGTTGATTTTAGGTTATTAAGTAATAAAAGATGTTTTAGAAAAGCTGTTTAATGTTTTATGTTAAAAAACAATTGGAATACTTCATCAAGTCTATACTATATGATACTGAATCAATGGAATAACTAAAAATTAGACATTGTACAATATTTGGTATTTTCTACTGCTTCAAGTAAAAGAAACACCATTAACCTCTTGTGAACACTGACTCATTTAATGTGCAGCACCTGACTTAGGTTACTGATGGCAGAAGCAGCTGTATAATGAAACACAAATTGGGAATGCTTTTCTCTTTCTTTTTAGGAAGTGCAGGAGTTTCAGAATCTAGAATTTATCGGGAATCCAGAGGGCGCGGTAGTAATGAGCCCCATATCAAGCGCCCAATGAATGCATTCATGGTGTGGGCTAAAGATGAACGGAGGAAGATCCTTCAAGCCTTCCCTGACATGCACAACTCCAATATCAGCAAGATACTAGGTAAGATTGATAGAACACTGTTCGTCCTGTGGCAAAACTCAGCACTTTTGATAGAATAGAGCTGAGCACCTGACACAACTGAGTTACTGTCTCTAGATCGTCTACTTAGCTACTTAATGACTGCATCAAAGACAGCAGTTATACAAGCTTCCATCATGCTGCCCAGTTCTATACATTATGATAACCTGAAGTTCTTGTGTGTCTTTGTAATTACTGAGATTGTGGTGGTGGTTTTGGTGCAAAAATATGAACTGAGTAGATAAAACCAGTTAGTTCAGTTCATTAGGCTGTTGAACAAGCACAAAATGACTGCTATCATGTATTTACCCATGTATTTAATTTAACTAGATTCTATGGGTTAGCACACCAGAGTATTTGATTTGTGCCTTAGCACTTTCTGTTCAAAGCAATGGCCATCGGGAAAAGATCCTAAAATATATCCTTTTATTTTACACACTGACAGTTTTAAATGATTTTATTATGTTCCTGTTATATTAAATTTCCCTTTAGTGCATGATCTCTATCACAAGCTGCTTTTATTCTAAATATTCTGAAAAGAATCCTGAAATCAAAAAAGAAACATCAGAACTAATTTCCATATCCTCTACTCCTCACATCCCAAGCAGTACTTGTCGTGAGCAGCATCTACTGAATTTCATGCCATAGTCTTCCAACTTTTCACTACGTGCTCAAATTACCAGGACTACATTCTGTGCTAAGTTATTCCTCTGTGTGATGCTGAATGATACAGAAGGTGAATAACTGAGGATTTTTGAGGCCAGTGAATTACTCTTCTGCAGAAAAAAAAAAATCTGTGACCAAATTGGAGATGGCACATTTTTACTGATACAGACTGTATTACAGGACCTAAGCATCCATCATGCCAGTGGGTAAAAGCTAAAGAAGGGACCATGTTTACCTGGGCTACAGGTCTGGCTGGTTTTGCAGACAACAGGAGAGATGTAACACAATTGTAATAGCATCATTAATCAGTTGCAGGGCTGGTAAATATGCTGAGTTTAGTCTGGTCAGTGGTTTGAAGTTTAGCTTGATTAGGGTGGTGTCATGAAAAGTTGGCAGAGGGCAAGTGGAAATGAGATAAAATGGGTCAGAGAGCTAGAATGCATTGGCTGTGGATGGCAGTTGTGATGATATTAACCAATGATTAAAGGTGTGGTACAAGATGATTAGATTAGTTATGGGAGCAGAATTAGAAGGCTAAATTGGTTATGTTGATGGTAAAATAACCATATACTAGTTGAAAGAGATTATACTGGTTACAGGTGTATGATGTGATTAGGCTGAGGACAGGGCAGTAATAGTTTTGGTCTGTTTCTAAATTGAGAGTGGTCCTGGTTAAACCTGTTTTTAAATAATCAGCTTCAGAAATCTACAAGATCATTCTGAATGGCCCTTTTCATATAGAAAGTACAAAGAGAGCTTGATGTTTTCCCTCTTAACTGATTGTTTTGGATAACAACCTCCGACAGCACGCTGCTAATTCATTCTGCTTAAAACAGGCGCTTGAGCTGGGCTGACATTTTACGCAGTCTCTGGGGATCCTGGTTGACATTTTAAAGGGCTTCTAAGCATTTTATAATACCCTAAAATCTGGTTTTAATAAGCCATTCTGCTGAAATTGTTAACATAAGGAATCACCTTTTACTATTTGGCGCTAGATCAGGGAGATATGGGGACATCTTTTTCTGATTAGATATACAGTAGTTGGAGTAAAATGTGCAAATTCATTACAGATCCTGTTGAGGTGACAGACAGTATAGCTGACTCCAAACTCTTTACTGTTTTGCTGCCAGATATGGGGAAAAGCAAGGTTTAAAGCAGGAAGAAATTGTTTTATTTCTTTCCAGTATCACATTTGATTTTTTTTTTTAATTCCTCCTCTGCAATAGAGAGGGATGCCCCGATGCCTTCTTTCCTGACAGGAACGTTGCAAAGGTCTCCCCTCAATTGCAAAAGGCCAGTCTTTTGAAGTCAGCAGGGAGCTGTCTGTTAACCGGCGTAGGGTGAGCAGCCAGAAACTTACAGTTCAGCCAGGTATTAGGGGCTCTTTATTAGAAATCCACAATTTTTCCTTACCATTTTTTCAGCAGTGCTGCTGCACATTGAAGTCAGAGAGCTCATTGTCACTGAGAGTGGCTTAGATGGAGTTGTCACCCATCAAGGGTCATTTTTGTAGTGAAATGAGAGGAGATGCCCTTCCCAGCACTAGCATTCTCTAGGGATTATGTTTGACACTGTGGTATTATGTTTTGAGCATAAAAATTAGATACATGGATTTGTCACTAAATTCATCTGTGCATACGTTTGTCATCCATCTGTTCATTGCAACTTAAACTTGTGGATAATGATTTTTTTTAGTAAATTGTTAAAAAAGTGTTAAAACGGGTCTGCTGGACCCTATCAATTTAATAATGCATTGTTTAGATATTTTTGTAAATACTTTAATTAATTTCACTGAGAAATTTACATAAGGAGATAGAAAAGAAGTTAGTACTTTCAGAAATTCTCTCATAGACGTATGTGTGTGAATACATACATATATGCATACCTATATATGTGCTTGTGTGTGCGAGTATTTTTTAAATATAAAATCAGCCTGATGCAGATACCCAGACTGAAAGATGTCGGTCCCATAGGCTAAAAGTTAGGCAGTATTATAAACAGCTGAATATTCTTGACAGAGAAACTTGGCTCAAAGTCAGCAGTCAGCAGAGCTACGAACCCCACCGAGAGCACGCGTGCGTGCGCACAAGTGCATGTGCACTGACGGGTGCCTGTCTGTCTGTAGCTGCCAGCCCCAGACTCAGATGTCTGGCTGTACTCACCAGCTCTGCAAAAGCCTCATGTGGGCACAGGTCTAAACTGTCCTAGCTTGCGCTGGGGGCAGGAGCCACATTTGGTGCAGCAAAGTCTAGTAGTTTTACCGTTTATTTTCTAAACACTTCAGCCACCAGATCGGGGGGGAGCTGCACGAGAATGCTGCCTGTCATTATGTATGCGTATAGGGAGGGGATGGGCTCTCGTTTTCATAGTCACAGAGAAAAGCCTTGCATACTTGACCCACTCAAAGCTTTCAAACACAGATGGTAAGCAGAAAGCTCACCAAAGAGTGTAAATCTTCACCTAAAAAGAAAGATTTTTCAGGATTCTTCAATTACACCTTATTTGGGCTTGTGCTTGCAGTAGGCGTAGATACCCATGCCTGCATGTGTGTGTTTGTTGACATATAAAACAACAGCAGAGAAAGGTATTACGAATACATTTTGTCCAAACACAAGGTGTTGTCAACTGGTTTTAGTATGCTTATTGATGTTATTCATTCATACCTTAGCTTGCCTGTCGGTGCAAATGCAAGGATCAGAGTAGTATATTCTTCAGAATTTCTAAAGTTCATATTAAGACCAGAGAGCTGCTCGGATTTTGCATATGGGTAAGAAAAAAAATGAAAATGCTAAAATGTAAAAAACTGGGGTTTATCATCAGAAAATGTGTCCATTTTCAAAATTTATTTTGACAGCACTGTTTGTTTAATTATTTATGATACTTCAAAACATACTAGTAAATTATATTTAATGTATTTTGTAAAAACAATAAAGTCATAGTAAGAGGAGGTATCACTGCAGAAGGCAGCTATTAAAAATTTGGTAGGAAGAGAGGTGAGACTGCCAGGATTTTTGTTGTATTGAGTTTGCAGCTTAGGAAGGAAAAACATCACAAATGACATTTATGTATAAATATTGTATGTGTAGCTGCATGTACAAATATTATGCATCAAAATTTCAGTTTTTATGGCCCTGATCCTGCAAAGACTTATGTGTTTGCCTAACTGCACCCAGTATTTACAGATCTTTTCACATGAGGGGGTAGGAATCTGCCTGCTCAGGTCTGACTGTAGGATTGCAGCAAGATAGCACAGTGAAAGAGGAATTGTGCTGGGATAGAACATTTTCATGACAATTTTGCAACAACTGATTTCAGTTTCTACCTTTCTGCATGTCGGTCTCAAAATATACCTGACTGTTACTCAGTTCCTGAGCTGCAGGTCCCCTCACAGCCTGTAAAGCAAATGTCAAGATTTTTTTTAAAGTCTGTGAGGTTTTCAGCTTTGTTATTTATAAATAAAAACTCTTTCATCAGCAGGAAATGGGGCTGGGGCTGTTTTTTTAAGCCACCAGGACTATGGCATGTTTGTGGTTAGAGGACTCTAGATTTAGACTAAATTTCATTATTTTCTTCATATGCTAAAAAGCCAATGTGCCAGTGTCTATGAGGTAGAATTTGGAAGTAGACCTACATCTGGACATCTTCCTGTAAGAGCTGTATAAGCTTTACCCTGAATTTTTTACATCATTCAACACAGGCCCTATCTATGTTTCCATCTTGCGCACTAAACCAGCGTTAGTAGGTGTTCAGTGTCTTGGCAGTCTCCACATGTTTATCACTATGTCATTTATCCCAAAATCTAGGAGGCACTACAAGCGGGAAGTTGATGTCACTTTTTCTAGTCGCTCCCTCTGCCAGAAGAAACACTGGATAATTTCTCTGCAGGAGACAAAGCTGCTGACCACAATTCTGTAGGCAGAGGTTTGCTGCCCTGTCTAACACAGAGCCATGTCAGGGGTGCTCGTGCTGAGCTACTAAGTCTGTATGGCATACGAAGTGCCATGCCGGAGTTTCAGATCAAATCCTAGAAACAATCTAGTCACACTGATATGGTGGTGCACCTAGGCTAATAACCCATGCCAGAATGAGCTGGAGGATCTCTGCATCTTGTATGCTAAAAAAAGGGTGGTTTTGACTCTGCAGTAATGTTTGGTAAAAAAGGGATGTCCATTGCTCCACCTCAGAATAAAGACACCATGATTTCCAATCACTTGTCTCTAGGCATGAGGCCAGGCTGGGTCACTAGCCTGTCAGCCGTCCGCACCAGAAGCCCACACTGCAGCTTGGAATAAAGATTCAAAGAGCACTGGGGAAAATGGTGTCAGTAATCACAAGGGACCTTTCTGGAGGGAACCAAACTGTTTTCTTGCCCGGGAAGGGATAATTCTTTTCTCTATAGTGCGAGTCTTGGGGGCACAGTGAGCTAAGACCAGCCTGAGTAATAGCATGAGCTAAGTACAGTGTGAATAACCATAAAAAATGAAGAACAAGAGGAAGTCAAGTATGACATATGACATTATGGGCCCGTTAAGTTGAGAAACTATTCAAACTTTTTTTCCAATTGGAAAATGGACTATTTTCCAACAAAGTTTTCCTTCTAGGCCACATGTTTCACAGCTTGGACCATTTCTGTTCTTTGAAATGTATCTTACCCTGAAGCACTGCTGTAGTCCATGAAAAAATAGAATAGGATAACTAATTCAAGAAATTTCACTTTCTGCTCCCATGCTATGTCCTTTAAGCAATATTAGTTTATAAATTTAAAGAGGTATTTGAAAAAAATTGTGAAGTCTTCATTATTTACCTAGCTCAAATATCCACATTAGCATAGGCGGAATGTCAGAAACCAGGCTGCCAGCAATCAAGCCATAGTGCAGCTCCATGGAGAGGTGTGCTGGTATCCCAGTGCTCTTCTGTTCATGACACATACTAAATTCTTTGTTAAGTTGGAGCTGGCAGTGCTCACCGGGACTTGGTCTTGGAGTTAACACCCCACTGAGACATATGGGATAGCTTATAGCTGTTAGAGGCATTGCTTCAGGGTCTTTGCAGGCTCCTGTACCCAGCAGCATACCATCTATGATCAGTTCGTATTCTGCTTTTCACAAACCTGGCAACTAGAAAGATATGTTGTTTGTCATGAAAGACTAAGCTATAGACATGTGCGTATCCAGAGTTTGTGCTTGATCCTACCGTGGTGAAGCACAGCAATCAGATTGAAGCACCTGGGAGTGCTGCCTCCTCTAGAAAAGGAGGTGAAAATAAGACCAAAGCCAAAGGAAGGTCTTAGAGCAGGCTTGATGTACCTGAGGGGTTTCTGGTCATTCCACTGAAATACACGGCTTAGTTTTCTAAAAAGTGTCAGGAACTGCTCATTATCAGGATGACACTTTTATTGATCACCTGAGAAACATCATAGTGTAGAAAAGTTTCAGTAAAATAGTGAGTGAAAGCTTCCAGTATCATCTCTCTCTGCCTTATGGCCATACTCAAGAGGTTTACCAGTGAAATGCAAACAAGACCTGACCCTAGAAGCTCTGACAGATTCCCAGCCCAAAGCATTATGACTGTCAGTATCTTATTCCAAGTGACCTACTTGCTTCTCTGCCTTTTAGTGCTTGTGGATGAGTAGAACCTCATTTCTTGTTCTTTTTTTTGTGACAGGATCTCGCTGGAAAGCTATGACAAACCTAGAGAAGCAGCCATATTATGAGGAACAGGCCCGACTCAGCAAACAGCACCTGGAGAAATACCCAGACTACAAATACAAGCCAAGGCCGAAGCGTACCTGCCTTGTAGATGGCAAAAAATTACGTATTGGCGAGTACAAGGCTATCATGCGCAACAGACGCCAGGAGATGAGGCAGTATTTTAATGTTGGGTATGGGACCTTTAAAAACTACCACTCATTTCGGAAAAAAAAAAAAAAAAAATCCGGGAGAATTCTTGATTCACTGTGGTAAATGTTATATTTTATTGGCAAGAACATTATATATTGCTAACGGAATGTGAAGCTTATACTTCAAAACAATGTGTTCCAGGAGGAAGTTAGGCAGCTAGGGATTTTTTGTTGGCTCTGCTATATGTTCATCTTACAGCTTTGGCCAACTGTCTCATTTCCACTCTGATCATGCAAAAGAAAAAAAAAGCTTAAGACTTTCCAATGAAATCTAAGTCTTCTAATAAAGTTGTGTAAGTATTACTTTATTATGGGACCTCAGAGGGTGTATCTGAATGAATCTGTGGTAGTGCCTATTGATCCAAAAGCCAAAAATACTAGTTTGCATTCAGTATGTTCTGTTGCAAGTGATCTGTAAAAGGACTGCTGAACATATTGAACTTGAGCTGGAATATTGACTTGGCTCAGTTAATTCATATCAGGCATGAAGTTGTCTCCATTGTTCATTATGATAGCATTTGTCATACTAGGGAGTGTCTTCCAATTCACTAAGCTAAATGCTTTGTGTTGAGTATGAATTTCAAGAAGACTAGTTCTGATAAACTCTTAATAGGTCAGCTTGATATGAGTAGACTAACGTCTGCTTGGAAAACTTGCATGTCTTTTACTTCTGCCAGTACTCCTTGGTTTTGGTTACAGCAGATCGAAAGAATCAGAAGTAATCAAATATTCTGCAATATTTCTATATTCACTCCAGAAAATTAAAATCCCCCCAAAAAAGAAAGCAAAAACAGCAACAAAAATGAGAAATAATGGAATTTGTGTTGTTTCATCTCAGGCTGAATTTGGAATCATTTTAATATTAACTGAACTGAGTTGCACATCTCTCTAGTTAGCAGCTAGAAGCAGCAGTAAGGAGAGAATATCCGTCCAGCAACTGTTAAGTGTCATCAGACTGTGTTTTAAACAGCTACAGTGTGCATTGTTATAATAAGCCGCTCAGCAGAGAAATTTGAGCTGCTTAACCCTGTGGCGCTGGCAGGTCCAGTGATCCCAATGGTAAGCACTGAAACAAACACAGGGAAGTCAGCCAACATTTGGCATCAAGAGATTAAAAAAAGAGGAGGGGGGCCTTCTGGAAAAAGAATAGGTGGCAGCAGAGCCCCCAAAACACTGCTTATCTGGTTAACATGCATGCTTCGCCATGGGAAAAATATTAACCTTGTAACGCCCTGGGTATTATTTAGCTTTCCAAACAAGGCTGAGATTGAAATCAAGACATTTCTGGAGATAATTTGCACTGGGGCATTAGAGCACAGAACCTGGGGTGAGATCTTCATAGAAGTTACTGACAGAGCGGCCAGTGACCACAGTGGGGTCAGTGTTTGTTGCTGGGAGTCCCAGCGCTGCAGTTGCATTCGTGGTTTTGGTTTCCCATCTGCCGCATCACCCTGCGCAGGTCGTTTAGGGCTAAACTTCTAAACACAAATCCAGCTCCTGCTTGGGCACCAAAATAAGCGATGGGGTTTTCTAAGAGCTCTCACTGTGCCAGCTGCTGGGACATACTGAAAGCCTGTCTGAGAGCATCACAATGGGAAGGACTGGGCATTTATTGCAACTCTTGTACTTAATGCTTTTATGTCTTAGTGTCCTCATCTTTAATGGTGGTATGGTGAGCTCACCTCATCCTCTGGAGTGGACATCCTATAGAGGTGGAAAAATACTGTTCTTAAATTATTTAATATTTGGAAAGCACTCTGAAAAGTACCATTTAAGTGCAAAGTATTCCTATTGTTAAATATTAAAAGCGATTTAAGTGTGCTGAATCTTGTTACAGAAATGCTGACTCCAGAAAACAAAGCCTTCCTATTGAATTAAGAATAAAATGCAAATTAGATCCACTCCCTACTGTAAGAGCTATGTCTTCAGCTGAGACAACTTATACTTGTTTCAGAAACAAGGAAATAACTATTGTACTGACAGCGGCCTCGCTCAAACAGCAGGCAGGAAGTATCTGAAAATGCAGCTAGCATTTCCAAACAAATGTAAAGCTCTTTGGCAGAGGAAGGTCTTTCAGGATCACTGTACTGTGCAGGGCTTACTGTACAGTCAGGGCACAGCCAGGCAGGGGAACAGGGGAGGGTTTCATTCTTAATTACGAGTGTTCATCTCAAGAGACTCTGTCCTGTCTCCTGTGGCAAGGCTTTTCAGTGCAGATGGACACACCGCTGATGACATTACAATGTGCAGCATGTACTGAAGAGTATTACTGCAATGGAATTACTTCATGCAGCAAGGAAACAAAAGGAGCATGAATTTTAAACCTCTAGGCTTGTTGGGACCCTGAAGCTTCTCAGGGAAACAAACACTGGTATAACACAGCTAGTGTTCTTGATGCAAAGGGAATTTCTATGGCCTGGAATAATTCGTCTTTCATTACTGCAGTCAGGTTTCCAAGGCTTAGGCGCTGTATAAAGGCATCCTATAGAGGATTTTCTCAAATGCTCATGTTGCTTGCTTGCTTTTTATTTATTTTTAAATAATGTGTGCTTCCATTTTTAGTGTGTCTTTTCGCAATTTTTTCCACCCTGCTTCAAAGGTTCTGCTTTTCACAAGTGCCACTCGCTGTGTAAGCTATCACCTTCCAGTGGGAGGCCCTTAGTGATCATCCTGTAAGCCCATGTTGGCCCCAGAAAACCCACTGTTCATCTCCCTTATAATGGCCAGCTCTCTGAATGAGTGTGGAGTAAACACTGCCTCGTCAGAGAGACCTTTGCTTTCTCCTGATCCACTGGTACTTCCCTACAGCACCTCCCCATTCCTGTGCAAGCTACCCAGCCCTCGCCTGGTTTCTCCTTTTGGCAATGTGTTACTTTTATTTCTAGTCCTGTCAGCAGCTTATGATTGTTTAAGAAGAAGATTTTCAAAATACTTGTTTTTGTAAGTTGGGCCACAATTGAAAGGGTGCTTGCCCTTTGCCAAAAGGCTGGCAGCTCAGGGGCCACATACCCAGTGAAGAAGTTTGCATCACAGGTAGGCGTGCTGAAGCTGTGTAGTTCTGGTAAAGCTACAGATGTTTACAAAGGTTGGGTTTCCTTAGCAGTCAAGTAGGTTTGGGCTTGGTGTTCATTTCACGAGCATCAGTTGGTGAATCCAGAATATCGATATAAGGGTTGTCATGCATGGGCCATCCAGGAGCTCCCTCTGCATGTCCAAGAGCATGTGCTATGGGCTTGCAAAGTGCTATCATACTTGCCCTCCTTCTGTTCCTTCCAGTATTCCAATGTCCTTTTACTTTTTCTCTACGGCAGGCAACAAGCACAGATTCCCATTGCCACCGCGGGCGTAGTTTACCCAGGAGCCATTGCCATGGCAGGAATGCCTTCCCCACACCTGCCCTCCGAGCACTCGAGCGTGTCCAGCAGCCCGGAGCCCGGGATGCCCGTCATCCAGAGCACTTACGGCATCAAAGGCGAGGAGCCTCATATCAAGGAAGAGATGCAGACCGAGGACGTCAATGGAGAAATCTACGATGAGTATGATGAGGAAGAGGATGACCCCGATGTTGACTATGGCAGTGACAGTGAAAATCACATCGCGGGGCAAGCCAACTGATCAGGGTCCAAATATCATGTGACCTACAGGACTTCAAGGAGAAAAGAAAAAATAAATAAAGCCCCATCTGGTTTATCCTTGCCAGTGGCCAAGCACATTAACTTTCTCATACACTGACTGTTACTTTAACTGTTAGTCTTAACTAGTTGGGACATCAGCTGACTAATAGACATCAGCCTGCATCAGAAGAAAAAAGGCTCAGAAGAAAGGAAACAAAGACAACGACGACAACAACAACAGAATGATATAAGCTATGGGTAAAATAATGCCAGTAATTCAGCTGCTATACCCAAGCACTGAAGTCTTACCCGTCGACCTTTTATTATTATTATTTTTTTTTCAAATAAACTTTATGGCTGTTTGTTCTACAATGTTCTAGAAATTCTCACTCAGGTACACAGTGCCAACAAGTGGCTTGTGAATGTGTTTTGTTGTTTTGTGCTACAGTTTAAAGAGAAATAATTCTTTTTTTTTTTTTTGGTAATGCACCTGACAGGAAAGAAAAAAAGATAAAATTCCTTTTACCCCTTCTGTCTCCTCCTCCTCCCTGGCACGTCTGGGTCAGAAGCGTGTGTGTGTGTGAGTGTGCGTGCATGCGTGGCTGGCAAGGAAGGAAGAGAGGAGCCTGTTTCTGTTAACCCCAACAAGCAATTATTTCCTTTCAAAAGAGGACTTCTCTTCATCAGTTGCACACCATACTGAGTCTTTGAGCAAGTGCCAAATTTGTACTACAGCGCTGAACTAGTCCAATTGCTTTTTTTTTGGTTGGTCTCTGTTTTTGTTTTTCTTTTGGTTTCCTTTTGCTTCCTGCTCTGTCTCAAGTTAGGACAGTGTTGTATCTTAGACAATCCCTTGAAGAACCTGATATACCAGCAGCTGGTGAGATTAGACATATATTTTTGGGTTTGGTTTTGCTTTTTAAAGGAAACTGTAGGTGCCATTCTCAGGTGAAAAAAGAGAGAGAGAGAGAGAGAGAGAGACATAAGAAATTTAGAGAAAAAATATTTTATGATCTTGGATTTTCATGTGTGCGTGTTTATGGTACTAATAAGAATAATATTGGACTATTGTGAGCAAAAAGCATGTTCCAGAATGAAATCCCACACCTTCCAAAGGACTTGGTCTGTAAGGAGCCTTTGCTTTTCATTTACACTTCAAGTGGCAGCGTATAGAACGTAAAAAAAGGATTGTCCAAAATAGGATTTGTTCAGCACAGGACAGGGCAACTGGAAATGTTAACTCCTCACTGAGTGTAATTACGTTACCGTGATGTCCAGTTTTAATGAACTTGTACCTATGGGGTTGCTGAGCACTGATATCTGATTCAAAAGGCAGTTATTGTTTTGTGTTTTTTTTTTTTAACTGGCATTTTTTCTCCTTTGCACTTGCAGAAATCCATTTTTATCAGTGGGGTGTTTGTGTAGGAAGGAAGGCTAATAGCTATGAAGAGATTTTCATATTCAAAATAGGCATGCAAGAACCCCAGCCTTTGCAGTGCTGAGTTTCCCTAGCTGCTGCCTCCCACAGGTAAAAAATTGTCTGCTGGGCTGTAGCACTTCCAGTGTTGTTCTAGAGCCCTTAGATATATTGCTTGTGCACCTTTGCCTTCCTTGGGCAACAGCAACCAGGATGAGAAAGGTGGATTTACATAAGTGTAATGCCAAGCAGAAGTTAGTCTATTTTAATTTCAGTAAGGTAACCGAATGTTACGCATTATTTTGGAAGAAGAATGTAAATGCAAGTGAATCATAGAGTCTCTTTTCATCTCCTCGCTCTGATCTTCCTCTAGAAAGAAAGGACCTAGGTGCGTGAAGCAAGACAGAAGCATTAGATCTAAACCAACCAACCAACCAACCAACCAAAAAGGCTACCTCTAATTCCAAGCAGCAGCTGTCCAGTAGATCTTCTCTGCCTTGGGAAGCAAAGTCTTAGAGTCATACAGAGGAAAAAGCCTTCCTCTGAGTCAATTTTCTAACTGAGGATGCCACCTTTGTGTTGCTCACGGATAAATCCCTGCTCCTAGAGAGGCTCATTGCTAGCGTTCACTTTAACTTGTGAGAATAGCCCTGTGCCCTTCGTGTCAGCCAGATCGCAGCCCAAGGGTTCACCAGAACCATGGTTTTCAGTACTTGGCAACACTGATTTTGCAAATGGTCCCTTGATCAGGCAAATTTAGACTTCGGCGTAATCAGCCATTTAAATCCAGGTGCAGGGTGGAAGGGGCAGGTAGCAGGAGAGGCTGGGAAGGAGGACACGGCGTCTTCCTTTGCCTGTTGGAATACCACTTGAAGTGTAACTTGACCTCTGCAGACCTTTGCGCAAAGCAAACAAGCAAATGCCATTGAAGAGTTAGGACAGTACTCCGACGAGCGGTTTGGACGTGTGATAGTTTTACCCTGCAACATCTGTTTTATTTTTCTCTTTGTTTTCCCTTTTCGATATCCACCTCTGCCTCACAAAAATTCTTTTCTATTTTCTCTCTCTCAGAAGATTTGCTCTGAAGTTATGCTTGGAGTAGCTGATCATATCCTCCATGTCAGAGAGGGTTCTTTTTGTTTGTATTTTATGACTGTGTTTTTCTTTTTTTTTTTCAGTTGAACTGCCTCTTCTTGCTAGTGTTGTAATGGTAATTATAATAATAATAATAATGGTCAGCTGTTCCCAGATTAGTAAATTATGTATAATTTATTTTATTTCCCCACCTCCTTTTTTAACTTTATTTTATTCTGTTCTAATTTGGCAGTG
>VXAL01004687.1:5976-250879 GCA_013399475.1 Chauna torquata | reverse complement strand
AAAGAAAGAGGGGGGGGGAGAGAGAGAGAAAGAGAGAGAGAGAGAGAAATTCTGTTTCCAGTTAGAATATCCAGTAATAATTTAATATATGGTGCCATTTTAGAAAATGTGCTATTCATATTTATGAAAGGCTTAATAGATGCAGCTGCATCCTTTAACAAATTATTATAAGGCATGGTATGAAATGCATTAGTAAGAAATGCTTAACAGATGATGCTGTGACAAGCTGTTACAACGCGTGTTATAAGACGTCAATATTATTAAATCTATGGGCTTGGTTAGCACATGAATATAAATAATTTTTATGCATGCTACAAATTGCCATGCTTTATTAATAATGAAGTGTTTATAAATGGAACCTTACTGTAAAGCATTATTAAATGCAGCTACTCAGAAGACCTTAGAGTAATACTGTAGTAGCATTATCATGCTGAGAAGCAGACTAGAAAGGCTGCTTTATTTTACTGTCTGAGTCGACATGGGTTCAAACACACTGGGCTTTGATTCCGGAAAACCCATGTGGTAGGGGCCACCAATATGCACGGGTTGAAAGCTGCTGTTGTCACATTCTTTGTTACACTGAAATCACTCCAGCCTCACTTACATAGGATTTACACCAATGTAAGTACCAGCACCGTAGGAGTAACTTCTGATTAACCCTGCTGTAAGTGATACAAGCTGCAGGCCATGTTATTTTCCTTCCTAAATGAAAGCTGGCTAAAATGTAACTGTGCATTGCAAGTCATTCTTCTAAGTAGGGGCGGGGAGGCGGGGGGGGAAGAAAGAAAAAAAAAGGAAGAAGAAAAAAAAAAAGTATGTACTTGTGAATGTATGTACAATTCCCCGTATCTCACATCTGCCCTTCCAAAGTTTATCTTCCAAATATCTTCCAAAGTGTTACTTCTGCATTAAAGAGAAGTGTTTTTGTTACAGGGCTTTTCAATGCAAAAAAATCATGTCACTCCAGAAGTTACCATGACTCAGTAACATGCAGGAGTGGCTCAGTTCATCTGGCTTGAGCATTGTGTAGAACAGCATGGTTTACTTTCCTTATTTTAACCATGTCATGACTTCATGATTGATGTTGTCTAGGCTTCCAGTACCTAATTGTATTGGACCAATATACTTGAAGACAGAGAGCTACCACAGAATATATGTCTTGTTCTGCAGAGATTGAAGCTAATTAATAAAAAGACTTAGCAAGTCTAGGACCACATAGGCAAGAAATGCTCATCATGTGATGATACATAAAGTCTTCGAAATTTTCATCTCTCTCTTTTTTTTTTTTTCCAAATTCTTAGGGTTTTAATTTTTTTTTTTAATTGAGCTTTCTCTATATACAGCCATCTGCCCATTCTTCTATCTTTTAATGCTGATTTTTTATTAGTATTGCTTTTCACAACTCCCATTATTTCTTTGGGGTGATCACCTCCTCCAAGCTGTAACTTACTACTTAGACTACTAAGTCTTTCTAAAAAGGGCAGGGTTCATGTTACTGACCTGGGACAATCACATAGGAGGCTCTAGCTTTTTCTGCACTAAGCACAGCCTTCCCCCCTGATCCAGCCCATGCCCTTGCATTACCAGCCAGCACGTGCATGTTTCAACTCAAAGTTGTGCAGCTTTTTGCAACCGAGAATTAGCATTACTAGAAACCACCACCACAGGCAACTGCAGTAATAGAAGCGAAATCCGAATCTTTTGGATAAACTTGCACAGTGTTATCAGTATCATCAGTTGAATTCACTCCTAGAGGGAGGCTGTGTTCCGGTACAGCAAAGGGATTTACTTGCCTCTGTGTGTGTGTGTGTGTGTGTGTGTGTGTGTGTGTGTGTGTGTGTACTCACAAGTTTGTGGGCACATCCCAGTTCTTGCCGTTCACATAAAGCATTTTTGCAGCCACTGATCCTGCATCATCTCAGCACTTTAGCATGGGACGGAAGAGCTTTAGCTCAGCTTTCCAGGGGGAGCAGAAATATAAAGAGAGAGACACTGATGGCCAGATGTGGAGAGGTATGTAGGTGTCCACAGTGGGTGGTTTTAGTGGAGGCAGAAATGCTCAGCTCACCTGGTGTCATGTGTCTCAGATGCAATAGGAAACCTCTGGGAAAAGAAGGATGTGACCCTGCGTCGCTCAGGCTACAGTGGCTGGGCAATCCCACTTCTCTTCCAGCTCTTCCCCCTCTGATGCCAGCAGCCACAGCAAGCCTCTTCCCAAGTGATGTAGCCCACTTCATTTATCACCTCTATTATCACCCAGGAATTGAAAAAGAAAGCAAAAATATTACCTAACTCCTAAAAGCTCATAAATGTTGCAGATGGGTTCATTCTAAGTTCTGGGCAAATGTTCAAATAGACTTTTTTTCCATAGATATATACTTATACTGACCAAACCCTTATTCTTGACTGTTCCATTTCATTTTTTTTTTCCCCAGTGTTTCATGGCACACATAGACTAATGTCAAGCAAGCATGCTGAAGGACTCATATTATATTTATCTATTAGCCTCGATGTGATGGCAATCTTCTGTATCTTCATGCATTAGTTTCTACTCTGGTTTACAGTTCCTCCTGTTATAACTCATCTCATATCACTTCTTTTCTTTGTCTTCCCATTCTTCATCATTAATTTCTGAGCCAACTTTTTACTTATTCCTTGACTCCTGCACCCGAAACATTAGTATTAACCTTGGATGTGGAACTTTGTCAAAAAATCCTTTCCGAAGCGTAAACAACTCTGTCATTTCATTACAAAATCCACCATTGTGTTCCAAAACACTCCTTATTATAAACTTGGAGGTCACTCGCCCTCTTCCCCCATAACATCTCGGCTCCAGGTGGAGCCCGCTCCGTCACGCCAGAGCCGGGAAATGGAGATGTTGAAACTGTGGGAGTCAGCGCTTCAGAAATCGCACCCGGACTTATGGCTTAGCCACGGGGGTTCGTCTGAGGAAATCCGGAGCAGGATTTCCACATCACGCTGCTTGGTTGGAACAAAGTAAAGGGCAAGCGCCGCCTGGGGGTCAGGTTGCCCTCTCCCTTCCTCTCAAGGCTTTCCAAAAGCAGTACAGGGGGGCCTGTGCGGACACGAGGGACGGGCGGAGGCAGAAAGGCATCACGAATCCCACCGGGCGCCCATGGTGGAGCTGCCTGCCCCAAGCTGGTCTGAGGCCGAGGACAGGATGCCGTGCCGTGGGTTGAAGCCCTCCCGTGACCAGCTGTGGGCCCTGTGAGTTGTGCACGTCGTGGAAGCATCCCAAACCTGGGGGCTCTGGGCCGGATCCAGCATGCAGCTCCTTGCCTGCCTTTCTATGGCATGAGGGATGAGCCAGCAGGGAAGCAGGACTGTCAGTGTTCCTGCTTAGCCTTTATTTACATGCTTCATACAGTCTGCATTGCTGTTTTATACGTTTCTCTATTTAGATGATGTGTGAATCCCATGTACACTTTTTTTTCCTCAGAGTCATGCAGCGAGTGTTTGTGCATCTGTATTGTGCTCTACTTTTCCTCATGTTCACAGATTTTTATTAAAATATTTCCATAAAACAGGTTGTTACCAAAAATAAATGAACACATACAAATTAATACATAAAAACAGATGAGTTATATAGAATATTTACAAACAATGGGATGGAATTCAAAACTTCTTGTAAACACAGCATATAAATAAGCATATACATACCCCATGTTTACTACCATTTATTTTAAGAGTTACTTAGTAGATCTGAGGTAGGCTAAGGTTGTCAGACAAGGTTTTTCTTCCTATTGTAATTTGCGGGTGCATCAAAAAGATCTCATTTAACAGCCAAATGAGAAAGATCTTATTTTATGCATAGCTTGTGGTTCCTCAGCCTGCAGAAATAAGCTTGCACAGTGTAAAAATCAGGTTCA
This sequence comes from Chauna torquata, assembly GCA_013399475.1. NCBI lineage: Eukaryota > Metazoa > Chordata > Aves > Anseriformes > Anhimidae > Chauna > Chauna torquata. Next base: position 246,989 of record VXAL01004687.1, on the reverse strand, counting down.
AGAGCCGTGCTGAGGTGATCAAGCCTCATTGTCCATGGTAAATGAAGCACAGAGGTTTGAAGTGAACTGGACAAGGTAAAGCAGCATGTGTATGGCACTGACACCTTACCAGAGGGTGGAATGTGGGCATGGGACCCACATTCGCTCCAGAAGAGTGCTTTCATGGTGGACAGGGTTCAAGCTACATGCCCATCAGCATTGTTAACCTTCTTGGATATGATGCGTGCAATGGTGTAATTGTATACAAGCTAACACAACCTTCTATACAAGCTGATATGAACAAATATTTGCACTTAATAATCTCAAGTTGCAGAACTGAAACTGTATAGGTCTGAATGATGTTACCCATCTCTGCAGCATAAGATCACTTTCTGCACCCTTTTACAAACAGGAGGTTTATTAAGAGATATGAGAGGCAGGGTTGACTTTTCCTCTGTTTCCAAGAGGAGGCTGTTTTGTCAACGTTTTGCCAGATTCTAGGAGTGTGAAATTGGCTGTTCATGTGCAGCCTGCACAAGTACTGTAGTTTGAAAGTGAAGGCAATTAATTTTAGTTGTTGACTTAAACTGCTGTTGAGAGGTACTTCATTTCCCGATTCTTCCTCCTATAAATAGATTAAGGGTTACATGAAAGTCAAGTTGTGCTCGTTTGTCCTCCCTCTAGATAGATTTCCCATGACTGCTTATCTATCAGCTCCCCCCCTTAACACAATTTGTTTCTCAAATTAATTTAGCTTGCTCGCTCTCATTGGTTGACAGCCAAAAATTGTCTTTTTTTCAATAAAAAAAGAAACAAAACAAAACACTCTGGAATTAATATTTTCTGGAAGGGAGATTGAGCAACGTGTGTCTTGAACTTATGATTGAGAGAGCTACAGAAAATCTCTTTTGGAGGGAGAAACTTTTGTGTTAACAGACTGGAAGGACTACTGGAGTTGGAGAGTAAAGGCTACACACAACACTGCAATGGCTCCTTGCACGCATTTTCATCAATCAGTTATTATTTGGCAAGTATTTCCATTATTATTTATTCATGTCTTGGCTGCAATCTTTCCTTGCCTTCTGGTATGACCCATGAAGACAACGATGTTGTCTACAGAAGAACAATTTTGTTTCCTGCCTAAGCTTTTTTGCAAGAAGGAATGTTACCAGCGCCGGGAATATTTGAAGTGTCCAACTTGAACACATGCATGCAGACTAGAGAAGCAAAGTTGATTGATGCACATTGATGTGCCTGGAGATGTTCAGGCTCCACCTCATTGTTTAACGTGAATTAATCAGAGTGCTTGCCCATGGGCTACCTCATGTCTTCACTCCAAAACAGTTCCAGTCCCATCACCCAGCCATAAAACAGACATAGTAAATAGCTAGTGCGAGGGTTCAAAGGACAGTCATATTTTCTGATGCAGATAAGGACATCTGGGTAAGTAAGAATAACCGTTCTGAGGGCAGTATTTATATTTTTCATGGAATGCACATTTAAAGAAAAGAAATTCCTCGATCTAGATATTCTATAGTTGTCTTAGTGCAGCTCATCTGATCTGTGATCTGGAGCTGCAAAATTAATTTACTCTTTACCATGTAATATAGATCTGAACAGAATTAGGAAAGGTCTGTGTTTTATCACTGGAGATGCCAAATCATTATCTGCCAACACTGCACTGTAGAATTCTTGCCAAAAGGGGAGGAGAAAGAGGTAATTTTAAATAAGAACAGATATTTGGAGATGTTTAGAAATACTTTTCCTTCTAGTGATGGTATTCTGGCGTGTAGGAATTTGTCTTTGCGCAGAGTGTCTAAAATCTTTTGATACTCTAAAATATGGAGCCATGGTTTTTAATTTATATAAGAACTATGCCATATTGTTCAGAGCTACCACACAGATGACAGGCTTCCTCAGTGTGATGCTTGTTTTTGACCTGTAATACATTTGTGATGATAGAATTGGAGGATTTCATATGGCTGTCCCTCAGCTTGGCCAGGACAGTTGTTCCCACTGCATTGCTGGCTATTCACAGGTCCCAAATACGTGAGGCCACTCTGCTAACCCTCTCCAGTGAGCTGGGCACTTCCAAGAACTATCAGACTTTGTACTCCTACCATGTGCTGTGATAAGTCTGATACCACTTAAATCGGTGTGCCCAAACAGATAACTTGGCGGTACACCAGCAGGAGGTGTGACAGCTCCAGGAAATATTGGGCTCATTGTACAAAGGGGCATACTTCCATCCAGGAGATTCCTAACAAACATACGGCTGTCTCATTTCTTGTAGGGTCACCTTCTGCAGACATCCAGCATCAGGAAGCTTGTATGTCTTTCAAGTGCGATGATGTTCTGGGTCCATAGAAAGAAGTAAAAAAATCATACTGGAGTTTGGCTGTGAGCTGAAATAAAATAAAAGGTTGGTTAAATACTCTAGAAGACAATAAATAGAAGGTGAAAAGGCTGGCATGATTTTGCACCATTGCTTTTCCTGAAATACCTAGACAGAACAATAGAATACTAAGCAGATGAGAAGTTAATCAATGAAATGTGTATGCGGATATATATTTGCAATCTTGTATTCCAAACACAAGATTAGAGATTTGGTGGGAAGGTGCCCAGTAAAACTACCTATGAACTAAATTGGTGTCATTACAGTGAAGCATTACCATTAGAACAACAGGGTAAAACTAATGCCCGTGTTAAGTACTGAGATATGTCAAACATATCAGGCAGTCACTACACAGCTCAAGATCCAGGTCAGAGCATGGATGCAAGCAGATGCTGAGTGTCACAACTGCTTTATGCAGAAATAAAGTGGAAAGCACTTTTTTTTTTCAATAAAGACTCTTCAAGATAATAAACAAACAAAACTACCATTTAGCTGTCATGTTGCATCATTTTACATCTCACCCTATGCTCCTGTAATTGTTGCTAGTGATTCCGTGCATGAATTACATAGTGGGGCACATAAAATTATTAAGGTAATAGGTCAGGGTACATCGTTGCCACCGTAGGTTTTCAGGAGCTCTCAAACCCTATTCAGCAGAAGTATGCATTTAAATTGGACTTGCACTGAATTTCAGAAAATTCTGAAAGTACTTAACTATTGCTTGCTCAAAACCCACAATACAGAAACAGTAGTCATGACAAAATTCAAAAGCAGTTATGAAATAGATTTGAGTCACCTCCATTTGTTTTTTGGGGTTATTTGGGTTTTTGGTGTGCAGAGGTTCCCATTGCCCATTGCTACTGTGAGTTGGATACTAATCTATTCTGAGATAACAAATACCATATTGCTGCATCTGACTTTAGGAAATATTTTTTTCCACCCAAATTTTACTTCAGAAATATGAGAAAACACAAGAGGCTTGTTTCCCCCCGCCCCCCCCCCCAATTATCCTTGCAGTGATAAACTGAGATTCCTGTGGAGGAGGTGCTTTGGAATCCACCTCTGGCCTTCACTAACTTCTTTGCCCTGCAGACAGGCATGCAGCAGCACCCAGCACCCTCTTCCTGCTGACCCACTGCTGGTCCTCCAGCACTTGGCTTTAAAGCAACGATGACCCAAGGTTACTGCCTTCTTCTTAAGCTTGGTCTGAACTCCTTCCTTGCCCTAGGTTCAGTCTGTCCTGGCTGAGCTTCAATGCAAAGATAATTGTTGCAGTGTTAAAGTTTTATCTGATGGGTTGAAGATGATGCTAATGATTGAGATAATTTTATACCTGGCCTAGCTCTTTATTCCTTCAGTTGGCTTCCTTCTGGCTGCAGCGCTGTACGTGCAGCTGCAGATTGCAGTCAAATTTTTGACAAATGTATCTGCTGAGAAATTTTCAAATTAAACCTTATTGCCCTGCTCTCCTTTTCATCAAAGGAAGAAGAAATCCTCTTAATGGGTGTTAGGGAGTCATCATAAACTCTCAGCATCTCTCCATTATTGCCCAAATTTGAGGACAAGCTGGATAGAGCCATAGGACATTTCTATGCTCAGAGCCCTGCAGCTCACAGAAATATGCCTTGCTTTAATTTAAGCTAACTCTTTTGGGGAATAATAACACAGTAGTTGCAAAAACACCAAGTCCCATATGGGCAAGATGTCTATACATTTATCCAGCTCTTCTAGAGAGTATTGTAGCCTGTGCTGAGCAATAGGCTTTGAGTTGTTTTGCTGCCAGCAGTACCCAAACTGGCACGATTATATGATACTTGGATATAATGCCCACTGCAAGTATATATTTATGCATGTGTATACACATGTACACCTGCATGATGTATACATACAGGATATACACATCTATCTATACATCTATGTACATTATATACACATGTGTTCATATATCTGAAAACGACAGCTTTGCTCCCGCCTTTTCACTGTAGTGTCAGGTACAGCTCAGGCTGAGGGGTAGTTCTTGCTCCCAGGAGCTACATGAAGGTGCATCTGAGATTTCCTAAAAAGCGAGCAAATGTGTCTTACACAGCATGCTGAATCCAAATTAAGGTAATGCGATAACAAGCAAAGCAAATAAACCTATTTAATACTTCTTTCACATTTTTGGGTCTCCAAAGGATTTTATGGCTTTGGTAAGTCTGCCGTATTAGCAAAGTCATGAATTGTTCTTCCTCTGGGTTGCACAGCAAGTGCTGTGGTGATGTATAGCATCAATTAATATAGCATTCATGTAGTATAATGTAATACCCATTAGCACAATACAAAGTAATACTATGTGATTTTATTAGCTTGTATTAGTAAACACAGATTGCATTAAAAGCTGTTTCAGTTTTATTTTTTAAATATTTATTTATGAAAGAATACCCCAAACTACAGAAGTCGATGATTTTCTGACACTACAAAAATTAGCTGCCTGCAGATCGGCTTAATTTAAAGGCTTTCTGTCTTCTCTGAAAAGGTTAATAAAACTGTGGCTAAAGAAGACCCTGTGAACCTACTTATTAGGATTTCAAAAGCTTTTTGACAAGTTCTCATAAGATGAGAGTATGAAATAAAATAATTATGAATAAGACGATAGACAAAGCTCATAAAGAAATTAAAACCCACTTTAAAGTCTGACAGTTTCACTTTGTTTTAATCATTTTCTGCCACTGTCACATGTGGCTGCATTAAAAAAAAGTGACTACTGTACAATGCTTCTGCCTCTGGGCTTCATGCTATTGTATTGAAAAGGTCATTAAAAAACTTTCTAGTCCAAATTAAAAAAAGAAATATAAGGCAGCTACCTTGCAAATGGTAACATTAAAAGCAAAACAAAACAAAAACCCAACACAACAACAAAAACAAAAACCCTTTCATTTTAACTGTAAATTCAGTTTATTCATTTAAATTTGGTGTCATGCAAGACACAAATACTAGGCAATATGCTTAACTGCTGTCAGACAGCTGTGTTCACAAACTCTGCAGATCAATGTCACTTGACACTGGCTCAGGATTTGGGCCAACGGATCCAATAATGTTGCATACATATGCTGAGATATCTGAAGACACAGAGAGAACTGGAAAGAGAGCCTCAATAAAAGATGTTGCATGTTTTTTGCCAGTACGTTGAATGAACATTCACCCTCTGGACTATATATATATTTCAATAGATAATTGTCTTTTCCAAGCATATTCCTTTTGCTGACTGTATTCTATATGACAAGTTTTTATTTTGCTACTCATGACCATAGTGCCTCAGATTGCATTGCATTTTATGGGAGCAAAATGTCTCCAGCATAATGAAGACCATTCTGGCTCAGCAAAGAGTAGACAGGTACAGCTTTCACACAGCACAGTAATTTGTTAAAATATGAAGGAGATACTAATGATGTTCTTAAGTTAGGCAAAGCACATTTCATTGTACTCACTGTGGGTTTTCTCATTAATTTATCCGGAAACAATGAAAAGGTATACAAACATGCAGGCACATGATTTCTCTCTACACAATCACAGTTTCACTGCAGGGACAATGGCCCTGGTATGGAAACCACAGAATCACAGAACGGGCAGGGTTGGCAGGGACCTCTGAAGATCATCTAGTCCAACCCCCCTGCCGAGCAGGATCACCTAGAGCACGTTGCGCAGGATGGCATCCAGGCGGGCTTTGAATATCTCCAGAGAAGGAGACTCCACAACCTCTCTTGGCAACCTGTTCCAGTGCTCTGTCACCCTCACAGTAAAGAAGTGCCCCCTCATGTTGAGCCAGAACCTCCTGTGTTTCAGTTTGTGCCCATTGTCTCTCATCCTGTCGCTGGGCACAGCTGAGAAGAGACCGGCTCCATCCTCTCGACACCCTCCCCTCAGATGCTTATACACATTAATGAGGTCTCCCCTCAGCCTTCTCTTTTCCAGGCTAAACAGGCCCAGCTCTTTCAGCCTGTCCTCGTACGACAGGTGCTCCAGTCCTCTAATCATCTTAGTAGCCCTCCTCTGAACTCGCTCCAGTAGTTCCATGTCCCTCTTGTACTGGGGAGCCCAGAACTGGACACAATACTCCAGGTGTGGCCTCACCAGGGCTGAATAGAGGGGGAGGATCACCTCCCTTGACCTGCTGGCAACACTCTTCCGAATGCACCCCAGGATACCGTTGGCCTTCTTGGCCACAAGGGCACATTGCTGACTCATGGTCAGCCTGCTGTCCACCAGGACTCCCAGGTCCCTCTCTGCAGAGCTGCACTCCAGCAGGCCGCCCCCCAGCCTGTACTGGTGCTTGGGGTTATTCCTCCCTAGGTGCAGGACCCTGCACTTGCCCTTGTTGAACTTCATGAGGTTCCTCTTGGCCCAACCCTCCAGCCTGTCCAGGTCCCTCTGAATGGCAGCACAGCCCTCTGGGGTATCAGCCACCCCTCCGAGCTTTGTGTCTTCAGGAAACTTGTTGAGGGTACGCTCCGTTCCATCGGTTGTTGATGAATAGGTTAAACAGCACTGGACCCAGTACTGACCCCTGGGGGACACCGCTAGCTACAGGCCTCCAACTCGATTCCGCACCACTAAGCACAACTCTCTGAGCTCTGTTGTCCAGCCAATTGCCAATCCACCTCACCGTCCACTCATCTAGGCCGCACTCCCCGAGCTTGTTTATGAGGATGTTATGGGAGAAGGTGTCAAAAGCCTTACTGAAGTCAAAAACACCTTGACGAAAGCAGATAAATTGTTCCTATACCTTGGAAAGGCTTCCTTGCTTAGAGAAGATAAAAAAAAGTAACACCAGCTTTCAGTTTACCAAATAGAATGAATGCATTACAAAACCCTAGAAGACTTTTCAATACAAAATTATTGGAGGTGTATTTTTTGTTTTCTTTTTTAACCCATGAATGCAGACATCTCTGAACCATGATAATACTTCACATATATTATAAAATAACAAAAACAGGTCAAGTTCACAAAACAGCACTGTATCCCCTAAATTCATCTTCCCCTCATTTACACTCGGTATATCAAGAGGGATTTCAGTGATGCCAGAAATATCAGGGCATGGTGACATGCTACAGTATTAATCCCCTTGCACTCGCACTGAGTGTCACTAGTATAACTGGCAATTTTTTCTTCTGTTCAGGTATACTGATGAAAGCCGAAGTTCGTTAAATACGGAAAAGCACAGTTATATGTATATGAACTCCATCCAAACTAGGAACATTTCAGTGGTCACAATAACTACACTGTTAAACTGCTCTCAAATCTGCAACATACTTCATTTCAAGCACCTGGAAGTTTATAAATTTAAAAGTAGAAATGCAAATAGTCAGTGGGGCCCTGTCGTTCAGAGTGGTCTGCCCGGTGCAGCAGTAGCCTTTGCACAAGCAGGCGGAGGAGACGCGCTGACGGCTGAATCCACCTGCGCCAGCTCCTCTTACTCCCGCAGGGAAGCGCACTGAAACCAGTAAGGCTCTCCACCTGCAGAGTCATTTCTGAAACAGTTTTCATTTGGCCACTAATTTCCTGTTACTGATCCGGGGAGATGAGAGCACTGTTACAGCAACCTGTGTGTCAGTGATCCAGGCAGTGGTGGAATGACGCCAGCGAGCACCTGAAGCAATACTCAGCAGAGCAGCTTGGAGGTCGGCGAGACTGCGTGCCTCATCCGGGCGCGTCTGCAACCTGCTTCCCTGGCTGTCCAAAAATTATGAAACCCATAAATAAGCACCATTTTGTGATCCTTCGATAAGAACCAGAAGCCAATCTGTGTGATTAGAGCACTCTGGAGCCTGAACACAACCTTTAATAATTGGGGTAAAAATCTCACAGAATTCTGCTGAGATGTAGCATAATGAAACGCCAGACAATGTCACTGCGAGTCTATAGTGGAAAATACAGGCAAAACAATGTCAGTGGATGTCTGTGTAGACAATGTTATGATTTGAGGAAAGGCAAAATGCTGTCAATGGAAGTCTATATGCTGTAGATAGCATAACCACAGTATGTGAATAAAGGCAAAATGATGTCAGGGCAATACACAATATGCTCAAGACAGAATATATTTAGTCTGAATAGAAAATCTGTCATGTAAAATAGTTGTATTGATTCTCATCTTCCACAGTGATGTGTTGTTATTTTTTACACTGTCTTTTTTATTTAGATTTACCGTATATTCTAATCTGCTTTTTCCCACATTAACACTTTGTTTACTTACTGTAAGCGAACCCACTACCATTGACTTTATTGTCTTTGGATTATCTGATTTAAAAGAAAAACAAATATGGACCAAAATCCCCACTAAAAAAACATCATTTATATCCACACTAGAATTAACAGGACTGAGATTTGGATGCCTATCATCTCACTGAATTTCACAGACAGAAATAGAATAGTTGCCTGTAAGATGCATGGATATACGTTTTCACACATACACCCAGACAAAATTCTAATCTAATCAGGGCAATAATGTTTCTGAGATGTAAGTAGATTACTACTATTTTTTCGTAACTGTATGCCATTTCTACCTAAAAACGCTCTGGTGGCAGCTTTACATGAGTTACACTTACGTAAAATGGAGGCCTCATATCCAAATTAATTTAATTTGTACGCATTTCACTATTTTTCTTAAGTCTCAGATTATTAGACTCTGGGTCCAAGCAATTTCTAGTTTTCTCTACAGTCCTCTTAACTTCAATCAAACCTTCACGTCCTAAGTGGTCAGGTAGTTCCTGCTAGGGCAGTCACGTTTCAGTTGCCAAGGGAAATGAAATGTTTCCCATGTATTTTGGGCCTACTCTGCCCTTTTCTCTAAATCAAAGCTCACTTCAATTTTCAGCAGCCGCAGTGCTGTAAAGGCCTAAATTTCCCACAAGCCCTGCTTTGCAGAGCAAAGTATCCATACTTATTGATGAAAGGCTCTAAAATATAACATGTAATTACCTAAATTATAATCAATCAAGGAAAGCACTGAAGCTCTCGGCCTTCTTCAGCCTGGTTATAGCTAACATTATTGCATTCAGTGTTCTTTTCTCAACAACGTTTTGACTCTGGACACTGGCAAGTCTAACTACATCTAAACTAGCTCTTAATTTGACATAATGGAAGCAGGTCGGCAGATTGAAGCAGCCAATGCTGAGCTCCATGCAGCTATGCTACATGTGGTGGGTGCTTTTACTTTGGACAAGATTTAGTCTGGTCCCACTGGCCAAAAGACCCACCCATGCATGTGGTTCATAGCCTCTCCACTGCCTGGTCATTCACATGGATCTATGGAGTTTGTACTTCTTAGAAGTTAAGACATTGACACTTGATATTTATCACATGCACCTGGAGCAGAGCACCTAGATTTGCTTCCTCCCCATGGGATCCCATGCAGACATTTGGCAATCCTGTGAACTAGACCAGTGTTCAGCAGGTAGGGGAAAATGGAGAATTTGCTCCAAGTGCGGGCACTTCTGCTCCAACTCAACACACAGAAGGAGGTGCAGCCTCCATTTTGTTTTCTGGAAAGCTGGTTTCATGCTGACTCCAAATTAAGATTTTGAAACTGTGGAGAAAAACAGCCACAAAGTTCAGGCTGCTCATCTGGTGAGTTCAGTCTGGACACGCAGACTTTGAAACTTGGTCTCTCCACTGCGGGGACATCATTGTAGTGGCACCTCCAGAGTACAAGCTCTCTGAAGAAGCAGAAGCACAAATTTCCAGGAGCTGCAAACTGGCTCATTTTCCTCCCACCTACAACACCGAACAACCAGAGTTTTGAAAGCTTGGCTGGGGGTAGGAGGGGTGGGGTGGTTAGGGTCTACTGAGTCATTAAGGTGCAAAACTGGCATCATCTCAGAAGAAACTGGCAAGAGAGGTGGATGCAATCTTGGGAACCAGATCGTCCAAGTGGGCTGCTTAAGTAGTGGGAAAACAAATTATCAAGGAAGAAGGCAAATTTTAGATAGAGCCTTGACTGCATCCCATCTTTCCTTCAAAATATTTTTATTTTTATAATCAGCATTCTTTGAAAAAGATAAATCCTGTAGCAGCACATCTGACACCCCACCTATGTCTTTTCAAGAGTGTTCTAGCATGTTAAAAAAATACAAATTCAGAACCAATCCCCATAGTCCTGAAGTTGTTGTGTAGAGAGTCTTAGCTCACATTTTTCTTGATCTTTCCGCCTTGCATTTCAACCTTTATGTTACGTTAGTATGGTGTTCCCATGCTTAATTTGCCTCTCATCTGGATAATGATAATGAGCTGTTATTGACTAGCATTTCCAGTTCAGTGCAGTGAACATTGGGTAGTATTCATAAAATGTTCCTCTTACGCCAGCTGAAATTGGTAGTGGTTTTGAGGCAAAAGGCCAGATTCATCAAAAGGAAAATGGGTAGATATATTTTTTGTGTTTCTTTTTTTTTTTTTTTTAATTTTAATGACCGAATCACATTGCTATTCTTTGTTTATCTATTTTTGAATTCCATCAGATAGCTTTAGGGATAAGTATCCAATTTCTGTATTTATAGGAAACTGGCACAAATCGAGAAAACAGAACAATTCCATGTTTATGAAGCATGAATTCTCACAGTAAATGTCAATATATTGTGCATTAATACACAAGAATTCTACAATAAAGCACATATATATTAAATATGTGTTCCTGCTGCACAGAGCCTTCAGATTGGCTATTTTGTACGGCAACAGTTCACGCCAGAGTCCTCCTGGGGAGAATAAGACACAGCTGTACCTACCGCTGCTTATATGTGAGAAGACGCCCCATCCTGTGGCACTTTTCGCCCATCCCAAACCGTGCTGATGGAGGGCCCTGGGCTGGGGCGAGCCCTTCACTCCCGGATGCTGCTACGAGGGTTCGAGCCCTGAAGAACCCTGCTAGGGCAGGAGGGGAGTTCAGGGAGGAGAGGGCTGGAGACACGTGAGGTGTCTGCCCATGCCACTCTTCCAGGAACCTCCAGAAAGTGGGATGCTCTATCCGTTTGAGGAGGTAGGAAGGGTATTTGTCTGTGCTGACTTTGCAGGGAAGTTTGATTGGGTTTGCAATACATCATGAACGTGTTTATTTTAAGGGAGCTGTACGGTTCATATGTGGCGTGGTTGCCAGACCGTTACAGAAAATAAGAAATGGATCTCATTTCAGCAGTTTGAATACTATACTTGTGGTATGTGCATCTTCTGCCAGTGCCCACTTATATCTTATGCTTAAACTTAGCATGGAATCTCTTCTCCTGGTGAGTGACTTGGAAATATGAGAAAACCTGTTTTTTCTCACACTAAAATTGTTGGGAAACAGACCACAGAGCAGGCTGGATTAGGCAGGAAGAGGATTATGTCTTCTCAGGTGGAGCAGCAACGGCGAGAGGCATCCGCCTAACCATAGCCATGTACAGGGACCAGCCACTGCTGTGCAGGTCACGAAGGGACCGAGAAAGGTCCTGTTCTAAAGAAAAAAGAGGCAGACACTAAAAAAACAAACAAACAAATCACAAATCACCTTTCTACCAACATGCTAGCATGATGATCCAATAAACAAAATCCAAACCTTGTGCGAACAGCAGTGGGTGGCAGCAGGACTGGATGGAGAGGGGAGGCAGACCCGCAGGTGTTGCAGAACTGCACCCAGGGCTTGGCCCAGGCTAGTCAGACTAGTCAGCCACCTATCAGGCTTTGCTGAAGACAAGACCCTGGTTTGTATTTATGGAGTGTGGATTGGAGGAGCATGGTGATATCAAGCAGCAATACAGGATGCACAATCACAAATACAAGGGGGTGTCTCACCTGTAAGGTGGCAGCTCACAGGTGGATGGACATGTGGAAGAAGGACAATGTACAAACAGCCCACGGACAGGACCTTTGTTTCATGGCACAGAGAATGCCATCTTCAGAACAGCATCTCCAACCACTGTTTTGTGACATCTTTCATCAACATCTTACTGATAATATTGGCTCTATTAAGGAAAACATTAATTTTTACAGCATTTGCCTTTTATCCCTGAGGTGTGGCAGTCCAGTCAACATTTCTATGGGCATGTAAGAGAAGTCTTTACAGACAAGGAGGACAGGCAGTCATGTTTAAAACACTGTCTGAGGTCAGTGGATAGATCCTACAGAAACTTCACATCCTTTGATCTTGGTCCTGTGAAAGGGGCCAACAGGAATATCTGGAGGCTTGCAGAGGTGAGTTTTAAGCTGCTCATTCAACTCTATACAATCGTGTATTGGGTCAGGACTTGGGCTTCTGCAAGCTGAAACACAAATATTAGAGGGTAGGTCATCCAGTGACTTGGACCTTCAGTTATTCATACTTTGCCTTGATTCATTAAAGTCAAAATCCTCTCTACAGAGCTGATGTGCAGCAAGCCCTTAATGACCTATTTCTTCTGCTTTGTAGAAATGTGGTCTCTCCAGACTCTTCTGCATTCCAGATCAGGAGAAAGAAATGATGCCTGGCTCACAGAAATCTCCCAGAAAAATTCTACCCAGGCCAAAGCCTGGCACTTTAATCTCACAGCACAAATGTGGCTTCTACTGTCTTGAAATCTGTTGAAATGAAGACTGTGTCAGGCAGAAAAAATATTCCACCCCTTAGGTATAGCAATGGATGTGCATAAGCCACCTCAGATGAAGAGACACGAGCTGTGTCACATTCTTGCCTCTTCCATGAATATGCATGCAGCATGACACAAAACACTGCAGCCTCCACCGTTCACCCCTAGATGCTAAACTACTGATGACAACAAAGATGATGTGACAAACAGAAGGGACCAGAGGAAGAGTTACATGAACTTTGGCTGGTGTGCAATGCAGAGCATTTTTTTAAAACTTCATCTGAGATAATCCACTGTGAAAAAATCTGTTGGATTAACTGCTTTGGTCTTGAGTCCTCCTGCACAAACAGCTGTTTGTTGCAGCTGGAGTTAGGATACTGCACTTCTGAGTCATCTCTGGGGAGGAAGGGTACAGGAGCAATATTTTTGCTTGCCAAGAGCGCTGGTTTACCTTGATCGAAGAACAGACACAATCATGTATCAGCCAGAGTCTGGCCCTGCAAGTCAGAAAACCTGGAGATGATGGCAAAAATGACTTGCTTTATGACTCTGCACAAGCCATTTAATTTGCTTGTACCTCAGTCTTTTACAGTCACCTGCAATGCATGATTAATAACATTTTTAATGTCCATCTCCTGCCATGGGGATAAGGAGCAAACATTCTCAAAAACTGCAAAATACTGTATGGATAAGCACTTTAGTTGTTGGTGGGGAATTAGCTGAACACAAGAGCTAGGCGTCTGTATGAAATGCCTCCGCACAGCTCTATCCATCAAAGCTCACTGAAGTTGCAGGCATATGGCAATTCAGAACAAGGGTGGGTGAACATGTTTAACCTAGTTTGAAACTCAGCGGAAGACTGCAGAGTCTAAGATACTGCTTAGCCAATACTGAGCTCTCAGACTGCTTAGAAGAGATTCAGGAATTCAAGCATAAGAGAAGAGAAAGCACTGGTCAAGAAAAGGTCATATTAAGCACAGCAAGAATAACTCCTTTACAAAGACCCACCTCTTTCAAAATATCTAACATTTATAAGGGATCATTGTTCCACAACACAGAGATGTGAAGCTCTGAGTTAATTTGTTGATGAGTTCCAAGGGGTTATTTCAGTTTGTTTTTGTACTTAATCCCTGAAAAGAAATACAAGGAAAATATTTCTGAAGTAGATTCAAAGGTTCATAAAATGTCTGCCTTCGTTAGCAAGGTTTACCTTTTCTTAATTCAGAGTGAGCTCTTCCGCTTTCCTGTGTACAGAACTGTGAATGTGAGGTATATAAGAGTCTACACATAAGAGTCTACACATCTTCCAAAAACGAGGAGCTGACTTCAGTGTAATGAAAGACCGACCCATACGCAGGATTTTTGTGCTACTTGTTATAAAATAGAAAAATACTTCAACATAAAAGACTTCGAATGTGTTTTAAGAAACATAAATCCTTTATTAAGGATTTGAATAATAATTGTGGAAAACAGTTTAGTTGTTTAGTTAATTATCCTTTTTGCTCTCAGCTCTTAATGTGATGATGTCCGTATCACTTCTAGGGAAGTGCTAACTGGATATGACTAATAAATTATGTTATAAAGAGAACAGCTTCAGAAGTAAAGCCTTCAGAGCTATTTTAACCTCTGCCATGTATACACAGTACTTTTTGGCAACTAATTGGTATCTACTGAGATATAGCCATTGCTCTGACCAAACATTACTAGCTGTTGTTTTCTTTTCCTGCATATCATCCAGGGCCTCATGGAAAACTTTGAAAAACCTTCTAGTTTGATAAAGCTTTGCCTTGGTGCCAAATGTCTTCCTTATTTGTTTTCCCAAGTGTTTAATTGAAATAAAGACTTTGGTGCATATGGCACGGTTTCCAGCTTACACAACAAGGCTCCATTCCACTGTCCTTGTAGTATTGTTTGCACCCCACCTTGGCATCCCTTTCCATTGCTGGAGCTGGATTTGCACAGATGAGAATCAGACTTCTGCTTCAATCTTCGTGATATCTGGATACCTTCCCCCTTTAATACTGCGTGAAAATGCTACAGTTATCTGCTGTTTGTGATGATCTGCTTTCTGTACACCAGCTGTGGCAGTTCATTTTAAATAAGGTCCAGATCCTAAAAATAACTGTTTTTGTGCATATATTGGATGTATGAGCTGCTCTGCTTGGTGAAATTGTCATTCAGAAGTACAACTCTTCACCTGATTTACCTGGAAGCATTTTTGAAAGGCTTGTCAGGGATTAGAGATGGGGTCTGGATCTAATTTGCTGTGGAGACTTCACAGTCCAATACACTTTTTTTTTTTGTAGTTGAAAAGAAGGTTAAAAGCTATAGAGCACAACATGGAAAACTTAGATACTAAATCTCCGCAGTTTTAATTCAGACCTCTTTCAAGTGTACACTTTGATATAACCTTTCTATAGACGATCAGATTCCAATTTTTCTAAAAACCCTGGTCCATTCACTGAAAAGCAGGTACTGAGTATTTCCATGGAGCTATCCAGCTAAATACCTCTTAAATTTTTCCCTCTTCTGGCAGGGACAGAGGCAATGTCCAAATCTCCAGGAAGGGTTCAACTACACAAAGTACAAGCAATTTTTCCTCTTTCTTAATTCCCACACCTACTCCTCCTGAGTGGTTGCCTTTCAGATTCTGCAAACAAATGAGCCCTTCTTCACCACAGGCTGCATGGGTCCATCCTGTGCCCTGCATGAGGCTGGGTCCAGTGGGGAAAAAAACTGTATGTGATCATGCAATTAAATGTAGTCTGCTAAGGCTCACACAGAAGGTGGGGGTCTAATTAAGGCTACAGAAGCGACCTTAATTTTGGAATTTCCTAACTTTTTCCACTCCAGCCCCTACTGTGTTGGAGAATTTAGCTGCCAAAGTCTCACAATTCTTCATTAAGTGTAAGTTTAAGTGAGTTGGGGGTGGGGTGGGGTGGTGGCGGAGAGGGCCATAAGCTGTCAATTTTCTGATAAGATAGAGGCAGAGTCCAGGCAAAAAGCAGGGGATTCATTGTCTCCTTGAAATCTCTACACCAAAACATAGAGCTGGTAGTGCTTTTCAACAAAGTGCCTGGAAGAATTCTTTCAAATGGCCAAAACATGGCATTTTTCCTTAATTGCATTTTCAGAACTGTCTAAACCATTCTAGCTGAAACTTTCCAGAAAAATTTTGCTTGAGACACCTGGCGTGGAAAAATTCAGTCCAAGTAATTTAAAGCTGCAAAATTATAAGCAACTAAAAACAAAATCTTGTAATGGGAAATGTCAGGCAATTTTAGCTACTGATGATACTACCAGCTCTGTCTGTTACAACGTGAAAAATAAAGAGAGACAAGAAGAAAAAAAAGACAGACAGAATTATAAATGATAAAAGGAGAAAGCTTGCTTACTGGAAGAGGTAGGTTTTAAAGAGATTTTTGGAAATGAATAAAAGGACTTTTGACAGATGAGGTCATGGAGACTGCTTAATGTGTTAGGAAGCAGCATGAGTGAAGGCATAAAGCTGAGAGTGAGTAAGGGGAAGAAAGGAGCAAGGTAAGGCTATTGGAGGGTGTTCTGAGAAGGCAGATGGAAGAAGAAATGAACAACAGTACAAAAAAGATAGTATCAAAGTTCCGTTGTTATGACCATAGTTAAAATAATACATAGAACGTCACCTGGCTTCCCTTGGGATGCTCAGGTGCTTTGGTGACAGATAGGTGGAGGAGACTGCCTCTTGAANGACTAAACTCACTTCTTCTCATATGTCTTAGCTGCAGCTCATTTCTAAATAAAATTTTTCCCAAGGTCCTTATTCCTACTAGTTCTGCTGACTTCAGTAGAATTCAGTAAGAAGTAGAAAACATCTCAAAGGCAGAATCTGACTTTCAGTTAATTTTTTAGATCAGAGTGTTCAATACTGAATTCCTTGACTTCTTTCGGGACTTTTGAATATCTACATACTACAGAGCCAGTGCCAGCTATAATTCCAAATCTTTCTTCACTTGGTAGGGTCCAGTCCTTCAACTCTGGAGAAGAGATCTTTAATCATTTGAGAAGCCCTCTTGACTGAGGTTGGTCATGTTCAGTTTTGTGGCAGAATGTCTCAAGAGCTAGCCTTTATTCTCCCCCGTTTTGCAAATGAATGGACTTCAGGCTTAACGAATCTCCTACTAGTTCTCGTGGAGCAATATTGGCTCTTAACTCTGCTACCTGCACCCTATCTCAGGGCCCAGGTTCTAAGAACTACACGTCACTTATGAAAAGCGTTTTTCTCCATTTATATGCTAGAATCATATTTATTTGGGAACTGCTTGGAAATCTGTCATTATGGTGTTTGTGACAGCTTGACAAGGCTTGTTGCCATGGAAAAGCTTTGTGATGTTGTATAAATATATTCCTAGGTCAGAAGTTCTATGTATTTTTTGGACATGGATGCTAAAGGGAAAAAAGAATGACTAAACATTAAAAAAGCAGAATAATAAAAATAACAACAATAACTAACATTTGATACTATATTTCAGTAACCGAACAAACAATTTCTCAAAGCATTTTATTTATACTGTAACAATCCTGCTAGCAATGAAAGTTCATTTATTTCCAGGGTTCTCCCCCATCCTTAAAATATTTTTATTACCAGTCCTTTTGCAATATTGATGGTTCCTCTATTAATAGACCAGCAGACAAGGGAGCTATTATTCTCACCCCCTATCTGTTTTTCCATTAGGTAAGGCTGACAGTCTCTGACTGCTCGCAGTTCTATAACCTACCATGTGTTCAGGCCACTAAGTAAAACTCATCCTCACATGTTGTTTTTGGTGAAAATTATGACTAGACAGGAAAAGAGACAACAAAAACACGGGGAAAAGTATGAGAGAAAGCTCAATATAGGTTTGCATCCAAAATAGCAATATTTTTTGGACTCAGAAAGAAATGAGGAAGCGTCGGCACGACGACGTGGAAAGTCATCTGAGAACATCTCTGCAGTTTGTCCCTGTTAATGACTGATGCCTTGTGTTTTAGTTCCAACTGTACCTTCATGCTGACACAGAAGCAGTCTTTCCAGCCCTTTTCGCTTTCTGTAACACAACATTGATGTATTTCGTAAGGGGATTCTTGAGCGTGGACAACTTCAGGCTATCCTGAGCCTATGTGACCAGCGGGCACCAGCTTGCTTTCTTGCGTGCCAGCAGTAGACTCAAGAGAAGCCGGTTCTCGCTCAGTTTCCTTTTTCCCTCTCTCTGCTATCTATGCTCGAATGCAGAATTTTTACAAGCATATTTGTCATGATAATGTGCTTCTCTGAAACAGTGTTTGAAGTGGGGGAGTGGGGATACATTATGGCCCCACCAATGTGAAAGGCCAAGGCTTAAGTACAGGTTATGCCCCTGACTGGGGAACCCGGCTGCTGCTGAGCAGCATCCGTGAAGACCTGTGGGCCAGGGCAGTTACCTCTCAGGGGCGTAAAATGCCTCCGAAAAGAGGAATGGCTTGGCTTTACCCTTGTGAAAGATGGTGTCTCCCAAGCCAACTGGGAGTGGCCTCCCGTTCCACTCTTGCCCACTGGCTTCCCCACCAACCACCCACTGTGAAAGCAGCCAGGAGAAGACACTTCCTTTGGAGTGTTAGCCAAAGCCTGGATCTCCCATAATTCACTAGGCTTCCTTGGTTGTCTCTCAAGACATAAAAGTTTTGCAAAAATAGTGATATAATTTTTTTTTTAAATCACAAAAACTTTTCCAATACTCCAAATTTTCTCATATTCCTAGACTATGCAGTTTAGCCAGTTCTTTTCCTACTGTAGGATCTTTCTGTGCTCTATTTCTTCCATACGGGTTTTGGCTTCTATTCGTCTTGTTTGCTTAATTATCTCCCATCAAACTATGAGGTACTGTTTTTGAGATCCTTCAACTTCAAAATGCCATGTATTTTGACTTAGAGTTCTCTGCCATTTGATCCTTATTTTCCTTAATCAAAGTGCTAACTTAAAAGAAGAGGAAAATGGCTGGAAGCAGTGAAATGAGAATCAATCTATAGTTTGAATGCAAGCCACAAATATGCCATGAGAACGTAGACACATGCACACAGTGCCATCAAGAAAAATATCCCAACCCTCCCACACTTTTTACACATTACAACATATTAAAAAATATTTCTGGTCAAAGTGAAATATGTTAAAATAAAAAACTACAAAGTTGTCAGTACCTCCAGAATTTTCTATAGACAGAGGCGCAGAATCAAAACAACTCAGAAAAATTTTCCTGACAGTTCATTAGTCTAATCTTGACTTTTGGAAGTTGTGGTCTACCAAATAGCTTGGGAGTAAAAGAGAAGGAATTCAGCTATGGCTAGTCTACCTACTACCTGCTCCGGTAGGAAGAATAGCAGCACTTATGTAATAAGAATTAAGATACCGTTAGGCAAACCAAGTTCACTTCAGGTACCAGCTTGCTGTGTAGCAATGAGATCACTACCTGACTGCACATTTTGCATGCCCTGTGTATCACCAGCTGTGTTGGTCACCTATACAGGAAAGCATCCTTAAGTGCTGTTGTAGACAGTGAATAGGAGCATTGAATGAATAGCATCAATGACCATGAATACGGGGTGTTACACACACACACACACACATAACACATGTATCAAAAGCTTGACACAGAAGCATCATTGTTTAAATAATCTGGGAAACTGAGGCACAGGATAATGTGTTCCAGCCAACACAGGGCAGCACTAGCAGAGCTGTGACTGTGAGGGTGCAATTCATGGTCCTGTGGCCCATCAAGCAGGGTGAGGTTTTTTGGTCCCCTTTGGAGAAGTGTTCTTATATACAATAACGTTCTGCAAATACACTGGAAACCTCCCCCAGTAATTTATCTTTCAGCTTGGTATCCATGAAAGCTTTTAAGGAGAAGATTCTAAATAAGGAACCAAAAAAATGTTGCTGTTTCTCACCATAATTGTAAACTGAAAATAAGCACTTATACAACCTAGCCCAAATATTTAGTTAAGGAACAGGTTTATAACTAAGGGTATCTTAAAACGTGTTTGAATTATTATATACACTACTTAAACAGTTAAACTGTCAGCTTAGAGTTTTGTATATCTACCTCATTAGCCTGCCTCCAGGGCCTGTGGTAGGTGAATCTGCATCTTAAAATTTTCTATTTTTCCATGCTTTATGCATCCTGTAAAATGCCTTGAGAACTTTATGAGGGATGTTGCATTAAAATGTGTGATTATAAATATGATTTAAATATCTGAAACATTACAGAGTGATTATTGTTCAATAAGGCTGCGTGCATAAAAGGGTTATCTGCATGCTGTGCTTAGGTTTCGACAATATAATGTAATGAATTGTTCAATATAGTTTGTATGCTATTTGTCTCTGTTTCTTCTCATACTCCAGAGATGCCTGATATGCAGTCCTCTAACAAGGCTATCATAAATTGCTGAACAATAAACAGCCCTTGAGATTTTTAGATAGTATGTGGTTAGTATGTAATCCATCTTGAGGAACTTGATTTAGTGCCACAAAGGAACATCCTTGACAATGCTCAACATTGTTTTAAACTGCTGCTAAATCAATTACTGCATTTGGGAAATGGCACGCTTATTCCGCTCCCTGCTCCAAGCCGGTGGCCTGGCTGCTCAAGGAGAGATTTAGGGAGCCCCGCTACAGAGCCAGATGGGTTCCCTGGAAATCACTGAAGTAACTCAGCTTGAAACAGTGATAAGTAAGGCCTCCTAAAATCTGCAATAAACTGCGCAACTCAGATATCATTTGGCTGGATTGTCCTAGCAGTGTCTAGCGATAAATGGATTACAAAACAAACAAAAACACTTCCTTTCAGATTGGTGCTGTGTCATGGAACAATAACATCCACATGCACGTTGTGGCTGCACAAAGGTTTTCATGTTCAGAGCGTGCTACGTACATTGATTAATTTCCCCTTGTGACGTCCCAGAGATTTGGAACAGTGTTATTGCCCCCTTTTCACAGATGAGNGGGTGAGGGAGGGCGGCTCATGCACCGAAGATGAATGCTCCCTTGAATATAATGATGTTACAGAGTGACCCAAAAAGTTAAACAAGACGAAGGCCATTTGTATGTCTTTAATGTTTTCTTCTTCTCATCTGCTGAGGCAATTGCTGGGGATGCTGAAGGCAGAAGGAGAAGGGCACTTCACGTGTCTAAGCTGTAACCTTGCCCTTCTGCTTTAGAAACATAAATATGGATTCCTAGACAGTATTTTCTATATCCCAGGAGACTGCACAGGAGGAATATTGAGATGCAGTTATTACAACAGTAACGTTCTGACATGTTTCAGGGGCTATGACAGTCTCAGAAATATCACTGTCTTATTGTGAGAAAAGACAACTCAAAGCAGGGAGAAAGGAACCTGAGATCAAGGTAGAACGAGGCAAATTCTGCAGGATTCATTACTGAGAGCTACATGATCTAGTTTCTGAAGGATTAATATCCTTTCATCTCACAGTCTATACATTATGGGCATCACATCACCAGCCAAGAGGACCCTGTATGCTCTCCTTCATATTCAGCATCCCCTCCAGGTTCTGGATTTTCATTCCTCTCTCTCTCCAACCCCTGTCTTCAGAGGGTGGTGGAGTGGCAGTCACCTTTTTCCCTAAATAGCCTTATGTCCCACTGATTCTGTACCACTCACAAAGTCAATCTGATCAGGTATTGATCTTTCATCTACCGCATTGCTGGAAATGGCAGCCAGCTGTAGCTGTGAAGAACAACAACTGGCAGACACTCTGGTTAGTGTTGGCACTGGCTCTCTCCTACAAGATCCAAATTCCTGGGAACCAAATGTTCCTGTGATTCTGGCTTTCTGTTGCCAATAAAGCTTATGATACAAAGCTAATTGGCTTGTAACTTTTCTTGGAAATCTGGAAGGGAAATGGATAGGTTGCCTCTATTTATACACCGATATGCCGAGAATCTGCATTAAGATAAGGGGAAAAATATATACAGCAGTAGCCATAAAAAAAGACAGTGTTTACCCATCTTCACTGTGAAGTGGTTTCTGAGACATATAAGTAGTTTTTATTTGAAATAAGCTTAACCAAACTGTAAGAGTTCTTTTTCCCTCTGTTATCGCTGTGAAGAATAAGGACAGGGTGAGTTCATTGCAGAAGGGTATTTTTATAGGCTCCTTCAGGGAGGGACTTCATTAGGGATTTGTGTTCATTGTGCATCAAAACTGTGGCCAGTCATCACCCAGAAAATGAGAGCTAAAACCTGCTGTGAGAAGGATGCTTGTGGGAGCTTCCCTTCACTCAGCAACTGATGATTCATATCTCCATTGACATGTATGTAAAGGATGAGTTTATGACTGAAGAATATCTTATTCATCTTTGCATGCTTCCTCCTAGCCAGTCTACTCCTATCAGTTGACAGCTGACAGAAACAGCAGTAAAATTCAAATCTTCCCAGGATTAGAGGAGAGGAACTCTCCCAGCCATAGAAAAGTTGCTTTAGATTTGGCTATCATGTTAGGATTGGCTTTTGCTAAAAAAAAATCAGGAGGGCCATTTAATTTTGAATGCTTTAAAAAGCATTTCAAGAAGTATATTCATGGAAATATAGCTCCCAGTCAAGTGCAAAAAATAAAATAAAAAGTAAAATAAAATAAAATAAAACAAAAATAAAAATAAAATGCCTGTGCGATAGAAGGAATTAAGATCAAAATTGTCTTGGAGCATTTGTGCCAAAATCCAAGCAAGCTACTACTGAAAGTTTGTGGGTAAAAAAGCAATTTTCCTATGAAATAGTCCCTCCTGCTATGGGCCAGATTCTGTTTTCACCCATGTAACTGAGAGCAGTGCTTGGATCCAGTTCAGCAGACATTTTGTTTTATGGGGCTTTCCTGGAACGAGACAAAAAGTACTTAAATTGGGGAAGAACAGTTCTTTTTTTATCTGTCGTCCTGAAACTGTTTCATAAGGCCTGTTGACCAGACTGAGAGGACCAGAGGAGATATACCCAAAACAGGGCTGGAAGGACAAGCCTAGCTATAAATCATGGAGGGACACAAAAGGAGTTAAGATGCAGTGTCAAACGTTTCCAGCTCCTCCTTCTGTTCACAGAATACTAGTGTTCTTACACTCTTACTAATGTGCCTCTTTCTAAGGCCACAGGGAGAAATAGAAACAGCTCTTTTGCACAAAGTGGAACCGAAGGGGTTAAAGTCAGAAAATTCTATCATTCTTGATGGGTCTTTTTATTTTCTTCTAGTTCATCTTTCCCTCAAAAGAATACACACATTATTTTTACCTTAGGTGTATCTGCTTCACTTGTTTTACTTTTCAGACAGTTACCTGGCTGTAAGCCAACACTGCAAAATCAAATCCTGCCATTTATTTTAGGATTTGCTTTTATTATTCTTGCCTGAATTTCATATTTTTTCATTTCTTATTATTTTATGTCATGCAGTTTTTTTTCCTTTTCTTTTCTTTTTTTTGTTAGCTTTGTTTGCTTCCTGTCACTCACTGTTTGGTAGCTCAACTATCAGAGCAGAATGAAAAAGCTACACACTAACCAAGGTTATATATATTACTGTCACTTTCCTATCACTGAAAAATGCAAGCGGCAACCAGAAAGCAAGCAGATCTGAGGTAGGTCAGTAACTCAGACTACAGTTCTTTGAGTTATGCCAACTCACAAGGAATCTTGAATTGCAGATACAAGGGTTGGGCTTTTAAAAAAATCATTCTGTTTATTGAAGATGAAAGCAATTCAATAAAAATGAGAATAAGCATGAACATGATGAAAAGCAAACAAAAGCAACCCGAGTCTCAGCCTGAGTGTAATACACACACAGATTCTTTTTATTCCTCCAAAGAGCAAAAATGTATTCGTAACTATCGGTCTCAACCCAAAAGCTTGTTTGGATCACTGAGTCATGCCCTCATACTGTTTAGGACTATACATAGTTGTCGCTTGAAAATGATCCTGGAAAAATCCCCATCTACTGAAAGAATTTTTTCTTCTTGAGGTTAAACATATTTTCTTGCTAAAGATGTATGGGGAAATGAAAAAAATGGTGGAGAAACAAAGGCCAGATTTCTAAAAACAGACACCTAAAAGTAGTTCTTACACTTTTAAGAGATGGCCTGATTTCCCACATGAGCTGGGCATCTGCCAGCTTCCAGTGTGCTCTGAGGTAAATGCAGGGAGAATGTGGTGGGTGCCTACGTGCTGCCTTGGAGAGCCTTATTGTAGCTGCCTCTTTCTGATTGTGCTGGTCTGAGGATTAAGGACAAATCCACTTTGAAAAATTTTGCCCCAGTTTTTCCTGCAGTTCAGTACCCTACCAGATACCTATCCCCCTTTTTAGCAGTGGCCTGTACCTGACAGAGGGCACAGAGACAGCTAGAGCACCAGCCCAGGATGAATGCATGGTGTTGCAGTGGTTTCCCTCCGGAAACCGACACACATTCTGAGGTTTTCCTTGATGTCCCATTACTCCTCTCGTCATTCTAAGGTGCTTTCTTCTCTCTGGCTGTTGGAAATCTTTTTGCAGTTGTACAGCAGATAGAGTGTCTGCCTTTTAGATCCCTTTCCTAATCATATAATTTCCCACCTGCACGGAGGGAATGAAACTTCTGAGTGGCGTGGCTTTGTTATTCAGGCTGTTCAGCTTGTGATCCTTTTCTCTGGAATACTTTGCAAAGGAATCCAGTAACCTCAGCCACATGCACCGCAGCTATCTCTACATTTTGAGTGGAATGAAAAGATTTGGAGTGGTTTAAATGACAGGGTGGCAGGTAAACGGGGGGTATTTTAACCATTGAGTAGCTTTGCAGTCAGCCTGGTGGAAACTTGCTGTGGTTCAGGAAGAGAAAACAAGCACCCTTCACCAAGGGAGAGCACTGGAGCTGGAGGGAGAAATGCAGCCACGCTGCTACCAGCCATTGCTGCCGCCACAGCAAGTGGCAGATCTGCCATCAGGCACAGCATTTGCTAGCCACAAGGGAAGCCCCTCACAAACAGGTTACTTATTCACAAACGTCCTGTACAATGGCAGCACACCACACTGTCGTGGCATCCTGGCTGGTCTTTTGGTGGTGAGCTGCTGCCTCCCGCTCACCCTGGTAAAGAGGTACTCATTAGACACGGCAGCCAGTGCAATGCTCGGGCCATCCGCTCCCCGGCTTTCTTTGGGTTATTAACTCGTAACTCTCTTAACCGGTGAAATCTGCCTCTGGTCAGTTTTGTAAGCACTCAAGGACAGAGCCTTCTGTTCCACACTTCCTGACCTTATGTATTAGTGTAATATGCAGAAATATGTCAAATGCCATTTAATCTTCATAATCCGAGCAGATTATATCCATAACTTCACCTCTATCACAGCTCTATCTCCTTTCAAAAATGTTACAGAATTTTTTTTTTACATAAGATTCACCCTTTACAAGATGGATTAATTTTAGCAGCCAGGCTTTATTTTCTCATGTCCTACCTGCACCAGTGTAGTCCAATGCACCATATGGGGCTCCACAATCCTGGTATATTCTTCTCAAAGTACAATATGGCAATAATATTTGCAGTTCTGAACTTGCATTTCTGAAATCTGTGATGGCTGAAAGTAGCAGTGTGAAACAGTAATTAGTCTACTGATTATTGTTTTTACAAAGTAGAATATTTGCATTATTATTTAGAGAGGTTACAGCCTAGCTCCAGGCCCCGGCTGCTCATTCCTACTGCAGCAAGATGAGGCCACAACAATAGACTGCAGCTACACAAACAGATGATATACGTTTGGCATAACTGAGAGTGTGAAAAACCTTGTCAGGGAGGAAGAGGTCAGAAAACGGGTGGCTGATGGGGAGGGAGGATGTATGCCGACTGCAAATGCGAGAGCAGCTCTTTGCTTGGCAGAAGAGCTGCGCTTGCAGGTCACCACCCACCCCTGGCCCCTGGCCACGTCTCCCTGCACTTCCTCCAGAGTTTCTGCCTCCTCAGTCGGGCCCAATGTCAAATCAGCTGTCTGTGTGGCTTGTTTTAATTGAGGAGGCAAATAACTCCAGCAGAGGATACAGGAAAGCAGCAGAAGCAGGAAAGATAATCGGCTTGGGGTTTTCCCCCTTCAGTGTCTTTGTTTTTTCTTTTTTTTCTTTTTTTTCCAAATGATTGCTTGTCATGCTTCCACAACAAAATTAACAGTCCTGTTTAAGAACATTTCTGGAGTGAAAACTTGAAAAGTTTTGTCATTAAGTTCAACTGAAGCAGGCCTAAGCTCTGAAAACTCTCATATCCTATTCCTTTTGGTTTTCTCATGTACTTAATCCTCACTATGAACTGAATGAGGCAATGATCCTACAGAAAATAATGTATTATCACATAATTGCAGATTGCATTACATGGTGTATTCATTATGGGGGCTAAACTGAGGTTACGCAGACAGCCTTAATTCTGGCATCTCCTAGCTTTTTAATGTTTGACTTTACATCCTTTATGATGGCCTTTGAATGAAGTTTGCCGTTGTAACTAATGATTAATTTTGATGTAATTATTACAACTTTGCTTTACATCGGTATCTTATGGAAGATTTCACAGCTGTGTCCTTCATAAACAGTGAGGCTAGCAATTTGCTTGTCCACATGCTGAAGTTGCTGAACTTTTCTCATTATTTTTGAAGAGCTTTGATGACTTTGGACACCTCTATCACTGTAATTCTTCCATTGTGATTCAGTAATACCCTGCATTTTTCAAAATGTGAGCTTGGTAACTGATTTCAGTGGACCAAAGTAAGAATATGCCCTTCATTAACTTGATAAATAAATATGTATTTATTTACAAATACTTATATCTGCCTACTATATCATTTTACCCCTTTATACTGTCATTGTAATTTGGTGGATTCTTGCACCAAACCTAGTGTTGAAGCGCTGAGGGCTGAATCAGTCTGATACCTGCTCTGTTCTTATGAATAATTTTTTTTTTTAACAAAAAGCTCACGTCCCATTTTCAAAACAGAGAGCATCAGGGATTTCAAGTTAGGCATGTTCAGAAGTTCTTGGGATTTGGATCTATAAGTAACTGTGGGCATGAAAGTCATTGTGCTGATTTTGAGGTTTCTGAAGGGAAGTGAAGTTATACTAGATGTAAAATTTGCAGGATTAGAACCCTAATTTGAAATCACATCAAGGGACCCTAATTTGAGGTCATACCATATCCCATTCACTTCTTGACCCTGTAGTTAAAAGTTGTAATATACACTGTTACTACTCTATTATGTAGGGTAATGAGGTGCATACGTATGATATATGAAGCATAGTATCTTGGCTACATAGCTATTACACTCTACTTCCTGCTTCCAAGTCTATTGTCCCCTATTCTCACAATTCTTAAAAAAAAAAAAAAAATCAGAACATCAGAAGAGAGTGTTAATGTTCATATCATATTAAGTTACAACCTTGCTGCTTTCAGTTTATAGTAGATAGTGTTACAGAAGACAATCATTTCACCACCTGCTGGAGAAAGTAATTAAAGGAGAGTAATATTCAATAGCTGTTTTTCTTAACAACACATTTTTTCATTGATGATACATTAGACTGTGTGGCAGTTTACTTTGAAAGAAATACGAAATACAACCCAGAAAGTTCAAATTACTTTGGTTTCAGGCGTGTATACATGGTAAAAAAGACAACTAGCCTATTAGCATTAAACTGTTTAGAATAATTTTGCCTATAGATCATCCCCAGTGATAAAACTTTGGTTTTGTCAGCGTTTCCATTATGACTTTTGATCCAAATTTCCAGTGGCTTTAAAATTCATTCATAACAATGTTACTTCAGGTTAGACAAGAATGCAGAATGTTCCTCTCCTGCAATCCTTCCTCAGCCACTGTTGCAGTTGAAATTGGTAGTATTACCATTGAATTGAACTGGTCAGACCTCTGTATAACTCCTGATATAGCAGAAATCTTGTATTTCCATCTTAATTTTTATAAGGGATCACAGTCATTGCTCCACCTAATTCAGGAATGTTCTAAAAGGAGCAAACGTTCTTCTGATTACTAGGTAGTCAATTCAAATCTAGCAAACCTCATACTGACTAGAAGTAGATCACAGATTTTGGGAAAATTTAAAAATACGGATTCAGATTCTGTGCTAGAATGTTAAGGTGGCTTTTCACTGTATTGGTTGATTTCATTGGATATTTTAATTGTTTCTTCCAGGAGGAATCACCCAGAATTAATTTAGTGGTCTGTGATAAGGTCATTGAGAAACTGAGGAGTCCAGAATAACATTAGTTAAGGTATTGCTGGCCTTTGAGCAAGCAATGGGTGAAACCACAGCCAGGCCTTTCTCAAACTGAAAGTGCCATGTCAGGCTTTTGAAGCACGGCACAGCCACCTAGCTCTGGGCAATGCCCAAGCCTCGGTCACCCAAAACTGGGATGAGGACTATGACTCATGGAAGCATTTTATTGTGAGGGAGTATATGTTGAAACCAAATCACTTAAGTTTTTACAAAATGTCCCATAAGAAGCTTTCCTTGGTCCAAGACACAGGAAAAGAAGAAGAGGACAGGGAGAGGAAAAGGGGAAAAAAAACCCAAACTCTTCTTGACAGCAGCCACTGTGCTAGCTATTGGAGTATTTTCCAGGGTTGTCAGATACCAAAGTTCAGGCTCTGAATCTTGCCCTCAGATGTATTGCTAGTAGGAACTATGGCAGCCTCCTACAAATATAGATGTATTTTGAATTCAAAATATCTTCATTTTTTTTTGATGCACATCGAACACATATTTTGAAATCCCTCCATGTTTCAAGAAATTACACTTCTTTTAATTTAAACTTTCCTGAGACTACTGCTGAGGAACTCCTCTCTCCTTAGTATTGCTCTGTCTTAAAAAACAACAACAACAACAACAACAACAACAAAACCAAGAAGCAAACAAAAAAAAAACCATTACTTTTTCCTGAAAGAAATAGGAGTATCAATATTTTTGATTACTTTGTATATGCAATTGCCTTTAAGAACTCTGCTAAACAAGTCTATGAACAAAGCTAGGAGTCTCGTTGTTGCCATGTTGCTGTTGCCATGCATGTAAGGTGGCAAATTCTAATAATACTTTTGAAGGCATCTATATCCATTTACTTTCATTTAGATGTTGCAATCTTCTGTGACTGGTACCTTAGTAGTTGTAATTTTGATCTTAATGATTGTCCAGCAACTACTTGTTCATAAGTCATTTTGCATGGTGAGACTTTACCTATCTATTATTTGAGAAGATTTTAAATAAAACTATGGGAAAAAAGTCATGAATAAAGAGAAGACTTTTTTCCCTTCATTAAGAACACTAGCTATAATGTAAAACAAATCTGTGATCTTCTCTTCCTTATTTAAATCATTAGAACAACTTTGTAGAGATCTTCTTCAATCTTCTTTGCTACAGCTTTGCTACTGACACAGCCCATGCAAGTGAGGTCATTCTCATTACTCATGAATGCTTTGGTGTGGCATGGGCCAGGTGGACTTTCATTCCCTAGACTTCAGGACAGCTTTGGATGGTCCAGATTCCCTTTAGCATCAGTTGTCTAGCCAATGCTGCAGAGCTCAACACAAGGGAGTTAACAGAGAAGAGATTATCTCCAAATTCTTGCTTGAGAGTCTGCACACAGTGTTTTTTTGGAAAAGACAGTCTATACATTGGGAAGCTGGCTGGAAACTGCTTAACCCCAGCTGGCACTGAAATGTTGATAACAACATTCACTGATATCGCTTGTTGCACTTTCAGGGACAGACAGATAGCATGTGAATTTTTTAATTGGTGAAAGAAATCTGGTTCTCCTGTGCTTTTCCAGGCTTAGATTTGTTAATAACTATACACTTTGCATGTGATTTAAGGCTCCCAGCTTTCCCTTGTCACTAAACTACTGTGCAGACTTTGTGCACATTTTTTTGCATACTTATTTCAGTGCTGTATTTTGTTTTACTGAGTGAAGTGGAACTTGTTTGCGCCCATGTTCCAACCTGCTCATATATTGGACGAGATAAGACTGTGGAAGTGGGAGTACAAAGAAATTTGTCTTCAGAAATGATGTCTGATTTGTCTTCACCAGTTGAAACACTGCGTACATAAGGAGGACAGATCTCACGGGAAGCAGAGAACATTTGTTGCACAGCTTATCTCTGCAATCCTTTTTCCACCATTTCTCAGCAAAGTATTCAATAGGGATTGACTCCTGATGTCCTACCCAAATGTTTTCTTCATTGTTGGATGCTGTGCCCAGCTTTATATCTTTAAAATTAATTTTTGCAATGGATCTTCTGGTTTCTCTCAGAACTTTCGTGGTATCTCCCAGGATACCATGAAAAGTCCATTCATTCTGTTGCTTTCTGCACTGACATGGAGGTCTAATCACAGGACAAGTTCCACAAGTTCTGCAAATATCATATTAACCATTCATTTCACAGAAACGCAGGCACATGTTCTGAGGATGGTTTCAGCAGGGTCCACATTTTGTTTTTCCTCTGTACCTAAAGTTGCCATGCTTGTTTTTCATAGTTTTTTCATATTGCAAGCTCTCAGGGAACAGGATCTACATTGGCATGACATTACTTCTCTGATCTCTAATTCTCTGCTTTGAGCAACAGTCAAGTTTCCAGATGAATTCCTGTCTGTTCAGATGATGCGTGCCTCTCCTGAGATCTTAGTAATACCTTTCTTTTCACTGATTTCTGAAACATTCAAAATTTCTGTTTGGTCATAACATTTCTATGAAGACAAATCATTATTAATACAGCTTCTTCTTGAAACGAGTGTATTCTTGCTTCTCTATGAGCTTTCAGTAGCTATCTGCAAGCTATCTACAGTATTTTGCAAGCTAGATAACCAGATGACAAATAGACAAAACCTGTCTAACTAACACACTCTATGCATATCCAGGTATCCTCAAGAACAGCAAGTACACATTCAACATCTGCTCAGTCTCAGAAAATCCTATGTATCTAAAATATGCTCGAGTTGAATTGTAATTATAAAGTTGTATGATGTCTCTCTATCATGCTACCTACTGACTGTCCTTGATTTGACAGTAAATTCCTTTACATCTTTGAATTGGCATATTGTTATTGTCTCCTCAATGATCTCGTGCACTGTTTTCTCCCCCAGGAAGTGTTAGGGAAGTGTTAGTCTAAACCAAGAATTCTCCACATTTATGATAGAGATGGATAAATGAATAACAATAATCAAAAAACTCATTTGTACTTGGTAGATTGGCAAGCATATGTGAAAGTCCACATGCACAAACAGCATTTCAAGGTAGTGTCAAAGTGCTGAGGGGCTGTTTTGGTGCATGAGCAAGGAAGCATGCAAACTAGGCTCTTCAAGAACCGCAATCTTTTCAGTTGTTTATCTGACTCCACCACCTATCAGAGCAATGGTAATTGTTCACTTGCTCTTCAAAGTGTTAGCCAAGGGCTTTTCTTGCTGCAACCTAGTGAATAGAGGCTGAGAAGCAGTAACGTATCTTCTCTGCATACTGTCTCGTCAAGTCTATCAGCATGATCACAAGCCAGTACACCATACACATGGCAGACAATGTATGGTGACAGTACCAGCTCTTCTTCTGAGGCTGATCCTAGCTTATAGATAAAAAGGCCTGCATCAGCCTCTTTAGTTTGAAATCTGCTGTACCAGAGTCAAATAAGCTCCACATTGCCTCTTAAAGACTGAACAATAAATAGCAGCAAAATGTGCTTTGGTGGATGGATTTCTTTCAGAAGGTGACTACATAAAATAAATCTTGGCAGTAGAACTTCAAGTGAGTGAAGTATTGTGGTTGATGGTCTTAAATCTTTCTTCTGCTAATGCTGTGCAGGAAAGACTGTGACTGAAATAGGTATAATTAGTGAACCGTGATTGAATTCTCATCATCAAGAATACAACAACTCTTTCACAGTTTCTACTTTGATGTCATCTCTCATCTGTAAAGCTGTTCTACTCAAAACCACTTGAAGGTATTTTTCTTTTGAATTGGCTGCTTTAGACTGTCTTTAGTGCTAGATTATCCGTGTCGGGTTTATCACAAGCTGTCTGAATACAGGATGATTTTTCTTTTCTTAATAAAACATAGCACTCTTCTAAATTCTGCTTCCAGTTCATGGTGAACGTGCTTCTTGGTTGAATCTTCTGTAGCTGGTTTCCAAATATCCAGAATCTGGATCAACAATCTTACAATCTTCTCTGTCGCTATTTTTGTTTTATTTACACTTCACAGTAACAACTTGCGTGATAACGACTTGCTACAGTCACTGTCTCTCTGCTGACAAGAGCAAAGATCTGTCATCATCTTCTATCTAGTAGCATTTTGCACTTTTGAATCTGCATGTATTGTATTACACTTAACCAGCACTTCACAAGCCCTTAGTCTCAAGCACTTGTTATATATACTTATATATATATGTTTTTTTCCCTGAAAAGGACACTATTCACCTTATCTCTTGTTCTTCCACTTGGAGCTTTTCTTGGTGACTTTCAGAAGTGTATTCTGGATCTGGGAGCTGTTGTTGTATTCTTTTGATGTAATAATTAATATGTAAAAAAATTTCCTTGTAACCATGCTGCAGAATTGTTGATAACATGTGGTACTTCACCAGCATATAAGTTTCTGCCATAACCACACCTTGAATACTGAAGAAAACTGTTCCATGATTTTATGCCTTAAAATGATATTAGACTGTCACCTGGGTCCTACAAGTTTTTGAATTACACATAGTGCATGTGCATGCTTAGAAGGGTACCTTCTGAAGGTACCTGACTGGTACCTTCTTATTTTCCAGTTCTTTCTACCTTTGCTTCAGAACTATAATGAAAACTGTGTGCATTTGTGCATTATGAACAAAAATTCAGCAGCATTAGGGAAGCAGAAGCACTCATAGCAGACATACAGAATGATTGATACTGTGGTATCCAATTTTCATTTCAGCAATCATCCTGGGAAAGCTACTCATGCAGAAAAGCTATCACATATGAAAAAAGGTAAAGTAAGCCATTCAAATACCCACCCCGGATTCAGACTTCGTCCCCCCCTTTAATGCAACCCAGCCCGGCTGATGGATAAAATGGCTAGATTCTGAGTGGATATATGGATTAGAAGCACATAGTTAATAGGATAAACTTCCTGTTTGTCTCTGTATCTGAGAAAAATCCCTCACCATTTTTCCACTGAGTGTTTTTTAAATAAAGCTTTGACATCTAATTAGTTATTTTCTTTTTAAACATCATCTTTTGTCTTTGGAGTATTCCATTGTCCCTGTGAAATGCAAGAAGTCTTACAGATCTAGGAGCTGTGTGAATGAGGAAAATAATTAAATGGGGTCACCACGTTGATGTTTTGTACCACAACATGGAACTAACACCCACTTCTTGTTTCTTTAAGTACTGAAAAATCCTTAATCTAATTAGTTTCTTTAATCTGGCAAACAAAGATACCTCCTCTTGACTCTATTGCTTTCTTGCAAATGTGACACCTTGAAGATCAGAAATGTTTGGTGAGGGATTGTATTAGGATAACTAATTGAAGTAAGTCAAGAGAACCTGGGATCAGTCTGTCTGTCTGCTGCAAGTGGTGGTTTGCTCATGAGCCTTCTTGTACTGGTGGAAAACGCAGCCCAGGTGAAAATTTCCAAGCACCTCTGTATCATTCACTTATATGTAAAACAAAATTTAATTGTGCACTGGAATCTGTTGACAGTGAATTTGGATAAACTAATACTTCATCTGTGTAGGTTAGTAAAATATATGTCACTAAGCACTGAAATGAGGAGGAAAGAGCTGTCTGTGCTAGGCCACGGAAAAGCCTGAATGCAAATTTGCATGGGGTTTACACATAATTCTATAAAACCAGCATTAGACATTGCACACGTGCATGAAGTGAAGTCTCTGTTTTAATTTTAGTCTCTGTATTTCAGGAGGGATTGTCATCAGGTGGAAAGCCTCCTTTCCTGCTAGGTGCAGCTCCCTTCACCCTGCATACTGAGCTCTGGCTGCTCCTATCACCTTTCCCTTCTCCCCTTGCCCTACATTTTTCAGCCCAGCTTTTGTCCCTTTCCTTCTGATGCTCCCTTTCACGTGCCAATTCTGTGACAGAGGACCGAGGGCAAGATGAAGTGATGGTTTTCCCTCTCTGCCTGGTCATCCAGGTGTCCTCTCCTCCAGAGTGGACCGGTCACCGGAGAGCAAAGGGATCCAGCAAACAGAGGAGTAGGCAGGGCAAGGGGGGGTTAACCCTGGTGCCCCAGCCGGCAGCCTGGCAGAGAGCAGGGAGCACTGCTGTGGGGCTGGGGATTAGGCAAATCCAGTGAAAAAAAGGTCATTCTCCTGCACCACGTGCACTTGTGCAAGGGACACAGCCGGTACCTTTGAACAGTTCTGTAACATTGTGATAAGCACTCACAAACTCCATAAGCATTTACCAGCCACTGCTAAAATCTGGATGGCTGAGAACGTCTTTTTTTTTTTTCCCCTCACTCCTGGCTTGGAGAATTTAATAATTAATCTAAAATTCCACTACAAGCATCCACATTTCATATGAGTTTCCATTATTAATAACATTTAGCTTTTCCTCTCCTACAGGATGAAATTCACCTCCCCACCAAAAAAACCCACCAGATCCCAAATTTGTTCACACGTTCAATGCCAAGAAAATACAGGTTATGGTTAAGAGGCTAGAATGTAGCTTGCAATGCCATCAAAGCACCAAGCTGAGCACAGAAGCACTACAGTTTGAGATGAGGCTCATGAGTCAAACACATCATTAATGCAAGCACTTCAAGTGAACACATCTGCATAATCCAAAATCTGCAGCTGATCTTTGCTCACACCAAACTCATCCTTTGAACCGATCCAAAAAGATGTATCATGGTAAAGGTTATGGTAGAGGAATGGGGACAAAGCCAGTCTCTTAGACCTCCAAAGCCAAAAGGTATGAGAAGAAGCAACATTTAGTTAAAAGAAAAAAAAGAAAAAGCAGATGTTTCCCACCTGCAAACGCTCACCCTGCACCATGCCCTCTGCTTTTCCAGCCCATGCCTTCACCTGAGGACACAGTGCCCGGCACTGCCTCAGTAGCTGCAGCAGAAAAGCCTCAGTAGCTGCAGCAGAAAAGTCTCAGCAGCTGCAGTGGAGGGAGCACCGAGGAGCTGCCACAGACAGAAACAAGCTCCCTGGGAACCGCTTCTGTGCAGGCGCCTACCCCATCGCGCGCGGGGAGCTGCAGAACTATTGCAACATGGAAGGATGGGTATGAAATAACAGATTCCTCCTGCTGATCTGGTGGCTGTCACATTTCACACCATACCTCTCCTTTTCACAGGCACTCTGGCTGGATTAAATGGATTAAGAACTGGTTGATAAATATGAATGGAGTTGCAAGTTGATGTGGAAAAAGGTTTTCACTGTTTCTTTCTCTATGAATGAATCATGAACAGAAATTTCTTCAAGTGCATTAGGAATTAATTCCTAGAGACTCCTTTTTTCTGCTCAGGCTGACAAACTAAGAGCCAAATATTGCAAGAAAAAGAAGTTTTTCAATTTATCTGAGAACCTCTTGCTTCAAACCCTAACTTCTGAGTGCAATATTCACTCTGTAAATCTTCACTATGTAAATCGTTCCCATAAAACAACGTGACATTATAATCTGTTTCAAGTAAAAGGATCTACTTACAGTAGAAAACTTTAGATTTGGTAGCATGTCTTCGCTGTATTGAATGACTGCATCTGAACAAGTCTCCCCAGCGTAGTGCTGCACACTTTAGGTGGTCTAAATTTGAGATGAATTGATGTGGAGGAATTTGGCTGTAGGTTTTTGTGTGCATGTGGTTTTTTGTTTTTTGTTTTTTTGTTTTTTTTGCAATACCAGGCTGCTGTCCCAAAGTTTGGAGATGCTGTTTTATGTTATTCACAAATTGACAGTAGATCTTACATATATAGATATATATACACACACACACACACATATATAGATATGTACAAAATTCAGATCTAATTATAGATTTAAAGTGCCTTGAGAATTTGTATTTGTTTGGGTCTGATGGCATGTTTAGGCTGGCTACTCACTGTAATTACATTTCAATGTGAAATTTGTCTATTTGTCTCACATGGATAGTGCATTTCAATCTATAGTTAGAAATAAAAATACAAGGGATGTAAGCAGAAACTTCTGTAACAAAGAAAAAAACAAACAAACAAATCTTGGTAACATTTTTTCTGATCTTCCAAGAAAATGGGACTTATCACTTTGTCCCATATGTGACTCTGTTCAGCTGTTTGTCTGTCACTACCCCCACATCTTCCCCCAATAATTTTTGAACATTACCTACTGTCAGCCTAATCTGTCAAAAGTCTTAAAGATCGTGAGACAGTGAAAATCAGCAGCGGAGTAAAGGAGCAATCGCTGATTGCCAGAAAAAGCAAACATTTCTCTTTCCCATACCATTTGGCCTCCAAGAGGCAATGGCTAGCAAAATGAAGGGTAATACACCTATGGGCAAAGAGAGCTTCAGCCTTGATATAACATTGACAGTCCTTTGAGTGGCAAGGGGAAAAAAAAAAAAAAAAAAGGAGACCTGGAGGTAACTCTGGACATTACATATGCCTGGGCACAGGCAAGAAAATTGCTTATCAAGTGCAGGAGAGATAAGAGATCGTTGTGGCACAGACATTTGCAGAAGATCTGGAGTTTTTTGGATAACAGGGGACCTTTACTAGAGATGAAGAGAGACCCTGAGTTTTAGGGAATGGAATGCAGGGGAATGGACACAGATCTTTAGAAAACTGGTTTGTTATCCGTTGGCTCACAAAATTTGTTTCAAAAGTGGGGAGGGGAGAGGCTTCTCCCTTTATAATATCTCTGAACTGTCTGTCCAACACTTCCAGGCTTCAGTGGCAATGAAGTCTGCTCTGGGATAGTTTAGTCCTGGTTAGAAACCGGCACTTGTGGAAGCTTCACAAGAAGTCCTCCTGTGAGACTTCCAATCGATACAGCAGTTGTGAAAAGCTAAAATAATTCACTAACAACTACAAATGATCTGACCTGTACACATAAGCTGGATTCAGCCTGTGGGATGGCCCTCTACCTGTTCGTCAGAGGAGGGTTGGAATAAGGTGGTTTTAGCAGCACAGACCATTCACATAGCCAAACACCAACTGTTGCAGGAAGAGGAATGCCAGCAAATAGCCTGGCACTGAATCTGAGCTTCTGCTGCTGTGCTTGCATTGGAGAAAGTCAGGAGCTTGATTGCTACTTGCCTCCTACCAAACCCACGGGTGCTTACCACCTGCATCAACATAGCTGGGGCAGCTGTGAGGCCTGGAGTAATGTTGATTAGCATATGGTATCCAGGCTGAATTACCTAAACAGTTCTTTTCTGAGGTTTGCCCAAAATGGTTAGGCATTTGGGCAGGATCAAACCACTGCAAGGACTAAAGGCATTAGTGAACATGGCCCTCATGAAGTACAGGCTGATAAACTGAAAATACAGGGTGGTGAATGCATACTGAATTGTGTCTTGAGAAGGGATGACCGTATAGATGTCTCTTTTCCATATGCTGACACACAGGAGGGAACTCAGAGTGTGCAGAGCAAGTAAGCTATCTGGGGATTTGGAGTATGATGCATCATACAGATCAGCACTTCCCTGAAGAGGCCAGCTAAGGAAGAGCCAGTGAGGATGTGAATTTGGAGAATTAGTCTGCAACAAGTCCATCTTGGACACTCATTGCTCTATCATATTACTGCAAGAAAGGAGTGCTCACCAAGGCAATTCAAGCATAGCAGCTAATGCCATAGGAGAGTAGTAAACTCCTATCCTCGCTTTCTTCCCAGTAACGAGTCTGCATAGTTATATCCTTAATGTGCTTTAGATAGAGTAAGCCACAATGCAATTAGGATGTCCATATGGAGAGTCAGTGCAGCATAGCTAGTACACTGTAAATTCATATCCTCGCTTACTGAGAATTAATTATCTTGTAGACAAGCCATGTGTCAGTGAAATCCATTTATTACTTTATAGGATATATGGTCTTCTAGGGAGGCTGGCCCAAAAGAAATGGGGGACTGAAGCTATGATTGGCAAAGTAAAAACATTGGTAGGAAATGTAGTTTTATGCCAAGTCAGTTGATTTAAAACAATCTGGCTTGGTTTTCAACATCCCTCCCCCATACTCTAATTTGGGTCAAACAAAGCCAAACTGAAATGTTGTGTTTTGGTTTTCTATGGTGAAAAAGATAAACTTTTTTTTAAAAAAAAAGTGAATCAACATTTTCACTTGGAATTTGTTCAGTTTCTTTTACAGAAATTGCTTCTTTGTCAAAATAACATTTATATGGAAATTTTTCATTTGGTTCCACTTAAACTTATTTGTCCAAACTTGTATCTGCTGTATGTTCACAGAAGTCAACAAAGTTGAACTAGAATGAATAATCCTCTTAAGGGACATGCTTTGCTGGAATGGCAGCCTTTTTTCCTCCTGGTAATCAAAATACCACTGGAAGTAAATCTGTATTGCTATTATATAACGATATATTGCCTATATAACGAAAGACTGTCTTAAGAATTCTTGTGATTTGAAAAGTAGGTCAGTTAATTGTCCAAAAAATAATCATAAAAAAAGAAGTGGGGAATTACTGTTGGAAACAAATCCATCCTTCAAATTTCAGCGAGTCTGCTCTTGATGCAGTCAGGCTTGGTTATGGTTAATAAACCTTTGAGATGGAGATTGGGTAGTGTGTCTCGTATCTTCATTCTGCGTGATTCTAGAAAAACATATGCGTATGTCAGAGCACCTCGTTGTTCCTCTGATGATTTATCATGTCTTTGTGGGGTGGTTTTGTTTCCCACTATGAAATGCAAATTTATCTTGCAGTGCTCCTGCTGTCTGTACAAAGGTTAAAAAAATATATAGATATACATTTCATGCTATTCTTGCTACTTTTAGAACTGGCTTTGAATGATTATTCTAGCACAATAAAGATTTTTCACTTTCTACATTTTCTGATTTTAGTTATTTTGTTTTAATTACCGCTTTAAAAACTTTGCAGTTTGAATTATATAACCACAGACCAGTTGCTGACAGACTCACAGAATATGGTCGGTGCCAAGAAGCTGCAGTTACCATGTTGCAAGCATTCAGATATTGCTTTAGGGCATCTTAAAGGGAAGACTGCAAATACTCTTCCCCCAGAAATAATAATATCCTCATATAAATTCAGGGTTGCAGGCACTGTTGACATCAAAAGGTTTATAATCCTTGTGTGAGTAATCAGCCGAACAGTTGAAAGTACCTCAAGCTTTCTGTGTGTCAGCAAAACTCACATATGATGGGAAGGATGGCTGTGTTACCATCTGAGCCTCTCCTGCTATTCAGACTTCACCCATGGAAGTCACCAAAATGAAACACCATGGAGTTTCTCTGGCATGACTGTGCATCTACTTGAAGTTCATCTCAGCTCTTATGAAGCTGGACAGTGAATACACATAAGACTTCAAATAAGCTTCTAGGCCTAGCCTTCTTCACTGGTGTTATTCCTAAATGCCAACCCTTTGCTTCATTGAAGTGAAGCCCAATTCAGAATAAAATGTGCAGTTCACACTGGCATCCATTTTCTTTTCTCATGCAAGATATGGAACAGGCAATTGTGCTGACATTGGTATCATTAGTGCTAAGATCTCACTTAGATCAGTGGAACACACCATAACTTTCTTGTTTGCTACAAAAACCGTAAGTGAAATTCTCAGCATTAAATAAAAAAGAGGTTTCAATACATCATACAACCATATGCAGATCCACCTGAGTGCAGATTTTTCATGTATCCACTGGTCATATACATTCAACTTCTTTCCACTCTTTTCCTTACAGGCTTTTTGCCTTTAAGCCAATGAACAGGGATTTTTTTCTTTTTTTCTTTTTCCTTTTTTTTTTTTTGGTTGGTTTCCATTGTTCCAGAGTGGGTTTCACACCAGTCTTGCTCTTTGCCTTCTCTACATAAAAAGGCAAAAACTGCCTACCACTTTCTTTCTCTTACAGGATGTCTACTGGTAGCTAGCATTAATTATGAATCTGTTCTTTTAGGTCTGTTTTCCCTCTGACTCATTTTAACACTTATCAGCTTAAAATTATGGTTCTCCAAAAATCTTGAGAAAGTTGATAAAATTTTTTTTCTCCTAAACCCCCAGCCTTTGCTTTCTAACTTGCTATAAAAATAGTATACACAACAATGTAAGCTAGGAGGGAAAGTACATTTCCTAAGAGTGGCTTGACTGTCTATTATTTGGGGCTGGTATTAGAAGTACTGAACTGAAATACAAGATTGTGTCCTAGCTTGCTGTTATGTCTATGACAGTCACTTTAGCTAACATTTTAAAAAAAATCATAGGCATAAAACTGTACATCTACTGCTACAACTAATATCAAATTAAATCTACAGTTTATTTTTCAGCAGCTTTTAAGACCTTCAACAACCAACTGCATGGCTGGCCCAGCCTCAAGTAAAGGTCTCAGCCCAACTACACTGCAACTAGGATTGCATTAGGATGCAGTCAAGCACACTCATCAGCTGAGAGGAAGCAGAGAGGAAACGAGACTTTAAAGCTACCTACTAGCTGATCCTGGCAGCTGGAGTCATGCTCCTCTGAAGAGAGTTTATACTAAACTGTTTGACTTTGTAATAGAACAGACAGGAGGAAGAAAAGGAAGAGAAGAAGAAGAAGAAGAAGAAGAAGAAGAAGAAGAAGAAGAAGAAGAAGAAGAAGAAATGCTCACACAGTTGGGAATTAATCCCAGCTGTGGAGCAGAAAGAGGCAGCCAAGTGGAAGATACTGGTTGTGAGAGTTTCTCTGTGATGCTGCTGGTGCTCTCCTGGGAAGGCCAGGCTTCCTCCTGGTGGGTTTCCAAGCAGAGATGGTCCCTGGGGAGGGAAACAGAGTGGTTTGGGTGGTCAGAAAATTAAAGTTCTCATTTGGACAGAAGCTTGGTCCTAATTAACAGTGTGAACTTACCCCAAGTTAGCTTTCAGTATCATTTTGTCTGATTAAGGACTTCAGTCCCTCAAATCTTACTAGGATCACCATTTCACTTGAAACTGGGGCTTCCTGAGTGAAAATTTTGCATACAGAAACTGTTATTTAGCTCATGTGCCATGGCGTGACAAAGATGTGCAACAGAAATGAAGTCTGGTTTCCCTGTGAACTTAAAAAAAAAAGAACCTTTAAAATGATCATTTAGCTATTCTCAAAGTTTAGGCTCAGATAAGATAAATATATCCATTTAATTTGCATGCCTGCAGAATTTTGCCTCCAGTGAAAGCAAGTCAGTGGGAAGAGCTTAAACTGAGGGGAGTTTGACTGTCTGATGCAAAGAACCATGTTTGGTGCTTTTTATCCTGGCAGCATGAATAATTTTTCACAGAATAAACTTGTGTATTCATTAGCACCACAGCCCCTTCCACATGGGGTGCTCCTTGGAAAAGTACCAAACAAGCATGACTATTAATTCAGATCAATATGTGACTCTGATGGAGAATGCGAAGCATACCTAACCCAGCTAACTATGCCCCTGACAAATGTCGTGAGAGCACTGTGTCACCCGTGCCTTTCCTTTCTTTATTTCCATTATCCATCAGGACAGGCCATGAGGGAATGCCTGGGAACTGTGTCGTTCTCTGCAATAAGCCACAATGCTAATGAGGCATAACAAATTGAGGAAGTATCATGTATAATCCTGATCCCTCATTGACACTATTACCAGTATAGATTTCAATTCACCATTTGTTACATGCTTAATACAGACAAAGTGGGAGGGTGTAGAAGAATTACTCCTTCAGTCATTGCATTTTTTAAACAGTTGTCATCCTCCAAGACAAAACTCTCTGGTAATACCCTCTGTTTTTGCTACTGCTGTTTCTCAGCAGGATTTGCTGCTTTTTCTTGTAGGGGGTCAGCCAGACTTTGTCTTTCTCACAGTTTCAGTTTCCTACTGGGATTAAGGGTCTAGCATATTTCTGCAACAAATCAACCGAACCCAAGATAAACAAACGTACTGAACAAGATGGCTCTGGTACACGCCTGTATTTTAGGAGTCAGCTGCAAAGTTTGTTTTACATAAGGTGCTCCAGAGGGAAAGCAAGGTGAAAGTATGATTTTAGTGAGTTCTCATCAAAACGATGGCAAATTTTGTAGTTTGGAGTGGTTTAAATTAGGATATGAACTGTTTCTTCATATGTGTTGGTTTTAGTCAAGTATTCTGTTGTTCTTCCCAGAAATGGTATTTTGCATTACTTCGAAGAATCCCAGGGCACCCCGTACACAATAAATAATGCTTCACTGCATCCTTATGATGGAAAATGGTGAAGACTTATCGCAGATATAGGGCCAGGCTATTTGTCTTTAAGCCACTCTTGTTACCCTGAGAGCTCAGTGATGGGTTCTTCCGGCCTATGGAGAGACCCCCCCAGGCTGCTCTTCCCCTACAGCCTTGCTCGTGAGTCCTCCTGATGGTGGAAGTGGGCAGGAGAAACCTCCCACCTGCTGACTGACCTGGTGAAGATTCTCTGTCCCCCTTCCGTGACCAAAGCGACGGGGACAAGAACCAGGTTTTCTCACAGGCGGTAAGCGTGTACTCATCCTGCCCACTACAGGGGACCTGCCCTCCTGGTCAGCATGTCCTGTGGTGGCCCTGCTTCCTCCCTGCCATGGGACCAGCCCCTCACTTCTCCCATGGGCTTCTGTTTCCTCCTTTTTGGGACCCTTCTGCTTTTGCAAGCACCCAGGCATAGGGAACTAGAAGGCAGGCTGAAGGCTTGCTAGAGCAAAGGACATGCCTAGATTGGGGTTACTCAAGTCTGGGGGGCCCTGGCTGCCAGGAAACCCACTTCAGCCCCAGTAATCCAATATAATAAATAGACAATCCCAGGTACGACGACGTACACTACTTTTAAACTGGTACTTCACCAACAGTGGAACCTGCAAACTCTCCCCTAAAAGGGTAACCTCTGTTTTAGACTTTTGTTAAAAGGCATTCACACCATTGCAACACCAGTATTCATCTGGGTCAGTCTGCTACCTCTACACATTTTAAGCGACATATTTAAACTGCTGCTTAATCAATAAATAAAGAACTTTTCAAAGAGGAGTAGAATTTTTTCCATAGTAGTGATCACATTTTAAATGCGGAATAGGGTGAGACTTTCACAGAGATCTGACAAAATGAAAGACTGATAACAGATAGAAGGTATTTGACAATGAGGCATAAAGTTATTATTGCCACTTGATTAGGAAGACTTTTATTAGTCACCTCTGATTGCTCCTCATAAAGAGTGAGACCATCTAATATCCCTATAATGATGGCCAATACGCACGAGTATTGTGATAGTCATAGTAAATGTACTATGTAAGAGAAAGAGCACTTGAATCTCTTTATAAAACCAGACCTGATTAGGAATTGTACTCCAGATGTGCCTGTGTTAAACTGTGTATAACTTTTGGGCCGTATATTCGTTGTGCTGAGTGCTTACAGCTTTGGGATGAAAAATTGGTTCCTGTTCCATTCAGTATTTTATTTTCTGGATAAATGCACTGGTCTGAGAGAAAAGGTATTCATTTTGGCTCAAATATAACTATTTCCATAGAAATGTACTGTATTTGAAAGGTCTTTGATTTAAGTTCTTGACATGCTTTCAAATGATCAAGTGTCACAAAAAGGGGTAACTTTTGATCTCGTTAATGAGCTAACTGAACGATAGTTTAAATGTAGCATAGCATTTTCATGATTCAAATTTTTTATCAGGCTGTTTTAAATGGAAGGACTGATTAATTTTAATAGGATTTCTATCATAAATGGGAAAACTGTCCAAATTTTGTAGCCAATACATTTTTCACTTGAAACACTCTAAAGTAAAAAGCTACTTAATCAGGTGATTCAAGCCAATATATGGCAGGTCTACACCATTAGCTGCTGTCTCATTCATAGATCTCCCCTAAGTTCATTTCCAAGTGTTTATGGTCAAACAGAGATGTTTAGCATAAAATGGCAGCTCTTTGGGTAAATTCACATGAATTTTTTTGTCATATTAGCTATATATTACAGCTAATTTGAAATCCTGTTTACAAAACTCTGTTACAAAAGCTGTCAGAGTATAAAAAATAAGAGGACAAAAGGCCCTTGTTAAGCTGATGATACTGAACTTTAACCAAAAAAGTCTACTGCTGCAGAGGTAGAAGAAAGACAATTGTTCTTTTGGCCCAAATTTATGACTCAGTTGACAGCTTTGGACAGCTGACTGTATAGACCTAAAGATTCTGCAGAGTTTTTAGACCTGATTTCTCACCAACAAAAAGATGGGTTTCTGGTGTCCTGGTTGTGTAAGGTAGTCCTGAGGTAAGAATAATTTTAATCAAAGAAGTTCAAAGGGATTAAAGTAAAAATGCAAGCCTAGCTGCTGGCTTTGTAACATGATGTCATACTACATACTATATATATCTGTATAGGGTTTTCGTGGCAAGGTTTTGGTAGTGGGGTGCTGCAGGAGTGGCCTCTGTGATAAGAGCCCAGAAGCTGCCCCATGTCAGATAAGAGCCAGCTCCAGCCGGTTCCAAAAGGGACCTGCTGCTGGCCAGACCTG
Source organism: Chauna torquata (assembly GCA_013399475.1). Classification (NCBI taxonomy): domain Eukaryota; kingdom Metazoa; phylum Chordata; class Aves; order Anseriformes; family Anhimidae; genus Chauna; species Chauna torquata. The sequence goes on along the minus strand of VXAL01004687.1, from coordinate 202,411 downwards.
AGCCAGTGAGGATCACTGGTTGTGCCTCTGGGAGAGCATAGTTAAGAAAGGGAAAAAAACTTCTGTGCAACAATGGCTGGGAGAGAGAGGAGTGAGAAAATGTGAGAGAAACAGCCCTGCAGACACCAAGGTCGGTGAAGAAGGAGGGGAAGAGCTGCTCCAGGAACCAGAGCAGAAGTTCCCCTGCAGCCCGTGGTGAGCACCGTGGTGGAGCAGGCTGTCCCCCTGCAGCCCATGGGGTACCACATGGAGCAGATCTCCACGCTGCAGCCCATGGAGGAGCCCACGGAGGAGCAGGTGGATGTGGCCTGAAGGAGGCTGCAGCCCATGAAGAGCCCCTGCAGAAGCAGGCTCTGGGCCAGAGCTGCAGCCCATGGAGAGGATCCCACACAGGAGCAGGAGGTCTGGGGGGAGCTGCTGCCCATGGGGAACCCATGCTCCTGAAGGATGGACCCCATGGTATGGACCCACATTGGATCAGTTCTTGAAAAGCTGCAGCCTATGGGAAGCCCACGTAGGATCAGTTAGGGAAGGGCGGCTTCCTGAGGATGGAGCAGGGGAAGAGAGTGAAGATGAAGGAGTGGCAGAGACAAGGCAGTATGGACTGACCACAACCCCATTTCCCTGCACTGCTTGAGGAGAGGAGGTATAAGAGGGTGGATGGGGGAAGGTGTTTTTCTGTTTGCATTTAGTTTTCACTGCTATAGTCAATAAGTAATTACAGTAATCTCTCTTACACCGAGTCTGTTTAGCCCATGATGATAATTAGTGAGTGATCTCCCTGTCCTTACCTCAACTCACAAGTTTTTTGTTTTTCTTTTTCTTTTCATCATATTTTTTCCCCCTGTCCTTCTGAGGAGGGGGAATTGGAGAGTGGTTTGGTGGTTCTTAGCTGTCCACCAGTGTAAAACCACCACAACATCACATTGTTTTTCACTTGGTTCTATTCACTTATTGATGATTCTTGCTGTTTTTCTCCCTACCCCCCACCCCCTTCTCCTTATTTCAATGTTTTATTTTGAGAAATAACTGAAATTCACTTTCTTCAGTATGATTCAATACTCTTGTACCTACATGAAATACAGGACATTTTTTAAATTGAAAAGAATGATTTGTGGGTTGTGTTCTACATAAAGATAACAATAGAAAATTAATAACAAAACATGAAAGAAGGTAATAGACAGCTAATATGTTTTGTTTGTGAGATTATGAAGTTGATTAGCTTTTTATAATGATTTTTATTACCAACATCCTGTAGCAATAAATGATCAAACCTATTACACATAATTAACTATCATTTATTATTGTATCCACTGTTTATAATTCAAGAGATAATTTCCTATTCATTATATACTACATTAGACATTCAGCAAGCCCTAAATCTGCATAGTAGTGTCAGTATGTAAATACAGTTACACAACGTACATAAACTAAGTAGACTAGAACCCCAAAACACTAAGTTTCTTCAATTTGTGGTTGAGTTTACATTACACTCAGGATCAGGCCACATAAATTGTGTGCCTCGGTTTACTCATCTGTGTTCTGGTAGTATCAAAGCCTGCCTTTCTGAAGTGTTTTGATAGTCTTGGATGAAAGGCTCTAAGTACAAGGTATTATCTGTTATAGCTGTGGCTTTGCAATTCTTTGCTAGCTAATAATGCAGTGTAAGTTGCTGAAAATTGAGAAAATTTGCTTGCTGCTAACAAAGGATGCCTGCTTCACCTCATCTCCTTTTTGTCATTGTAATGGAAGCTATGAATATGCATCTTTGTTGCATTATTGCAAGAGGCAGTTATTTGCCCCTTCTGAAAAAGCTACAAATTATACTTCAAAGTTAACTGAAGATGGCATTTTTTTCCCTTTATGTTTTTCTTTTTTAAAATTAGTTTGGGAAAACTGTGAGATTGAACATAAGCTCACAAGGTCTCTGGGCATGAAATTCAATGGGGAAGCAATACAAATAAAGCTCGAGAAGCCAGAAGTTCTCTCTCATAAACTGTGGAGCTTCACGTTGATGCTCCAACATTTTAGCAATCTTAAACATGGATTACCACAGTAAAGTCAAAGCAAAAAATAATCAAAATAGAAAATAGTAAAGACCTAATCACTAAAGCCTGTTCCATGTACAGAGATATGCTAGCTGTATTGATTTCATGCAAGAAAGAAAACCACAATGGTTATACAAGGTTAACACTTAGCTTAGGCTACTATTCATATAAATACACTGATAATAATACGGACACACTCTGGAAAAAGTTAGAAAAGCCCCTTGATTTAAGCTCCGAGATACAGCACTCACAGGAGATGTACTAGATGAGAAGAGGCGATCATCTCCAGCAGCGTGCAAACAAATTCTTAGAACCACTGGCACCTAGAGTGCTTTCTAGCAAGTGGAGATACACACCCTACCCACACCAAGGGCAGCAGCACAGGCACTGTGTGCTTCCCCTGTGGGGGGCTGGCACATGTGCCCTCACACTTCCAGCAAAAGCAAAATAAGACTGTTGTGAAGTTCGGAGGGGAGCTACCATCCCCAGTGACAGCATCACTTTTGATGATAACTTTCCCATGCAGTCAAGGTTTAGTGGAGCACAAGCGCAATGTAGAAGAAAAGGACATATGTTTTATGCAGTATTCTGATAAGAAATTATTTTGCTATTGTAACATCAACTTTGAGATTTTTTTTAAGAAAGCTAGTACAGTGACAAAAATAAATTGTAAGTGGTGCCGTGACACCTACAGGAGCACTTGCAGATTTCAGGACTTTGGTGAGAAAGTATCTGAAAACAAGGGGTTGTCTGAGAGAACTGTCAAGAAGATATCAGTTACACACTGACATGCACACATAGGCAACTGTACAGGAACTGTACTTTGTCTACACAGTGCAATTTGCATTTGGTTAAGTGCATGAACAGGTTATAAGCACTCATGAAGCTTCAACAGAGACTCTAAGACCTGACTTAGCCAAATTTGCATCAGCAAGGCCATAAATGAAGCGAGTGCTGGGTGACTCAGGACAGCTGGTCACAGCCAGTGAAAGACTTTATGGGTTATTTCTCCATGCTAACCTCCGGAATGACAGCCTTCAAATATTCAGAAGACATGGATTTCCCTCTTGTCAACTCCCTGTTGTGGTTTTCATGGTGCCCAGCACTCCAGTACTTAGCACTTCAGAGAAAGAAACCCATAATGTCACAGCTGAAAGTGCAATACCTTAGGGGAAAAAGTCTCATCTCCAGGCCGTGAGGCAATTTTCTTCTACTCTGAAACATGAAGCACGATTGCCCTTGCTCTGCTTCAGTGTTCTAAATTTGGCAAGAGTCCTATACAAGTGAGGCATCATTTTCTTTTCTGGAGTCTTAAAAGCAGATTTACAGGGTGCCACGTGAAGAGTTAGGGGCACAACTGGCAGTACCATTAATGAGAGATTTGGGTGTAACTTCCACGCAGCAGGTAGAAAACATTTCTCTAAGTGACTTGTTTCAACGTTTTACTTCAAGTATGCTTCTACATTATTTGGCTAAGGCAAGTATGCACTATGAGTCAATCACAAATATCTGAATGCAACACAACACATGATAAGGCTGGCAAATGAGTACTTTGGGCCTGTTTTTAAACCATACTGGGACCACTTCACACCAATAAGTCAAGGGAAGGGGGTTGAAAGTGGGTGCAGATGCCTTTAGAGTCTATACTTACATAGACAATTCTTCTGCTGTTCTCATAGTCTCAAAATAGCGTATATCAAAACATTTTGAAATCCTTCTCTTTTATTGGTACCTTCCTAACATGGCTTTTTAAGTAACTGGCCAGCTTCAGCCCAGGCTTTCCTTTCAGTTTTGGAAAAAAAAGTTGGCATACGAATGTGAATGATTTAAAAATGAGATGCTTTCATCTCCTGAAACATTTCAAATGTGTTGAAAAATAGATTACAATACTAAAAAAATCAAGATTTCAAAATGTTTAAAATAAGTTAGTTTTCTTCATACTTGACTAACTTTGCAAAACTTGTTGAGGCCCAAAACTCCTTAAAGCATTTGCATTGTGATTTCTTGCCTATATAATTTCAAACAAAATCCCATTTTCACTTTGCATGTGTCAACTAAACATTAATCTATATTTTTTAACAGAAAGAACTAGAGTTGGTAACAAGTAGCATAAAAATATGCAAACATTTCAGTCTGTTTTTCTCTTAATTTAAATACAAAAATTTCACCAAGAGCATGTCAAAATGTCCGATTCAACATCTCTGTCCAGCTCTAATTGTATTTTAAAGAATAAGCTCAACAATGCAAAACCAAGATTTTGAACTTCTCTTCTCTAATCTGCATTTTCTGAGTGTTGCTGTTCTCACATAAAGATTGCAGCATCAGTCATTCTTTTCACGGTACTGCTTTAGCCTTAGAAGCCACATCTTTTATTTTTTTTATTATTTTTCCACAGAATGTATGTATGTTTTACACATATATTATAATACACAAACACATTACCCTTAGCTAACACTTTTGGACGGTACCTACCTTTTCCCAAGACTTCAAAAGCAGAATAAATCAGTTAAGAGGGCTACTGAAAGGGAATGGTTAATAACCACAGTGGACAGGAACTTGGAAAATGAAGATTTATGGTGGTATTGAAGTTCAGACTTCGATCTTACTACTGCAGCAGTTTGGAGATGCTTAGACTTTGCTTTGTGTCCTTAAATGTACAGAAGGAGGTGTGGTAGGGACAGTCTCCTGAGGTACAGCACAACAAATGATAGGTGCTTAAAAGATCAGAGACACGATAGCTTGAGTAAAGGCCTGATGACATTTTGCTAGTTTGATTTTAATACCTGGAACATCTGTGGCATCACCAAACAGCCCATGATTTAGCTAAAACATCATAAAGATATTCAGTGTCATAAAAGTAACATTTTATTTAACCTTCCTGTAACAACTTTAAGAACAGTAATCTGTTAGAGTAGGCTGCATGTCTGGCACATGATAGTGGATGAGAATGAGTAATCAAATCTTAAATATGTATTTGTAGCAATATTGCTTCAAAGTTTTTGCAAATATTGCTAAAAAGTGTGTGACGGGGAGAAATAAAAAGAGCTACAGCAAGCAAAATAAAATTTCATTGTCCTTAACTGGGAGTCGGGAGAACAGGGTTTCTCAGTACATCGAGACGTTTTTTATTTATTGCTTCACGTCACTTTACGCTGATCCCATGATGGCTTTTCCCCCCTCCCCTGCCACAAGCAATGGAGATAAACAATGTATCTCCACAAAGAAAAACATTCTGAGCTGCTTCCTGGACTCTTTTAATTTTCTTGCTTCGTGACTCCAGTTATGGACCTCAGTCCAGTGCTCAGCATACTTTGCATCTGAGAACAGTGCCGAGGCGAAGGCGCATGGCACATCCTGATGCTTTATGAGGGCAGGCTGCAGCGCCAGGTCTTGGGATCCTCTCCGCCAGCCGTTCCCACCCAAGCTGCCTCGGAAAGGGAAAAGGCGTTTCGCAAGCCTTGCCAGGCCTGGCTGGGATAAGTGCCATCTCCTGCGCACTCAGCTCTAGACCAGCTCATCTGGAGAGGTTCGTGCTAAGGGTATGGGGGCAAACGAAAGCAAAAACAAAGTGCTAGCACCTCCAATTTAACAGAAAGATGATTTCTACAGAAAATAATTTGTGCCTTGAAGGCATCTTGTGGTATTTATTTACTTATTTGTTTATTTTACCCATTTTTTTGTTATGTCTTTCATATGTATTTGATATCTTTCCTGCAAGACAAGAAGGGACAAATAATACCTACACTACACTTCTATAAGTACAGAAGACCTGAGAAAATGAAAGACAGTAGGAAAGGACTTTTTACCCCAGTATCCACACTGCTTTGTGAGATCTCGTCATTACTGGCAGCTTTCCTAATCCTCCTCCTGTATCACCCGGATATTTCTTAGTGCTGTTTACTGCAGTTAATTAGCAGTAACTCAGACATCCCCTCCCCAGCCTCATCTTACATGTCTCCCAAATCAGGGTTTTCCAGGACTCCTGGAGAAGAAACCTCCTGGTGCCTGGGCACACACCAGTGTACACTGACCTCTGCGCCTCACTGAAGAGCTGCGGAGCATAGGTGAAAGTCTCTACACCTGGCATGCACTGGTCAGCCAGTGGTCAGATACGATGGTGGCTACAGTGGCTGCTGAAGTTACCTTCTCCAATTTGCACACCCTTATATGTTAGAGTAGGGAGTGCAAGCCAAAGAATAGCAAAACGTGTATAAAGTAGCTTTGTGCTCTGGTAGAACTTATGATGAGAACTGTGAGACTTCTGAGGCGTTTATTTTTGTTGTCTGAACCACAGTTTTCCTGGTTTTGGTTTTATTTATTTCCAAATAGAAGGAGACAAAACCCATTTTGTTACTGACAGACACGCTGGTCACATGGACATTCAATTGTTGCAGCCACTGTGCACGCTACACAGAGACCTATGCAATGAATGCCAAGTAGATGTACGCATTACTACATTTAAGAAATACCTTTATGTGTTTTATACATCTTTCTGAAAGTGCCATATGAAGTGAGCAGAGGCACGATGCCTCCGTCGGCCCAATTCCATGCTAACACCACTGTGCACACAAGATACACTGCTGCTTAGTGCAGCCCTCTCCTCCCTGGAGCAACCATCCATACCCATCTCTGCTTAAAATAACAATCAGTGTGTCATTCAGGCAAGGGCTGACAGTTCAGGAGACAAGATAAGCAGCCCATCCCCAGCTTCCATCAATTCCTGTACCTCCCAGTTTCTCTCACAAGAAGCCTCTGTTAACCAGGTTGTTACACAGGCACTAACTACGCTCCTTGTTCTTTCTCTTCTGCTCACCTTTCCAAGCTTATCTTGGTCTGTGTTGTCTTAAAGAAGCACCTGAAACGATCATTTTCAATCCTTCCAGAGCCTGTTACTGTGCTGAGCCTTGACAATCATGTGAAAGAGTATGTTGGTGTTCACTGTCCTCCTAAAAAAGCAGCTGCTCCCACCATGAAATCTCATCCAACTCACAAGAAAATCAGCAGGTTGGGACCGACAACATGTGAGGGATGACGGATGGTGAACAAATGTGATCACTGGATGTATCAGGGAGGGGTTTCCAGGAGAGACAGGGAATTATTATTGCCATCGGCAATAAGGCTCCATCAGGAATACAGAACACAACTTTTGGCTATCAAAGGTCTGCAAAGATAAACCAAAGCACAAGCAAAGAAGGACTGCCAGGAAGTTGAGGAAATGAAGAGCACATCATATGAGCAGAGACTAAGATCTTCATTCTTTTGCATAGCAAAATAGTCCTGTGAGGGTGATGACTCCTTTTTGCCTACATCTGAGGATAAACACTAGGAGGGAGAAGAGCTCATTAGGTAAATGATAAAACGTGGTACAGTAAAAAGTTGCTATAATCTGGCCTGAATAATTTTGGGCTGAAAATGAGAAAAAATTATTACCTGTCAGAGCAGTGAGACTCTGCTGCATTTCTGAAAGAATCTATGGAAAGTGATCACCTGTTCTTCCAAAGAAGCCAGTTCATTATGCCTGGGGATACTTAGCCTTTGTCCCTTTGCTACTGACATACTTTTATTAATGGTGAGAGAACTAAAATGAAAAAGTCTGTACAGGCAAAAATGCTTCATGGTTCTTATGTATAAAAATGCTTCAGCCTCCATTCTCAGATGCATAAAGTGAAGGCAAAATCACTTCAACGTTCTGAAAAGGACGAGGCGCAATAAGATCACCAGAAACAGTACCATGTTTTCACCTAGTTACTCCTGTATGGTGCTCAATAACATGAGTTTGGCTAAAGCATGTTACCTACGTGTTACCTGGGGTGAAGACAGGAGACCAACTCTTGCACCGTCTGACACCAATTGGCTTGCAAGAGGTTGTTCTTGTCTTGTCCAGTCTTTTTCTGCACTTTGGATTAGGTCTTCAGAGGTCTAGGAATCACTGGTTGAACTACTATACACATGCAACCCACTTGTCAAAGTGATGACTGGACTTCTCAATAACATAAAAACATACATAACCAGAAAAATGATGTTTTGCATATCCTTAAAATAAGAGCAATGTTGTTTATGTCCATTCAAGGCTGGCCTATGTGACCTTTTCTGCTGAGGAATTAATGAAGTCCAAGGGCTGGTATTCTAGTTTCTTTCCCAGGTTCTGCACTGACTCAGTATGGTGCCCTCTAGCATGTAAAGTTACTGTCTAGGTATATTCATCTTCATGCCTGTAAGATGGATTTGTATTTACCAACTTCACATTCTATTTCAATAAAAATTCATTAATACTTATGCAGGAATTTGCACTACAACAGCGCAATGTAATACTGCATACATACCAGAAGGGAAACTTGCACTTGTGATAATGGGGAAGAGACCCAATGATGGGCAGGGTTTTGGTTTTAATTAAAAGAAATCCAAAAGAACAATAGTGTAATCAAGCCACTTTTTAAATTTACTATTAACTTACTAATTTAACTAAGACTAGAATCTGCCCCAGTGTCAGAATCTAGAATGTTAATAAATAATGACATAAATAGCAACTACAGAATTAAGCAATTAATGAGTTCTTTTTACCACATAAAAGGTCCTGTTACAGACCCTTTAGCTCTTGCTAATGAGAAAACCAGACAGTTTCTCCCACAGGCAGTCTGTCAGCTTTCTTCAGGCATTTCATGAATTTTGGTCCATGATACACTTGTAGGTGCACAGGATGGCATGTACTCTCCTCAGTGCAGAGGGATGCCTAGAGTCAGGCCAAGGTTGGCCAGCAGTCCAAAACTTTGCTTCATGGTTTATCGAACTTGGGTAAAAAGGGCAATCTTGCAGAGTGTTTAGAAACATAATTATTTGGTCCTTCCAGTTGTTTTATATGAACTTTTCTTTCTTTTCCACATTAATCCACTTTATGAGAACAGACATAAGACGAAGAAAGCCAATTATTTGACAATTTAAAAGGTGTGTGTGGGGAGTTAAACAGTTGCTAAACAATAATGAAACTAATGTTGAATGGCATTCAATTAATATTTATAATGTGCAGCAATATTAACAGCAGAATTAACTTATTTTTGTATGTCTGACAGCTCTCTGGTTGATTAAGAATTGCATGATAATATTTTGCATATTTCCCATGCAAATACAGTATTATTTGCAGAATTATTTTTATCCTTAATTGAAATTTTGTTTTGAAATCCCTGTTTTCTGCTGTACTAAAGCTCTGTAAGTGATCTTATTAGGGATTTGATTTTTTTTTCTGTCACCTCATCATGCAAATCTACATTCTATATGCTATATATTGGTACAGTCCTCTGATGCATAACAGGAGCCTCAGAAAAAGAAGCTCTTGCTCAGAGGTTGATGGGAAGACTTGGTAGCAGTAACCACAATGGCAGGAACAGTAGTAACATGACTGGTTCTGAGCTCCTTCGAGGGTGGAAATCTTGTTTGTACTATGGCACTTCAGAAATACAAAAGAAAGGTGGTCCTTGCCTCACACAATCAGAGTACAAACCCTTCCACTTTTATAATACTAATTTACAGAATAGTTTTGGTGAAACCAGCCTTGACTGCATCTTCATTATGTGAGGGAAATTATTCAGTTAATACTATTTTGTAACTATACTTTGATCTTTACCAATTTGTCTGCTTGTCTATTTTTACCTGACAGTAGCTAACATTTTCAAATGCAGCTGTCCAATTCCCATTGCTGTTTAAGCTCCCAAGTTACTTAGAAGAAAATTTACATGTGCCTAAAAGTGCAAGTAAATGTTTATGGAAAGAAGCAGGCCAAGAGATGGATTACTTGCACTGAAAATCATGGGAACCGGGTGTTTAGCCTAGTTTCCATTAGACATCTATTGCATCCCTGCACAGCTAAGAATTTCTCTAAACCTCAGTTTAAGCAGCTTTGTGAAAGGATGAAAGAAAGGAAAACAAAATAAGGCTTTGGAGCATTCACCTTAGCTCCTCATAATTTACGTGGAATGTTGTAAGCATCCCCCAACAGCGTACCCAGTAAAATAAATGCAAAACCAGTAGCTTACCACACACAAAATGATGGGCTTTTGGCAATACAGCTTGATAATGTGAGGATGGGGTGCCCAGGTACAAACAGCCCTTTTGCACTACTGTGCGTCAGTACAATTTTGTGCCTTTCATTTCCTACAGAGAATAATTTTAATCAGTTTTGGATTAGTCTTACTTGACCTAATTCTGGTTTCAGTTCTAAAACCATGTAGGCATTTTACCAAGGATCATGACAATGGAGGCCTAAATGAAATGTGGCTGTAATGGTAAGGACAACAAAGAAAAACAACTTAGTTTGTCCAAAATATAATGTCAGAGGAAGGGTGGAAGCCCCCATGACATGAGTCATTTAAAATTTCCCTGGCAAAGACACTAGGCAATAGACAGGCTCAGTCCTGTACGGATTCAGTATGACGATACAATAAACTTTTCTTTCTCCCATATTAGTGATTCTGTGCTAAAGGTCTGCACTGGGAGATGTTGCTCTGAACTGCTCTAAGAGAGAGGGAAGGACAGAAGTGGAGGGAGATGGAGTGAACAGAGAAGGAAAGGTTTTGCTGGTGTTTTTAACTCTTTTCCACTCTCATGATTTTTCCCCTCTTAAACTCCTGCCCTGTTTTCTACGAGAAAGAAATAAAAGATGAACGTGGCAGCAAGAATTTATCTCCATCTCTAATCCCTTCCCTTCCTCTCTGAATGACATTCAGAAACCAGGCTGTGAAAAAAAGCATCTTCCAGTAGCCAATTTTTCATGCGCTCCAGAGGCAGCCAGAATGACAAGTTTTGGACCTACATCTGTATCTTCCTGCTGTTTTACCACTCCTTTTCTTCTGAGTCATTTACATTATTTGAGATACTCTAGAAACGCCTATCAAGTTATTCAGAACATTCTATTAAAGAATAATAATGAGATTTTCTATAAATCACAGAAAAAAAGAAAAATATGTAAAAGGTAAAAAAAAAGAAAATGGCTCAGCTTGCCCTAGCAATAAGTATGAACTCAAAAGACTTGAATTGATGCCTTGCTCTGCCAGGAACTTTGTGTATGACATTGGGCAAATCAGAGCCCCTCACCATGTTTGCTCGCAAACTGGAAGATAGTAATACTATGGACATTTTCCTCCTTGAGTGCAGTAGGCTGGGTTAAGGGAAATCATTTGTCTTATGAGAAGCCATAAATTCTTTCTGCAGAACAAAAAGAACAACATGAGTAGAAAACATACTCAAAATTTTGAGGCAATTGCAGACTACTGTAATGACAATATATAAGTACCAAATTAAATAACTGGTCTAGGCTGTAACAGTCTTAGCTGCGAAGACTACTGAAACACATCTGAAAATATGGTATGTACATTCTTTGCTTGGACTAAGCGCAGTGCTACCTTATACTAACAGTATGGAGGAAGTGGCTTGCTCTTATGTATATCCACACATTATCAAACAGCTTAAACAAAGCCTCACATAGCTACATAGAACATAGCTAGATGCAGCTCACCTTTCCTCTTTTTCTCCAGTATCATCAGATCAGCTCCAGCAGGAGTTACTACAGCAGGCAGGAACACAGCTTCCCGGCACACAGCCTGGATCTCTGCCCTGGAGTTAGGCATGCACGCTGGCACTCTTGGACAAAAAAGGGCCAGGGGAGATCATCTTACATAGTGAAGGAGGAGGGAGGGTCTCTTCTCTGTAGTGGTTATACTGGGAAACTGGGGGAAGCCAGGGCAGCTGTCTGCAGTCCCTTGCCTGTAGATTTGAGTGACTCTGATCTCTAAAGGCAAGGAGAAAGCTCAGACCACCAGACTAAAGAATATTTGGGAATGAGGAAGACTCAGCAGCTCCATCATGCTGGAGTTTTTCTACTGTTCCCTGTAATCAAAGATCCATTAGGTCACACCTTAAGAGAGACAGGGAAGGATTTCAACTGTCTAGACGAGCAGACAGGAGCTTCTGGGTTCCAGTCTCTACTCCATTGACTGCAAAAGTGTTTTTTCAATAATAATTTATCTACTATTGAATAAAGTAAAGAACTATTCCAGGGAGCAAGGACTTGTTCCTTCCAGTCAAATGTCTTAACCTTTGGGCTATATTCTCCTATACAATCTTGTTCTTTTTGGTAGATATACATAAGAATATATGTATAATATGATGCTTATACAGAGGTATTCACTGTTTCCCCATTATTTTTATTTTTATTATTCCCTGACTAGCTTTAAACTGCCCACAAATGTGCCCCTGATAACGATAAGTCATCATTACAGTACATCATAACAAGTCGCCTTAGAAATGGGAGCTGCGGGCTCGAATCCCTTAAGAATAAAAGCAAAAATCAAAATAAGTTTCCCACACCAGGATTGAGTGCTCTAGCTCTTGACCCAAGGAATGGAAGGAGACGGGGGGAAGGCATCTCTTTTCTGGCATTTCATGAGAAAGCATCCTCTGTTCACTGTGCTACAAGGCTTTCTGCCTCCTGGAGAGGGTGTCTTCTTGGTACTTGCCCCTTTCCCTTGCCCTTCATCCAGTGTGTAAGACCTAGCACAACCCCCTCCTCCAGGGCCTCGGGCACCGGTGGTAGGCAGGGCTTGCACTGGTGCTGCCAGGGTTGCACCTTGTCCTCCTGGCTGGAGACTCACAGGTCCCTTCTGCCTGAACAACCCCTCGCACTGCACGGGGGGGCCAAGATATTGGTGCTGGCTGCCACTGAAGGTCAACTCACTCCCAGGCAACATCTGCCAGCCATGTCCCCAAAGCCCTTTTTTGGTTTCCACTACCAGGGGGTAGGCAGGCTGGGCAGACCATCGTTGGAGGTGGTAGCTGATTGGGTCTACGACTTCACTTTCCGACCTCAGGGCAATGCCCTCCCTGCACTGGTGTCACGGTAGCCTTAAACATACACCTCTTGGTTTGCCTACCACTTAAGGAGCCCCGTTGATTTCAATTCTAAATGAATTCAGGTTGAATACAGTTCTGGTGTCTCTAACAGGTGGGAATGGCTTGCATTAGCCGTTAACAGCCATACCACTGAGGGTACGGAAGGTGTCATCACACCAGAGCAAAAAATCCCACTGGATGGTTAGTTTCCCTTTCACCCCCAGGGAGGCCATGGAGGATATTCCCAGGATGTCCTGGACATGGGAAGAGGCTCCCAGTGACCTCCCCAGGGAATTGTAGCCCAGCTTTGTGAGCCTGTGATGCAGCAAAGCATCCAAACATTGGGCTGTTTATTTGAACTGCCCCAAATCCAAACTTTCGAGGTTCCCTCACCCTGCAGACTTCTTTTTTCATTGGAAAGGAGACGTGGGAGGGAATGCGGTGGGCAGTAAGCAATAACAAGTACAAGAGAAATGTTCATTTCAAGTAATTGAAGAAAGCAGTTGGATCCCTTTTTGGTCATGTCTTCAAAGCAAAACGAAAGGGGCAACCTTCTGATTTAAATTGTTTAAGAAAAAAAAAGAAAAATAATAAGAAAAGCACACTGTGTATACAAAAAAAAAAAAAAAAAAACCCTCTAAAATTTGCCTGAGCATAAGTATGCTAACGAGTGCAGAGTTCTCCAAATATGGACTCAGTGTGCATCTGAGGGGCATGAGCCAGGTCTCATGAGTAAACAAAATAAAAATACCAGAGGGAATGTTTTAATAGCTTCTTTTAATTCCCAGTTTAAATAGATTCCTTGCTTAATTTGTTAAAGTATGAAGCAGTGTTGATTTGGTAGTTGTTATCGGTTTGTTTTACTGAATGTGCCGGGGCCTGATCCTATGTTGGGGTGACTTCACACCAGCAAAACTGCATTGGAGCCAGGAGCAAATGCTGTGAGCAAAGCAAAGGACCAGAATGATGATTTCCAACAGGCTGTTTTGCAAATAAGCTTTTTAACCAATGGAAAATCACTGTTCCTCCGACCACTGTAGAAGCACAAGATTTAAAGCTTTGCTGAGACCATGCAAATCTACTAGGTTGAACTCTCCCAGAAAAGCATATTAATCTGTCAGCTGAAACAGTTTTGAAAAGAAATGCTGACACGGTATTGAGCTGGGATTTGGGAAACCTGTGTGCAGTTCCTGGCCTGACTCTATCACTAGGCTGCTTGGCAGTTTTAGACCTGTCTTCCCTGTGTGGTGCCTTCGCTGCACACTCGGACACTGGAGATGATGAAACCATGTACAGTAATTCAAGATGTACCAACAGTAGCAAACTTTACCAATAGCTGCGAAGCCTGGGAATTGCTGCCTTCTGGAAACCTCTCTGCTGCTGCATTGCCACATGCCTGCATGCAAGTCACTGAGCTTCGCTGCTCCTCTGTTTGTTTACTCACGTGCCAGTCAGACACAATGCATTTTATCCACTGTGCAGAGGTCTAGTAATAACAAATTACATCTGCAGAGCCTCTTGGAAGCATTAATTATTAAACATGATCATTTGAATCAGCCTACAGTATCAGAAAGTTGGCCAGGTGCAGCAAAAACTTGAGGTACATATTCTCATTCAAATTACTGCCCTTTTTGTTAAGTGAATTTTAGTGACCAAAGCCTGATTGAAAAACTGTTAGTTGTGAATGGCAGCAACACCTACAGTTTTTAAACCTGATACTTTTCTTTTTTTTTATCCTCAAACTGGTTGAATTAACTCTCATTTTCAGTCAAATGACTCTAGACAGCCATTATTTCTATCTGGCTCCATGCCTACTGTCCAGTTGTACAGAAAGACATTTAGCTAGTAAACTCAGGGCCGTTTCTCTGAGGTTTCTGAAGACAGATATGTAGAAAAGAAGAAAATTGGCCCAGTGCCATAAACTACTGCTCAAAACTCATAAATAAGATCTTCTGCAGGACCTATAATTTAAGGAGGGAGATTAGCTATGGTAATGTGAATTATTATATTTTTGTCTCCACCCCACCCGCATATCCTTTGCTGCTCAGACACATTTTTACCAGGTGGACAGGCAGGTTTTTAATGTGAGCAGAGCTCCGCCGGCTAAGATCTGGGTTTTACCTCCAGAGCTGGATGAATGTGATCAATTTATCCTTTTCCTGCTCTGATTTGTCTGCTGGCAAATCACCAAGCAATTCCCAGCTAAGAAAACGTCGCTGTAAGATGATATATAGGGTGAAATGGAGAGCAGTTCCTTCCTCAATATAGCTGCAGATGATGTAGTCAATGATAGCCATTTTAGGTGGAGAATAAAATTCAGTCATCTAGAAGGCAGGCTTCCATCTTGTTTATACATTCTGAAAAAGCTGTTACACTAGAAACACTTTATTTGCATGGCCAATGAAAGCTATTTTAGATGCAGAATAAAGTTCAGTCTTGTGGAAGGCAGAACTTAATTTTTTAATGTATCCTGAAAGAGTGCTTATACTGAAAACACCTTACTTGCATATTCACAGTTAAGAGGATCCTGTCTTATTAAGACAATGGAAGAAAGAGTATGTTAGCTGAGGGTACATGGGCTCATTTCACAAATGGGGCTTAGGCTCAGTGCTAGTCCCTCCAGCCTTTAGGTGCCTGGAGCCCCAGGGGGATTTGGCACCTAGATAGTGGTGGTGGGGAGAGCAAGGTGACTGTCAATGAGATTTGTTGAACAAGCAACCCCCTAAATCAGCCCACAGAAAACATGTGCCTTAAACGCCTGCCACCTGTGTGCATAACTCCAGGTGTCGGGGGAAAATTACTGGTGTAAAGATTAGTATTAAATGTGGATTTGGGGGTCTTAATTCTGGACTCATGCCCTGAGATTGCAGTTGAGCATCTAGGCTCCCAGTTGGTCGAACCCTGTCTTCAACCTCCTCCTGGCTGAAGGCCTTTGAGAAAAATGCCCAAATTTGCTCTGGGTACAGATGAGTAATTATACCCAACTTTCAGAGAAATTTAGGTCTTAGGACTGCCAAACTCAACCATCAGGTTATTTCAAGAATGTGCTTGAGTGGGCCAAAGTTACACAGATAATGCTTTCTATCTTTCTTTGAGGCAGTTCGGAAGCCAATCCTAGGTAGGGACTGCTGTTTACTTTTCCAGTGGTTGTGGCTTTGCACATTTCCTTATTACAGAACAAACCTAACCCAGCAAGAACCTTTGGATCTGGAGAGGAGACCGGAAGAGAAGTAAGGGAACAGTTTGACCTCAGACCATGAAAAGAAAGAGCCCTAGGGATATTTATGGTAGGAACAGCAAGGAAAAGAAGACCCCAATGATCAGAAACTTCTTTTTACAGGGATTACTGATTATGTTTTCTCTCTTTGCTTTCTTTCACCATTGTCTGGACAAGTGGGCCTCCCCCCATTTCTCTGCCTGACGATATGATCATAGAGAACAGCATGGAAGTAACGTGCCTCTCCCAGATGTCAGAAGCTGCTGAACAAGCACAAAAGAAAGCTAGGATGGAAGAGTCATGAGGACATGAGTCATGAATTTCTTTCAGTCCTCATTTCAATTACTTCCTGCCTCTTAACAAGAAAATAGCTACCACAGTGAGTGCAGGAACATCCACAGACACACAGAAAGCTTGAAACACAACAGATATTATTTAAGAAGTAGCTGCTGATTTAAAGAAATAACATTATTTCTTGTATATTTGCTTATAGAACATCATAAAGGAAAACTCTATGTCAGCTTTGCTAACTATACTCGGTTCAATTAGTTCAATTACCTAGGTTTGCACAGTGTCCTAGTAAATCCTGCACTACATTCTCTTTTCCTGACCCACCCCACTGGTGCTGACGGGAAGAACTGGTTCTTTGCTCTCATACCATGAGGAATTCCTCACTGAGCTGAGGATTAAATGTGGCTGTTTTAAACAGATTGCCTTCTCCTTAAAGTGATGTTAGTTAAACAAAGCTATCGTTTCCTATCACAATATTTATGCTTGCTACTAGCTCTTCTGTCTCCAAGTTACTTGCTAGTGCAAGGTGGTGATCAGAAAAGAGGAAAGTCTGTATTTTGGGCTTTTTTTATTTATGAAGCACTGGAAGAAAGATTAAGTAGCATTAATTCATCTTACAATGTTTTCACAGCAGAAAAAAAAGTTGGCAAAAAGTATATTATACAAGCTCAGTCAGCCAGCTCCCTGGGTTGTACTGCTATTTGCCCTGGGCCAATTATATTTTACATGATCAACACACCCAATAATTAAATAATGAATTGGTTTCTTTTGGAAACTCTATAAAATGTCATGGACCAGAGAATATTTATCTTGCCTCTGTGATTCCTGCTGAAGAAACATCTGGTTCTTTTTTCTTCAATCAACATGAAGCCTGAAGGGGCCCAAATTCAAAAGCAATTATATTTTATGTCATTTATGTGCATTACAGACCGACAAATTTAACTTGTTGGAATATGTGATCCCACCCTCCCTATCCAATTTATGTTGATCGCATTTTCAGACAGCCATGGAAAGAGCTATTGCAGATTGATAAAAGTTGTTGATCTATCAACTCCTATAACTTCATTGCCAGAGTTTACAATAAGAAGGTACATGTTTGAACATAAAATCAACCGCTAGACTGTGCTTCCCAAGGATCATTGCCAGGGAAAACCCCAGAAAATGTCTCTTTGTATACACCTTGTAGCTGGTCCTTCACATACTTTCAGCCATCATTTGATTTTGAAAGAGAAGGAATTTTTTTTTTTCTTTTAAGAATGACTTTTTTACTTTGAAAAAGTTAGATTTTAATGAAAGAAGCCTGCAGTTGCAAGTTCTGGATGGTATAACTTCCCACCTCCCATAGACGACGTATTTTGATACTCAGTGTTTCAAGCTTCACTGTTTCAGACTCTGCATGGAAACTGAAATAAGTCTTACAGAGCAGTGGTACCTATAATGTTTGTTCATAAGCAATAAGGCAGGTGTATTTAAGCACTTTGCCCCCATATGTTGGCATCCTAGCAGAACTCAAAAGCTAAGCTGCAAGGAGACCCTGAAGTATCTCTCGTGTCACAATGCACGGTGTTGGAGATTTAGTATATGGTAATATTTCTTGCAAGTTTTATTTGAATCAAAACCCCTTGGACTGTGCTAGGAAGCTTAAACAGCACCATGACAATACTCTCAGGAGCATCTGACAAGGGTGGATTAAATGTCAGGCTGCTAGAAGAACTGCCTTTGCGAAGAATAAAGAAACAAACACATCTTGTATAAATATTGTCACATATTCAGAAAAAACAGCCTTAGCCTACTCCAATTTAGACAGTTGATCTCAAAGCTCATAAGCTTTAACAGAAAAAAAAAAAAAAAAGGAATTATACATATTGGGCAAGCTACTGGGATTTCTCCAGCACCACTTTGAGCTTTTCTCCCAACTCAGCAGAAACTAACTAGAAACTAACTTAAAATCTTTACCTGCTTTCCACAATATGCTAAGACCTGAAACAATGCAGCAAGAGCTTGCCACTTTGTAAAGGGGATGTCAAGGCTGCTCTGGTGAAAGTTGGAAAAACTGCTTTATGAGTCTCTTTATGAGTCTTATGAGTCAGTTCCAATAACAGTAACTACAGTTTGCCAATGTAATACCCATTTTCAGTTTCTACTGGGTCTTTTTTCCCTCCTAGTATCTTCAGCTGTTTTGCTATAGGGGAGATGAAGCGGTGGGGAAGATGTGGATTTGGATAGTTGCATTCAGATAAATGCATAAGTTTGTTAGCTTTGGAAAGTATTTTAGGATTTCTTGACTACATTTCTTCTCCATGCATGTATTCAGATCACTTTTGTTCTCTGAAAAAAAACCACATGATTTTGCTACAGCTAACTTTCCAGAAAGCAAATTACATGCAGAGGAGTGATCTGTAGCTAGGCCTCACTTGGAGAAAAACACATTGCTTGCTTGGTCCAGCCCTCTGCCCTTCCTCACCAGCTCGGAAGATGCCACTGCTATTGCCTCTTCCCTCCTCCCTGGGATGCTCATCACCTCCTTTCCTCTGTGGCCACATCTGTGGTCTGCTGCACCAGCTCCAGAGCTGAGCCAGACCGAACGCACCCACCCGGACCACGGTGACACCCTCCGGAGCTGCTCGGGTGAGCCGGCACCCTGGTCTTCCTCTGGGAGCTGTGGGCGAGACCCGGGCTCGTCCTGGGAGGAGGCACAGTGGGTCTGGCTGGGTCCTGCCCTGCACCCCCGCTGCAGTGTGCTCACGCTTCCCTGGTGACCTGCCTCACCACTTGGAAACTGCTTTGCTGGTGAATAACTGGAGATGAGACTGGCCTGAGGATCCCCGCCATCTCCGCCTACTTGCAGCTGCATGGCTATACATCAGCTCCCAGCATCATATAGCTAGACCACAGTGCTCCTTGTTTCCAGCTTCTAAGCTGCATGAAAAGGCAGCTAAAAATACCTTAAATACTTTCCTAATGTTCCTTTTCCATGTAAGCAACTGCTGTGGGAGGAAGTGGCTTGTACATTTTTGTCTGGTAGGGGTGGTTCACTGAGAAAATGTTAAAGAACGCCTATACATGACCATACTATCTGATGAACTAATCAATTGCCAAATTTATGGTCAAAATAAAAAAAAAAAAGGCCTTGTATAGCTGCTCAAGTTCAGAAAGCTTCTTGAACTTCTAAAGTTTTAGGCCATCCTATAACTTGAAGACTGCTGAACTGATGTTTTCATAAATATTCCCTTACAGGCATACAGAAACAGGCTGTGTTGACAAGTGGGAACTTCTGCTTGAGCCAAAACTTTGGCAACAGTATTTTTCTGGAAGCCAGAGCAGCAACACTTCTCTGGCCCTGGCAGAAAAGGCAAAATATTCACCGGTCCAGTCTACCACTCTTGACATATTTCTAATGTCACAAAAATGTCACAAATTCAGTGTCAGTGAATACCAAGAGAGGTAAATGTTCCATAGCCACCTTTCCCAAATACAGTATGTGCCCCGGCACCTTTGCCTGACGAAGCTGGTATTCCACATCTTGTGGTTAAGCTGTGTTCCCAATGGGTGTTGCACTATCTGTGATTTTCTGCAAAAACTTTTCATGCACAGTAACGCATATTTCTTGTTGACAGTTTGAAGCGAGAGAGAGCTGTCTGCCAGGCTGGCATATAGAGCCCCAAGTGCTGACTGATGCCGTAATGCCTGAGTCACTGCTGAACCACTGCCCTAGCACAACGCTAAGAGGGCTGGATATGCCTTGATTTGGAACAGGCGCAAGATTATGAGCACTTCATCCCATCACCCTCCTCCCAACAATGGTCATTATAAATGCTGTGGTGTTTTTTCACGAGAAAAGTGCTGTTAAGCTTAAGCTGTCCTGGCCAAAATTCCACCTCAGGTCATTTCCTTTGCCTTCCCACACTCACTGCCTCTGTAAGTTAGAGCTGATATTCATTCTCCTGAGCTATGTAGTTACTTTTCTCTGACTAATTAAATGGTGACTCTGTTGCAATGGGTAGTTGAGAAATTTGTTTTCAGATCTATGATCAAAGCAGTTTCATCTTCCTTACGTGTTCAGAACATTTTGGACAGAAAAGAAAATAGAATTTGGACCTGATTTTATTAAGCAATTCTTTAATTTGTTGCAAAATTCTCTGTAGTTACAATGGATTTGCCATATTGTAATTTCAGGAGGGATATGTGTGGAGGTAAGAGCTCAAGCGACAGCTGTCTCTTGAGGGTCTCAACATCCACTGTTCATAAGGCATAGCAGGGACGGGTGGGGGTCTCAACATCTTTCATAATCAGACCCAAAGTATCTCAAACTGGACCAAAAGCAGAAACAATTTCTTAAATTTTTGACTTGAACAAATACAAGTTTCCTCATTGAGCTACTGTAAGCAGAACATGAATGAGGCAGTCCTTTGTATAGAGAAGTTGCAGCTATAGTAACAAAGGCAGCTTTTCTAGGCAGCTCATTAAGCTAGCATTCATATCACCTTTAGAGTATTTCTTATCTCACCCTTGTGCCATATGTTTCAGCCAGTCCCAGTTAGCACTGAAAGACTATAAAATAATCACAGCAAATGCCTAAAATAATGCACAACTCTGTCTTAGAGTCAGTAACATTTCCTGTAAGCATTCTGTATCAGCCAGAATTTTTGCTAATGTTAATTCATAACATAGGCAAAACACCAGATCCTTCATTGAAATCAACGGCCACATTCTTCTTGATTTTAATGAGACTGTGTCTATTCAAAGTAAGTTCAGAGAGAGAGATGTTTTTCATTTAGGACCTGGACTTCACAGGTTGTTCAGACTACTCATCTACCCTGCCATATATCTTCCAGAGTAATTGCAGGTGGAACCATTATTCTGGAATAGCCAAGACTATTTCAGCATCGCCCACTCACAGGGGTAGTTCTTCCAGAACAACTATGCCAGGCAACTTTTCCACATTCACTGTTAGCAATTCAAGGTGACTGCAGATCTCAATTATTTGGTGGTTCTTGGGAGCCCATCAGAAACAAGCAGCTCCCTTGTTTCTGGTCTTGGTAGACACATGCCTGCAGATCAGCCATCTGTAAGTAGACATCTTGGTAGAAGAAGCAATATACTGAACTATTTTTAGCGTTTCAGGAGGGATTCCTACACTAAACCTCTGACTCACGGTGGCAGTTTAGGTGCGGAAAGCTTGTCCTACTGATGCTTGTGTCGTACCTGCTCCACACGGAGGACACAAACCTCCATGAAGTACAAAGCTGTTCCCAATAAAAAAAGTCTCCTTCCACACCAGCTTCAACTATATCATTCTCTATTTTTCTCCCTAAAATTGGTCTCTGTTATTGCTATACAGGTCTCAGTGCATTTATTCTATATATCTGTAAAAAGTAAAAGAAATAAAAAAGATCTATGATCCTGCTTTGCAAATGAAGTACTTAGAGATACAGTAAGGCTCTAAACAGACAGTGTCATCCTGATTCAGATGTGTTGTAATACCGTATTCTAGCATCTCTTGAACACACCAAACCCTGAAGAGACTACAGGCTGACAGGTTGCTCACACCTCCTGTGGCACTTAAGCTCAGTCACACAGCCTGAAACCACTTCTTTAAGCTCTATAAGCTGATTTTTTCCTCTTCCAATTTAGGAAGTGCTCACAGAAACTAATGAGGGTAGTAATACTGGCAAAGGGTAAGAGCAAACAGGGGAATGGTGGCAATATGTTAAAGCACGCTGTTGTTTGCTAAATTAAAGTATATCCATGGCATAATGGCAGACTTTCAACAGGATTTATCTGCTTAACTCTTGCCTCATTGCCTCTGTGAATGATGAAGTCTCTATCCACAAAATCCCCCCTTGGCTACTAGTCCTTACATAGTTTAAATGTACACAGAACGCCTATGTTTTTCTCAGCAACTTTGTTAAGTATCTGAAAGTTTGATTTGGACTTGCCCAGGACTTCCCACGTTTTCAGTGCCAAGTAGCCAGGCCCGCTATGGGGTTAAGGACTGAGGAACATCTCCTTGCCCTACCGTGGAGGATTGGATTGGGATGTCCTTTTGGAGCACTCCTCCTGGATTGAGCCTTCCCGCACACCGCCCAACGAAGGTCCCGAAGAAAACCCTGTCTGACCCTTCCCCAGACACCCTGTAACTCAGCAGTTAAAGAGTATTCACCAAGACTTTAGCAGGTTGAGATTTAATTCTACCCTCTGTTTGGGAAGATTTGAACCCACATTTCCCACTGTGAATTCTCTAAACAAGCGACCACGTTATATACACAAGGAGGGCTTTGGCAAACCTCTTTTGAAGTGGTTCCAGTGTGCTTGGACTAATGAAGTACTCATTAGGCCAGAGAGACTACAAGTGAGAGAATAAGCATGACTCCACAGCCTTGAGCTTTCCCCAAGGGGGGAGACCTAGGTTTTGTCCCTGCTCTAATGGCTATTTAACATTATATCATTAGATTATACCATATTATATCAATACACTTTATATTACATATGTACATAAAGGAAAATATGAAATAGTCATTACAGTGGGGACTGGGACCCAGATTTTTTCCCCTAACCTCCTCCTCAGCAGGTGCCATAATTACTGGACTATGAAGTCATACTTATTCTCTCACTCTCACTTTCTCTGGCCAATTAACATTTCATTATTCCAGCCCAAGTGAAAGGTTTTTGATAGGGGAATTTCAAGCCCTGTAGTCTGCTGTAACCTGGTGGTTAGAGCTGGGGTGGGTTCAGTGCCTCCGGGTCAAGGCAGGATGGAGCTCGCTGCAGTCAGCTGCTGTCTACACCCCAATGGCCCCACCTCAGCTGTACCTGCTAGACAGCCTTAACCCGTGAGCTGGCATTTGTGGCTCCCATCCTCAAACAGCTAATTCTCCTCACATAGTGTATAGGCAGTACTGCAAAGGAACCTAAAGCAGAACTGTAGATGCCATGACATTAAATAAGAGTTAGATGCTGTGCTGCCTGAGCTCTTTTCTGCCTCCAACTCAAAATGACCTGCTAAAGGCCAGTCTTTATGCCAAGCAGCATGCTAAATCCTGGACCATCCTTCCTTCTTTTTCTTTGATTTCTCAAGTTAGGCAGATCTGTGTCTAGCTAATAAGCAGATGGGTAAGTTCAGAGGAAAATTGAAGTGATAACGTTGCTAGGAGTTTCAAAATTATTTCATAGTGGTTGCAATGTTTTAGGGAGGGGTATCTGTAATCATGCAGCTTATGAATCATGGTTGATATTATGAGGTTGTCAGTCTGAAAACTATCCAGCCTTTGACCTAGCATGGACTTACATGCACGGGTAAGCCAGGAACAACTGAATAACATTAGGGAGAAATCTTTAGATAGTAGACCAGCTATTACACATTTGTGATAATTACCAAGAGCAGAACAAAGATATCCAGTGGTGAGTGCGGTTTCGAAATAAATGCCAAAGGCCAGGCAAGATGAACAAAAAAGTTAACAGAATAAAAGCAGACCTTCAAATCAAGAACACAAAATTAAAGGCAAGGTCCCTCAATCAGCAAATAATACACTGTCATAGAAAATAAAGGCATTATGTTAATGCTATATTAAGCTTAAAGAATACCTTGTAATGTTCAAGGGCTAGAGGTGGTGAAGCATGTTCATGGATATGTATCTTGTATTACCAACGTCAGAGTAAATGATGTGTGTGACTTTCCTGCAAAATCTGCAGGTTTTGCTTCCTTGTACCTTCTTTATTCTGGCTAAGGGATCCTATATCAGAAGGTTCACATCTTCTGGAGGTTCTGGAACATCTGGGGTGGAAGTGGTTGGAATGGTGGTACAGGGCAGCTGGTGCAGTGATCAAACTGTAGATGCCCATTCTCAGAAGAAAAGCAGCAGTGGATGCTCCTGCCAGAGTATCTAGACCACAGAACCAAAGCCAGAAGCAAGGACTGGACTTCGGTCACTCTTCAAAACCTTAAAACTTCTGAGGGTCTGGCCACCAGGTATCTTCAAACAGGCAGTGTAACTTTTTTTAAAAAAATCTATGAAAATGATATCTTGAGTAAACTGCAGTTTGGGCAATGGCTACCCATATTTCCCTTAGCTTTGCTAGCACGCACTGTTCTATTTCATGTCTAGGCTGTGTGAGAGCTATGAACCAGCCCTGCTGTGAATACGATCTGACAAAGAGGCGGCTGTGTTTTGTTGGGTGGGAAAACATATGTCTTCCTACATTCTTCTTGGTCAATGTTAACACTGCCTAATGCTAATAAAGATCTATAGATAGCTGGGGGGAGGGGGACACACATCTTTTTTAATTAAGCATGATTACATAAAACTTCAGTTTTTAACAACTCCATAGCTAAAAGTTCTCCATCCGTTGCTTACCACTTACTACTGCACCTGACTTATTTTTTCAAATGTAAAAAAAAAAATCTTTAAATACCAACCACATCTCTATTCTTGGAGGACAGTATTCTTTTTTCGCTTCAGTGGATGTTGATCTCCCAAACATTTTTCATTACACATCAGCAGAGCTAGACTCAATGATTCTGCCCCTAACACCTGTAAATCAAAGGAAAGATGTGCAGGGATGTGCTGCTCTGACACCTCATCTCATCCCTGACCATCACATTTTCACCTGTTTATTGTGTGAACACCTGTGGTGTGCTGGCAATGCAGCTGGTCACAAGCTCAGTGACAATCCGAGCCGGGCACAGACTGTGTGTCCTTTCAGCACTGGTTTGTCTCCTGGCTCCCGGGTCACTTCTCCAGCTCTGATCCTGCACACACGCCATGCTGCAGGGTTTTCAGTTCTGGACTAGACCTGAATTGTCCTTGGGTCTGCATCCCTTTACACAGGTTATTTTTAAAAACATGTAAAGCATACATTTAATAAATACATTATAAGTTGAAATTTAATAAAAACTTTCCTCTCCTTTTGGAAACTACTTTAAAATATCACATACTAAGAAATTATTCTCTTTCTTCTAATAAAACTATTCATAAACTAAAAATTCTGGAACATAGCACCCATATAAAATAGTTCTTTTTAATGGGGAAAAAACAGCTGTCTGACCTAACCTGAACTCATACTAGTTAGGAGCCCTTCTTGTGAATGAGCCCTGGGTGCATCTTCAGAAAAACTTTACAATTACCTGTCCTCCTTATGTCTCAGGCACGCATTCATGCACCCGCACATGCACACACATGCATATACACCTCTTCATTTTTTTTAAGCAAATTTCACGCTGATGCAGGCTAAAGGACTCATAACCCTAAAATCATATGAAATGAGAGTCTGACATTCTGCCCCTGTCCAGCCAATTAAGTTTTTTTATTATAGCATATAATCACAGGCCTTTGGCCAAAATAATTTTACTTTCTTTTTGTTGAGAGATTTACTACGCTTATCTCATGAGGATATGTTACAAGCTGATAAACCCTGATTTCAAGAGCCTTCCTCTAGTCTTCTTTTACCTTGCTCATCTTCACCTCGGGGCAGATGCTGCACATCATATCACAGTCCCTTCTCCTGCACTATGGCCATGCGCTGCGACATCTGCATCTAGCAGCAAACAACTTATTCGCTCCCCATACACATGAATAGTCTTTGATTTCTTCATGCAGAAAGGAAAACAACTTGTCTCAAGTACAGTGGGACTTTAAAGCAGAAACATCTGTCTACCAGAATTTAAACCAAGAACAAAGCTCATTTATCATGAGTTCTACCTACACCAGCAGCAAGCATATACCATGCTTCCTGTCAGGCTGACCTTTATCTTCAAGTAAGAGAACAGCAAAACAAGAAAAGAACAAATACAAAGTTCCTAGAGGAGAGCACAGCATGTCCCGCCTCTGCAACACATTACAGGAAAAGCGAGAATATGAAGCCGTAGAGAAAGACATCACAAAGGCAGATAACACGGCAAAAGCAGACAAAACTAAAGGAAGAAAATAGAAGCATTTAACCAACCATGCACTCTGGAACACCAATTTTTCT
This sequence comes from Chauna torquata, assembly GCA_013399475.1. NCBI lineage: Eukaryota > Metazoa > Chordata > Aves > Anseriformes > Anhimidae > Chauna > Chauna torquata. Next base: position 176,008 of record VXAL01004687.1, on the reverse strand, counting down.
CTTTCAATGGCAGTTTTGGGACTTCCAGGAAGTTTTACACCATTGTTTGTGGTAAACAACAACCTGGTCATAGCTCAGTATCAGCAGAGGATTTGTCGTTCTGGAGACTGTTGCTATTGTTTAGGAAAACAAACGGAGAACTGATGAAATCAGGTCCTGGGTCCGTGCTGTCACCGAAACAGAAGCCCAATGTCAAAGAGAGGGGGGGAAATAAAAGAAAAAGTAGAGACACTATAAGCCACAGAAGAGTAACAAAAATACCAAACACATGAGCAAGCAAATGGGAAGAAGACAGGAAAAAGAAGCCTAAATTAATCTCTACTTCAGATTTTCCTTTTTTTCTCCATCGTTGGTGGTGGCAGTTTTTTTTACTGGTAGCTATCTTTCTAGCAGTAAGAGCTCCATATTCAGCCTGACATTCAGAGTATTATTTTAATGCTGTTCTTCAAAACAAGGAGATGTACTTCACTAACAAAAAGCTATGTTATCAGCTTGTTTAGGAAACAATGTATCATGCCCTTTTGACAAAAGAGAAGAAGCTGAAATAGCAATAAGAGAGATTCTAGCAAGGCATACCCTACTGTGGCTAATAGTTCCTTATTTGCCAACTTACACAAATGTTTGTGTAAAGTGATGTACATGAGCACCCGACACACAGAAGTTCTGCTTGCCAAGGCCTCATAATCCTACATCTGGTTCCCCATATCTGATGTTACGAGTTCAAGATCCGACATCCCCCCATGGAAGCTCACGCCATGCTGGTTTTGGAAGAGCACATGGTGGAGTTGTCACCGAAAACTCCTTTTGTGCCTGTCTAAACCTATTTGGATTTGTCCTGTTTATAGCAGAATCTCATTTCATATAGCTCCTGAAACACGTAGCACAAACCATCTACATCTGGGGAGTGGGCAAAACAAGGTTCCCAAGGCACCTGCTTTCCAGAAGTACCAACATCTGGAAACTGCTCCTCGCCACAATCAATTCAGAAATTCTGGAAAAAGCAGCTACGTTTTTAAGTATAAAATTATGAACTTAGGACAGTGACTTCAGGATGCTTATCTTCTAAGAAACTGGGTGTTGAGTCAATTAAAAGCTACATTCTCTCTTCAGTTATCACTCTGCAGCCCCTCTGTCTTGGGGGGTGTTTAACTGAACTCCAAGTGCAGAACATCTTAAATGTACAAAATTGGGGCATTTCAAATTTCCCTCCATTTTGCAGATACAGCACCAGACAGCCAGCCTCAAAGCTCAATCAGAACACGTTCCTGTAGAAAACTTGAACAGGATAGCTTTACATTCAGCTGGTTGTTTTTTTTTTTTTTTAAAAAAAAAAAAAAAGCCCATATACTTTGATTGTCTTCACTTTTCACACCTACTCAGTGTCAACACCTGTTTAGCTGTAAATTTCTGAAAAGCAATGACTTATTTTAATATTGTTACAAAGCTACTTTATTTCTTCACAAATGATTTATTTTAATTTTATTTCAGATTATTCAACATAAGCTATTTCTAGTATATATCTATAAAGTATTTTGGGTAGAAAGAGAATTTCTGACAAACACTTACTAGTGAGTTCTAGAAAGGCAGATAATTTCCTTCACTTAATAATAGTTTTCTTTCCTCTTGGCTGCAGACTCTCATAACTAGCACCATGCCAAACATTCGAAGATTGGATTATGGCCTGTCGTACTTGATTATTTTTGTCAGCATGCTGACCCAGGGTGCCCTTTTCTTGTGTTGTTCCTTCTGTTTCCATTTTTCATGTCATCCAGCTTTTCATCTTGTCAATCAGCTTTTGACTTCCTGATTAAAGTGTCTGTCACAGGAGCAGCCTGGTCTCCAGTCAGTTGTTTAATTTGTTCCTCATGGCATCCAATTGAGTTATTCATCTGGCCCAGCTGTTCCCAAGTGCTTCCAGCATCACTTTTTCATGTGTTTGGGTTTAACCTCTATATCTATGTACAACAGTGTGAATTGTTCCATTCATTCTGTTGACTGTGGATTGCTTTGCCTCCGTCTAATGCCTTGACATTGCTAGGCCGGCTGCTACTGTATGCTGCGGCTGAACCAGCTGAGGGAGAAGCAGTATTTCACCCTGGTGTTATGGTAACAAGTACAACCAAACACACCAGTTCCCAAGTATTATAACAGGCCCGATTTTTAACAATTAGGAACGTGTAATGGAAAACTCTGCTCTCTGAGATTTGAATCCACCCAAAAAAATACTGTTGATGACGCTTGGCAGGAGGAGAGAAACGTTACTTTGCCAGGAATTTTTAGCATTCACTCGAAATCGGTTCGCTTCATTATCATGAGAGATGCTTTCTCAGTGCCAAGTCTAGGCCTGGTGTAACCCAGCCATAACTCCCAGTGACTTATGTGGGAGTTGCACAAGCTCACAGCAGGGCTAAATTTGGTGATCTGACTGAAGTCGAGCAGGCATCCAGTCGGAACAATGGAATTTGAAGTAATTCAGTGTTGTCGCAGCAAAACACTCAAATCTTGTTGTCTTGCTTTAATCAGTGCTTTTCAGAGAGAATTAGATGAGAGGGATTATTATTAAGTCCTGATTCCGTTCCATGACTTTTTCCCTCTGGGATAACAACTGGTATGCCTCAGTTTCCCTACTGGATTTAATAACACACACATCACATCGGGACACAGTAATGATTGCTTATTAAATAAGGCGAAGCTGAAGATTATGAGTACTATTATTTATGATTAGTAGAAGCTAATCTACTTGAGTAGAATGCTGAAACAGTTTTGAACTGAGCATCACCAGAGAGGAAGGTATTTTCTGAGGATGAAAGGCAATTTTAACAAAAGTTAAGCAAAGTCCTTATTGCAGAGCACATGTTGATTGTTTTAGGGTTTGGGAAGAATCTTCTTCATCCCATATTCACTACTACTTGTTTGGCCTTCTTTTCTGTCTTCTGCTGCATCACAAATATCACCATTTGCTAACGACAGGATGACTTAATGACCTTCCTCATATAAGGAATTCTCTGCTTCAGTGTAAAAGCGCACTGCATTATATGTTTTATCTCATAAAGTTACAGAGGAAAGAATTTGATCCTAAGCTGGGTACATTTTCAGCAAACTGCAGCTTTTTTCCTATTGTGCTAGCATTCATTTCTCCACAGACACATCAAGACTCGAAGTGCACTGTTTTTAGTAGCGTTTTATATACCAGAAGAATTTTATTAAAACAATATTAACTCAGTCAAGTCCCTGCTGGATGCCTGTCCACATCATAAAAACCGCTAGCTTGACTGGCACTCACTGGCACCCATATAGGAACCATCAGTAGGGAAGCCAAGGACTGAATAGACCTGGGTCCTGAAGTGCCCTTTCATCCCTACAGGTGGTCCTTCCAGCTCAGAAGTGAGGTGCATTCTTGGAGGAGTACCACACCTGTTCTGGGGCTAAACAAATGACTTCAGCTTTCATCACCTTCATGCCAAAACTTTTCAAGAGTCTTATTTCTTCTTCTTTTTTCTTTTTTCTTTTTTCTTTCTTTCTTTCTTTTTTTTTTTTTTTCAAATAAAGAATCTAAAGCTTTACTTCCTTGTTTAGGAAACCGCATTCTTTCAGGCTGGAGTTTTTGCATTAATTTAGAAAAGAGAGGTCTGCATATCAGAGGATAAGGAAATATCTCCAGCAACATTTTGAGTTTTGAGTCATGATAAGTCCAATAAAAAAGAGATTTCTGCCTTCCTTTTGCTTTCTCACTGACTGCAGAAGCAGCCACAGGACCCTTCTACAGAACGCAGTCTGGCTTTAATCACTGCTAAATGGTTTCCATCCTACTGGAGATTTGTTTGGGAAGGACTGCTCTTGGAAAACACTGCTGTGAAATGCATGCTATTTAGAATGGGTTTGTGTTTGAAATGCATTCGATTTGGAATGGGTTTGTATTTTCTAACATCACGATATTGTAGGATGGGTTAAATAATATGGCAGAAGAGAGTGAATGTGTGCATTGGGCCTAAAAAGTATGCACTTTCTGTTAGTATCTGAGTCTCTCCTGGGTGCACAAATGGAAAAGGAAAAATTAGTTCTGAAAAATAAGCTGCATCCCACAGCTGTGTGCAATGCACCAATCAAAATAGGTTGTGCAGCTAGTACTGCTGGACTTCCTTGGAAACTTTGCCCCAGTTCCTCTGAATTTGGTTCCTTCTTACTTTCTTCATGAGGTTGACTCCTTCTTGGTTAGTCAAGAAAATAATTGCACGATGTCTCAAATCTGCCCTTCCCCCAGCTTCTTGTATCATAAAATAACTCTAGGCGCAATATGTTATGCAAGTCTGTGATCATCCCTCTAATTTCTTATAAAAGATATGACCTCGTTATCAATGAAGATATTTTTAAAGTACTGATCATCTGAGCTAAAACCTCACAGATAGAAATGCAAAATACGTTCTAATCTTTCTTAAAGCTCAACTCCACATTGGTTAAACTCAATTCAAATTCTGCATGGTTTTCTTTGTAACCAAAACCAACTACGCTGTTTTCAAGATATACAAAAGATGAGCTGAAATTTTGGGGTACAGCCATAATCTTAAGGGAGGTTATGCTGCAATGCTTGGGAATGTAGGGTTGTACTGAATTTTCTAACACCTGAGAATGAAATCTGGCTGCTAGCACACATTTTTTATGATCATTCTAAAAATTTGTACAGTATACAGCCCAAATCAGGGTGAACTATTCAACTGCATTTCCTTATCATAACCTGAGTTGATTTTTTAATGCACAGAGAAAGCTATATGGAGTTGTCAGATTGTGACCCCTTTTCGTTTGTGTATAATGCACTGTACTTCTAATCAGTTGGGAAGCCATTTGATTCTTAAAGCTCAACATGGACTGCAAAGGAAATTTATACTCAATACTCTTGCACAGAGATTTTATGTTTGTTCTTTCCTTTTTTTTTTTTGCTTTTGTTCTGTTCTCAACCTAAAAGAAAGGTCACTTCAAGTGACGTTCTTTATTGCGCTCTTTATGCACCTAACAGTAGAGTGTCTATGCTCTAAGAAGACAGAAGGTCTGCAGTCCCTCATTCCTTTTACCTTTGATGTCTTCAAGAAGTGACCGAAATATCAATATGTTTACGGAACACAGGGGAAAAACTCCTTCCCCCTGGGTGAAGTAACTGGGTTTACAATAGCTTACAAGACACCTCCCCTGTAGAAGAGGACAAGCTTCAGGGCACATATAAATATGCATCATATACACGTAGTCACCCTCCCAGCCAGAATAAACACGTGTTTAACAAGCACATTTTGAATGCAACCTGGTTTAGCTTCTGTTGCACTAATAACTCCTGCAATTAAGCAATGTTGGTAGCCAATTAGCTCACATTTTTCTTCATGCTGAAGGAGCAAATATAGGCAGGTATTTAACCCCTTTTATGCCCTTGGGCCAACAGCATGCCTAACATTGGGGAAACTATAATTGTAATCCTCTCAGATACATTTTTTCTTCTGTTATATCAGGAGGTGATAAAACGAAGCAGCATGATTGAATATTGAAAAGGCTGGATAACTTTATGAGTATAGCTACTACTAATAGCCACCTTATGTTTAAGTGAAATCTTTCACATGGGAGGATCTAAAAACTTCACAATATGCATATAAGGATAATCTCACTTATCATTGAACTTTTCTGAGGCAACCCTGGTGTGTAAAAGGAAGACTTTTTAGAGGAACAGCAAGCTTGGCACTTAGTAGAAATGCCAGTGCTACTCTACAACCTCTACAGCAGGACCTTCTTTGTGACAGGGGGAGATTACACTGTGTGATTGTCACAACAGAAAGCCACTATGGTGGTTCTACAAGTTGTCACCAAAAGGTGATTTATTCTCCCTGAGAGTAGGCACAGGCTTAAGGTCACAGTCTTGTCCTCATACTACATGTCAATTTTTCTAAAGCAATATAGAAATAATATAATATTATATATATATATAATATCTATTTACTTCCATCTTCTGTGCATTCATTTTCAACACATCATCCCATAACTACCTATTGCAATGCTGGACTAGGTGATATTTTAATGCACTCTAATTTCCATTTAAAATTCTACTGGAAAAGTGTGAAAAATCCTTTTTTGTGTGTGTGAATAGAGCCTTTAATGCTCAAGTTTAAATGAATGGTGTATTTTTTGGCTAGGTGTCAAAGACTTAACAGAACTTGTACTATAGTCTTCTCACAGGAAAAAACAAATAGTTTCACACTGAGGTATTTGGAAACAGGTGTGCTGAACAATTACAGAATGTTACAGCTCTTGGAGGCAGCCCTCCAATAAATTAAGGTCTAAAATGTATAGTAACACTATCACATTGATAAAATATCTAGTATTGAATCCCACTGGACAGGAAAAATACTGACTGGAGCACACGGAGAAGATGTGATCACTATTATGTCAGGGCATGAAGCAGCTAGAGTTGTTGCCAACAGGTCTGGAAAGAAAACAATAGAAGTGCTTCACTTGGAATGCGGCTTGGAACAACAGATCAACACTGTCTGCTCCCACTCACAGCCACCACCCTGCCGCAAGCAGCAAAACACTCTCCTGACCATGCTCAGCAATGTGCCTAATGGAGCCATCTCTGCTTATCTGGCATGCCACTACACGGATCTACAAAACTGGGCAGCAACCTTATTTGCTGATGACCCTCTCTCCCAAAACACCGGTTGCACATTTCTGTTTCACCTTATCTCTGCCTTGTTTTGATTCTCTCCTGAAAAAAATAATCTTTCCATGCTTCTCTTCCTTGGTTATGACATAAGTCAAACTCTTTCATGAAACTTGTAAAGCCAAGATTTCACTTCCACCTCCCGGTTTCTAACAAGCATCCAGAAATAACAGTAAGCATTTCAAGGTTGTTATAAATCTACAAAAAGGAACCCAACCTTCGGTCCACCCCCATGAAATGTTCTCCTGCTCTTACAAAAATGATTTATGTCCCCAAAACTTTGCCATGACCTATTAATTTATTTTGCAGTCTCCCACTTTGAGACCAATATTTGCAGAAATTTGAAGTGGTCTCCTCCATCATGTCTGATTTATCTGCTATCCCACAGCAAGGTGACCCTGCCTCTTCACCCTCCAAATCCAACAGCTTACATGTACAGTGCTTCCACGTGGCGTACAGGGGAATTCCTCCCTGACTCTCACTGCATTCAGGTTATGGCCCTATCATTATTTTAGCATGTGTAGCTACACATTTTATTACTGGTCACAAAATTATTCCTCTCATTTTCAAATCCAGCCGTGCTATTTGACTCCATGACCTCCTGTGGCAGCAGATTCCAGAGACAATTCTCCGCCTTTGCCAAGGCTGTAACAGAATGTTTAATGTTGAAGGATGAAAACACATTATCCCATCTTTGATGTTTAAAGAGAGGGGAGAGACCTCAAGACCTTTCTGCATATTATACAGTGTAACACATTTGTATGCTCTCTGCAGAGCTGGCATGTCTTATTCAAGGTCAGCTCTGCTCCACACTCTCATCCAGCGGCCTCCCTCCTAAGTTTTCGTATTTCCGTCACACACCAAGTTGCTGAATTGTGAAATCAAGGCTAAAAGCACTCAAATGGCAAATAGAAGAAATCCTAACACTTCATACTGCTGTTGTGCTTCTCCAAAAACATCTATTCTATAGCACCCTGCATTCATAGACCTCAAAGAACAGCTGCAAAAGTGAGCAACTGCTTTTAGCCCTGGTACCAACAGAACTCTGAAACGCATGCACACTCAGAGAAGATGGGGTAAGAAGTAATTTTCCTGATCTTACTGCAGGCACAATGGTGCCAATTCATTATATTTGTCAGGAGAATCAAGTTAAAAGAAACTGAGATGTGGAAAAGAATTGATTTGGCCAACAGTCACAGAGCCAGTTAGCAGCACAGTGAAGAAAACAGTACATGTCTCCTGGCTTTCAGTCCTTTCCTTGCTAGCTGAGGGGCAATACCGCTAATGTTCCCGTAATAATTGTACTACGTGCTTAACAAATTGTGTGAATGCTAGTGAAATGCAATTTAATCAAAGACAATTTAGTCTAAGGATGCTCTTCAGGCCCCACACAGCCCTTGTTCTTCTGTAAGGCTTTATCTAGCTCAACAAGCTAAGACTGGATCATCAGCCTCTTGAAATGCCTAAGAGGCAGAAAAAACATACACCAAATCAGACTCCAGGTCTCATGATACTCTTTGGGCTTGTCAAGGGACAGGTGTTCACACACAAGTTTGGTGAGACTTTGTGATTATGGCTTCCAACAAGGCAAGAGGTTTCCTAATTATTACTTCATATTGTGAATTTTAAATTTCATCAAAAAAGAGCATATTTTTCTTGAGAAAACCATGTCCTTTATTTCTAAAAGAAACTAAGAAAAAGAGCACTGTCATTCTGTTTTGGCCTAACTGAAATCCTGTAGACACGATTTCCTTAACTAACTAACTAACTAACTAACTAAATGTAGGTCTCCATCAAATGACATCTACTGTGCCCTGCACTTCCCCTGTTCATGAGTGACATTTCATGATTTGTATTTCAAAAATCTTTCAGCTCCAAAAATCAGAGTGTACTAAAATCAGTACTGTTCCTCAAACTCTAATTGTTCCTCAAACCTCAGCTGGCGAAGTTCGGTGACGGAGATCTGTGTCCTCTGCACGCAGGCTGTTCCCCCCACCTCAGCCCTCTGCTGCTTTCTCCTCCTTCTCAGGTGGCTGAGAGAACAAAAACTGCCACCAGAGTTCTGCTCAGGGAAAGCCTGTGTTAGAAGGCACAACAACTTCCCAGGCTGATATGAACACCAGGCTTGGCCTCGGAAGGTCACAGGTTGTTTCTACCTCTGCTGTTTCGGTTTTCCCTTTGGTACAATACTAACAACCTGCTTTGCAAAGCGGTTTGCAACTGGTGTTGAAAAGCCAACTATTATCTCATGGAATATGATAATTTGGATCTGCCATTCCATCTGACCTCATGTTTAGCTGGAGAAGTTTATGCCAGGCTTAGCTTGCGTACTGATTTTGTTGCTAGTATTAGTTTCTTTCGTGGCATCAGAGGGGTGGATAGAGACAATGGAAACTCCGTACCAATCTTAATGATAAAACATACACTGCCACATTATAATATTACATTACATACACATCCACACATGAGTATACACTCACGCAAACGCCACCACATCAGTTCTTTAGCATTCCTTGTTGTATGTAAATGTAAGTCATTATAATCCCCATACAAAATTAATTACAGTCAGAAATTCCCACATTCCTATTTTCAGAGGGTTACCAGATATTCTTTTAATTTGGCTCTACCATCATGTCAAAATAAAAGCTCTTTGCCTAATGTTTATGAGGTCTCTAAGCTTAATTGCATTCATCTTTATCAAGTCTTGAAACTGGTTGATATATTTAAATGAGCTAAAATAAAAAGGGTTGAGGTAACTGAAGTCTCTTCAATAAATTGAAGAAAAATTTCTGAAAGACTATGGAAGCAATAGTGAGCAAAGCTGTAAAGAAGAAAGATTTTAGAACTAATAAGTTGCCAAGTGGATCCTTTTCTTCATTAGTCTTCCTTTCAAAGAATTAGTGAGCAAAAGGCTTAAAGAAGATGAAGTGAAATTTGAAAGTTACCCACAGTCTATAAATTAGACTTAAATTAGTCTTTCGTTTGGCCCATGATGATTCTATTATATCTCCTGCCATATTCTAATTTCTTTGTCTTCCCTCCCTACACTTCTTCACCACCAGGAGATATGAGTTTGACTACTGGAGGAGACTTCGAATATTTTTCAGCCTATAAAAACAGCTGAGGTACATTGCTACTTTTCTCCAATTAGGGATTTTGGTGGTTTTTTGTATGCTTGTTTGTTCTGTTTTCATTGTTAAATGTTTATCTCTGTGTTTAGACTTGGAAACGGTAGAGAAAGGTGCTAGTTTCAGCTCTCAGCTCTCAGCTCTGTTGCAGACATCCTCAGCAGCCTTAGGAGGTAGCAGCAAGGGACTGCAGTCACTGGAGGTGGCTTTTCTCCCTAGGGTCTGGTCCCTTGGAAGCAGGCACCGTTGAGCTGTGGTTGGTGGATCCCAGAGGGTCAGAGGGTTTATGGCAGTTAGCGAAGAAGGACAAATATACTGTGAGGTTGTACCAAAAGCAGCTCCATCACTGGAAAATTGCTAGAGGACTCTGAACAGAGTCAAGTTGTCTGCAGGTCAATGAAAAGACACTGGCCCAGGGAAATAATGTCTCTTGTTGAATAGCCTTCTATGCTTGGAGGTAGTCTTAATTTTTCTGAATTCCCAGCCAGTAATGTGATGGAATAGTGGGAATACTGGGAATGTTTCCCACTCTGTCTTCCCTGTTTATTTTATAAACTCATAAGCTCATAGATTCTCTTTCTACAGAGTTTCTTCTGTCTCTGCAGGCAATGTTGCTCTTTTATCTGCTGTTATGAGTAGTATCAAAGCAGTGATCATTACTGAGCTCCCTCTCCACAGCCAATCTCCAGGACTCTCCACAGCCTGGTCCATGTGTCTGAATGGAGAGAGCAGCTCTGGCCCACACCACGTGCAGGAACTCCAGTCTTGGCCATGACAAGAAGCCACAATTTAGGATAAATGCAAAACTTCTGACCCTCAGAGCCCCTTCATTTATTGTCTCAGACTTTTCTCTCAAGTGAATCCTGGACTGGAGCAGAGCTGGACCTAGAGGGTCCAGACTTGCAAGTCTTTATTAATCCATTCTTTGGAGTCCAGGAACTAACATCTTCTACTTTAGCTCAGAATTTCATATTGCTGTTGTGTACCACACAGCGTGGTCGATAGCTCTGCCTGTGAAACTTATTTGGTGCCATAGAAACAGGTGATGTAAAAAAAATAGCTTTGATTTAAATCTGTGACAAACTCACAGAAGAGCTGTGTTTCTCTAATGGTTGGAACGAGGAGATGCAAACTATGGCAGCTCAAGGCAGATTCTTATTTTGACAGAAGCAATGACTCACTGTGTGACCATGGACAAGTCGTTCAATTTTCTTGTGCTTTAGTCAACAAAACTATAAAATTATTAAAAGACAAAAAACAAAAAGTCCCCAGATTTTACTGAAAAACAAATCCTTCCTCTGAGCTCAGTTGGTGAATAAATGACAAAAACAACAAGATGAAACATGGGTGTAACCCACAGCTTTGCCAAATATACCACAAAAATATGGAGAGGGTAGAGAGGAAGAGAAGACAGAGGAAAAAAAAAGATCAGCAAGAACACTGAAATGCCCCAAAGCACATGAAATCATATTAACAGAAACAACTTCAACAACAGAGAGTATAGATGCCCACAGGGTGGTGAGTAGGAGGGTGTATTACAAAGAAAAATAGCAATCAAATGATCTAATGCTCTTTTCATCGCAAGCAGCCTTTAAGACTAGATAGTTATTGTCTCACCCCTTCATAGGCTATGCCATGACAAATATTTAAATGTGTCTGGAAACAACACCAATCAGACTTCAGCATAGTTAATGAAGGATGGTTTGTCCAATACTGTTGCAGGGAGAAACATGGATGCCTAAAGGCACCACTGCCTGCCCATGATGGTCTCCTATTTCAATTTGCACAGTGACACCTGCTTTGCCAGGGCCACATGCAGAAACCAGAGGGGTTTAGGCACTGCATATGCTGAATGAGTCTGAAGGACCTGCACCATGTAGCAGGGGGAACAGGGGCTGCCTTGCATGTTGTTTAGAGCTCCTTGTGCATGCAAGAGATACGTCATGCTGCACAGGTGCAATAGGTCTGATGCACCCTATAGAAACCCCACTGCATGCTGGCATCTGGCTTTCTTAGCCATCTGTATAGCTTGGGTCTCAGGCCCTTTGGCCCTGGCTGTTGCACAGTATCCTCAATTCTTTTCTGGGATAAGACAATGTGAAAAAAGAGTGACAACTCCTGAAACATCAGCGTTATTTCTAGGACTGTGTTGCCTGGCCATGGCTGGCTTAGATTTTTTAGAGCAAGGTTGCGGCTGAAGGTGCTGTTTTTTCATACTGCTTGTCAGAAAGAAAGCAGGGTGATGCTTTAGCACTGGCTATAGCATCCAAGTGGCTGTAATGGAGTGAGAACATGAAACACAGAGGAAAACAATGAACAGCGGAAAAGTTATAGTTAGGCCTGCAGCAGAAGAGAGGCTACAAAGGTATCTTCAAAGGGTTTTCTGGGGGAAAAAAAAAAAAAGTAGCAGACAACATACATATTAATGAATCAGAAACAATGTTGAAAAACAACCTATTATCCTTACTCAGATCAAAAGAACATGAAGATTAACACCTCAGACATCAGACCTCTGTGATAGGGGGAGAGTGGGCTTAGCAAAAATCTGCTTCCCCCAGCCCTCCTCTGTTTTTGCGACTAGGACCAGGCAAAGAGGGTTCACTGTGAGGAGCTATACAAGTGGGCCTTCAAGCCCAGCAGTTGCACAGTGGAAGTTAAAAAAAAAAGAGCATTAAAAACTGAGCAAAGACCCAGTAAAATCTGATGGGCAAGGCAAGAAAGTAAAGAAGAAAATTATCTGGGTTACAATGCAAAGACAAGATTTACCGTCTTGCCTTGCTTGAGGGGAGTGCTGGAGCACTCAGGGAAAGATGCGGCATTATTTGCACACTCCTCACTGAACTGCCAAAAGGCTTCCCGAAGGCCATCCAGTCTCCTTCCCCTCCTTCCACCCCCCAGCCCTCTTCTCCTACAAGACCGTGAGGCTCCTCAGCTTTCCAGGTGAAAGGGAGTCCTACAATGCTCTCCCCTGCAAAGGCATCTTCATCTGAAAATCAGAGACATTCTCTGCTGGGGACTGCATACACTTGCAATGGGAATGGCTCAAAGATCCAACAATTCTTTTCCATGTTTAATTTCTCTGATAGGCAAAATAGCAACCTGACCAAATAGGAATTTCCTCTTATTAATTTTGCACAGCACAAACTGTTGTTTAGGGATGCCTGCGTGGTGCACGAAACCACTTCAGCATGATGAGGGCATTTATGATAATGAAATGAAAGCTACCCCAGAGGTGGCTAGAGTAAAGAAAACATACCTCTAACAATGGCGACTGGGAGACACACATTCATTCTCTGTCAGAGACTTCATAACAAAAATTCCTTTTTCTACACACCTATCTGCTATTAGCAGCTCACACTTGCCAGGGGAATTGAATTTTGGATCAGCTTCTTTCTGATTTTTGCACTCGTGTTCATACATGCATTGATGATTAAAAAAGATCAAAATACAAAATCAGAATCCAGCACATTTTTCATAGTTACCTTGATGCTTCATAAATTACATGATTCAAACAAACAAACGAACAAAAAATAAAAGGAAACAATTTGTTTTTGCCACAAATGTGACCAAATAAAATTTCAGCCTTCCTGAGACCAGGAGAAGCTTTGCTTTTGATTTTCACTTGATTTCACATGCAGGATTTATTAGATAAGAGTTAGCTATGCTGTTTTAACTATAGCCATTTTCCTGAATCTGGCCATTTCAAAAATGATCCAGACTTTTCTCAGCTGTGACAGGACAAAAGCCACAAGACACAAGGTGGAACATGAGAAATTCCTATAAGATTTAAGGAAAAAGTTTTTCCAAATGGAAGTGGATAGCCACTAGAGAAATTGGCCAGAGAGGCTGTGGGATCTCCATCCTTCAAGATATTCAAAACTTGGCTGGGCACACCCCTGAGCAACCTGCTCTAAATGGAAGTGCTTTGAGCTGGGTATTGGACTAGATGGACTCTGGAAGTCCCTTTCAGTCTAAACTATTCTGTGAATCTACATATGGGAAGCACAGTAACTTACTACATAACTGCACTGTGTAGATTGGATCTCTGACCCTGCTAGTCTTTAGACACTAAAGAAAACAGTGTTAAACACTAAGAATAAAGCCAAACTCAAAGTTCCTGAATAATGAAATTAGAACCATTTACAGGAAGATATAGAATTTGGTGCAAAAAGCTGTTTTGCACAGTAAAAAATGCTGTTGCTAACAGGCTTATGATTTAACCAGTCTTTCATTTTTTACTGAAAGTTTGCATGGGTGGTTTGAAACCCACTCCAATCTTGTTTTTCTACAGCCACAATAAGATCACAGAAAACTTTGGTTTATCATCAAGAAAGTGGACCGACTTCTGGATTGACTTACACCTCCTGCAAATTCAGTAGCAATTAAATTTCACAAATAGTGAGGTAGGACAGGACCTGTTGTAGAGGTCTTCATAGTTGTAAAGCTTTGTGCTCTTCAGACTGAGTGAGAACCTTTGCAAGAACAGACTGACGCCTGATATTTCTACAGCTTCCTGGTTAGGCCAGATTTGAAATATCAAAAATATTTCTCATGGGGTATTTCCGTATTCCTATTTTCAATTTTCCAATTCTCCAACTTTTCTTACCTTCTCTTTCCATATATTCTCTTTCTGCCTCACTCCTAAGAAAAAGAAGGTAAGAAGGAAAAATGTAGACACTTGCATTTCTGTGTGGGTGGGAGGAATTAGCAAACCAGTTTTCAAAATTCCATTCATGCTGCAAACAGAACTGTTCTAGTTTTATACACGTAATCTGCAGATTCTGATTTCCTGTCTTTCCCATAGCAGTAAGTAGGTTTCAGATGCCTACTGAAAGCCACTTAAACCGCTGAAGTTTTTATGGGTTAACCCATCATAAATTACTAGTTATTCAATTATGAATAATGCCAAGAAAAAATATATAGCAACTGTATAACTGTATGATGGAAAATAATGAATAAAAGGTTTAAGCAGATGAGTCACAACACATCATTGTTTCCTAAAGTCTGAGACATATCCCCTTGTGGGATATGAAGAGCTAACAATGGGTCATGGAAGATGAATACATTAAAATGGGTGTGTATTTAACAACATATGGTAGTTTAGCAGAAGAAGCAAAACTGTTTTTCTTTAAGTGCAGCAGGACTTAATTTTCAAAAGTTTGGGAAACAATCTGGCACATCATAGTCTGATGCAGCATGTTCCTACCAGCCCATGGCACAAGGAAGCTGTTTTTACAAGAGTTTCAGGCAATTTTTGCATGTGATGGGGGCTTCCATGATCATTGAATAATAGGACAAAAGTGTGACCACACTCATGTGACCAAATACTCAGTTAAGTTCTGAACTACTCATGAACTGCTATGAAAAAGAAAGAGGTTTAAAAGATACACAGTAGGGATGAGGTCTTAATATACTAAATTGAATGGAAATTTTCCTGGACTTCAAACCATCCATCACCCTAGTGGTGCAGCTCACCAAAAAAAGTCTAACTGCAATTCTTCCGTTTCTTTGGCTATGGTTTCACAATGGGCCCAGAGGTTAAATGAGCCAGCCATTACATGTCCATGATTAAACTCAACAGCTCTGAAATACCTCCATAAGGGCTGCATTCAAACAGGAGCTTAGACCCCACAGGGAAGTGGCTATCTTGTTCTTCTGGAAAGTGTCATTACTCTCCAATGCAAGTTATATTTCTATATAAAATATGTTGCATCCTCCTGACAACAGTCAGGAGTCAAAGTTTTCAGCTGTCTCCTTAGGATGGATTTTCAAGGGCACCTATCCACAAATTAAAGCTTCTATCTAGACAACAGTCAAAGCCTCTACCTAGACAACAAAAAAATGTGGTCAGATTTTCAACTAAGTCAAGAACACGGAGCAAAGTTTTGTCACAAATAAGGCCGCAACTCTCACAAGAAAATTGTTGGGGCAAAAGAGTTCTTCTGAAAATGTGGCCCCACTTGTGGGTATCAACACTAGAAAATCTGGCAGTCTAGTGTGCCTCTTATGTCTCTCTGATTCTGCCTTGACTACCAAAGAGATTACGGTCTTGAATTTTAAGAAATTAAAGTAAAAATATGCTTGCACACATACCAAATCTGTCTCAGATATGTGTAGGCAGTTACACACGACAGACACTTCTTTCCTCCTACTACCAACAAAAGAGATGCCTCTATTCTTTCTTTTACACCAGAGTGTAATTTTCAAAGCTTCTAAGCTGTTTGTGGTCTAGGAAATGTCAAGGCCAAATTGTGTCCCCAGTTACAGGGGACATGTATTTCGAAAGAGAGAGGCCCATCAATTCACAGCTGAATTTGGTTGAACATAACTGTTCTCAAAATATGTTCCATTGGCTGTTAGCTGTCTGTGGGGATCTGACACATGGTCCATGCTTTGTTCTTTTCTTTCCAGCTATGAAATAACTTACTGAAAGTTAACTTCCAATTAGTAGAGAGACACATCATTTAGGTCAGGTACTGGACTAAGATTATGGCTTGAGTTTTGTTCTTCATCTCCTCTTTGTCTAGTTTATTTTTCCCTGCTTACCTTGCTACACCTAGTTACTAGATGTTCTGCTAGCTGAAAAAAGAAACTTCAGTCAGCACAGATTTACCAAGGGTAAATAACGCCTGACCAACCCAATTGCTTATATGATGAAATGATTGGACCTGTGGAAAAGGAGAGAGGAGTGGATGTCATTTATCTTGACGTTAACAAGGCTTTAAGAACTATCTCCTACAGTGTGCTTGTATCCAAGTTAAAATATCACAGTCTGTATGGGTGGGCAACTGCATGAGTAAAAAAACAAGTGGATGCTCAGGCTCAGAGGGTCATGGATACTGGATCATACCTTACCTGGGTGCCTGTGGCAAATGCAGTACAATAGGACCTGGCTTGTTTACTATCTTTATGATTAACCTGGAGGAGGTGATGGGCTGCTCTCTTGTCATGTTTACAGGTGGCACTGATTTGGGGGGACCGCTCAATACACTTGAGGGCAGGGGCTGTAATCCAGAGGGACTCAGACAGGCTGGAGGAAGAGGCCAATAGGAACTCCATGAAATTCAGTGGGGCTCAACACAGACCCCTGCCCTGGGAAGGAAAAGACCCTGCCAGCACACAGGCTGGGGCCGACCTGCCTGGGGAGCAGCTCTGCGCAACGGCCCCTGGGCCCTACTGGGCAGCGAGCTGAGCATGAGCAGCAGAGGCACCCATCAGCTTCTCAGGCTGTATCCACAGAAGCAAGGCCAGTAGCTTGCAGGACGGGATCATCTTCCCTTTTTTAAGCACTCATTAGACTGCATCTAGAAAATTCTACTCAATTTTAGGGCCCCCAGTACAAGAAATTTGTTGACAAACTGGCACAAGTTCAGCAGAGGGCCACCAAGATGGCTACTGCCTGGAGGACCTACCTTGTGAGGAGAGGCTGAGGGAGCTGGGCTGGTTCAGCGTGGGGAAGGGATGGCTTCGGGGGTCCTAACAGCAGCCTGCCTGGCCCAACAGGGAGGTGATTGAGAAACCAGTGCCAGGCTCTTCAGCAGTGCATGGCGGGAGAAAGAGAGATAATAGACATAAACTGAAGCAGAGACGTTCAGACTGTATATATGGAAAAACCTCTTCCCCATGAAGGCAGGGCTCACTGGGGCACTTTCCCAGTCAGGCAGTGGGGCAGGCTGCCTGACAGACTGTGCGGCCTCCATCTTCAGGGATTTTCACCCCCCAACAGGACAAAGCCTTAAGCAGCCTGGTCTGAGCTCAGAGCTGCCCTGCTTTGAGCAGGAGGTTGGAATAAAGACCTCCAGAGGTCACTTCCAAATCAAATTATTCTGTGATTGCACAAGGTCCAGTGAGCACTGAATCAGATCCTCAGTCAAGGACCAGCACTGATTGTGCGCTCTTGTCCTCCCTAGAGCTCCCATGTTCAGCCTGTCACTCCTGGAAAGAAATCATGGTGTACTTCCCAGGTTATGTTGGACTTATGCTGCAGATGTCATGTACCTGCAAACTGTGTCTCATTCAGCTCATTTCATTACACATACATTGAACGTGTGATCAGGTCACAAACAGTAGGTCCAACACACCTGAGAACTAACACTGCCCTGGACAGAGTCGATAGAGAATTTGATCTGCAACTTACGCCTGTGCCCTTGCCATCGCTCTACAGAGTATACAGGGAAGTGGCTCTAAATCCTTCTCAAGAGAGCTGTTCCATGTTATTATGAAGCTGAAATATTAGGAAGTGCTTAAATAGTCAATGTAGCAAACAGCAAGAAAGACTTACGGAAAAAAACGTTTTTTTAGTCTTGTGTCTAGCAGTCACACTCACTTTCACAACAGCTGGTAGCCAGGTGAAGCAGGCACCCTCTCAGGATGTGGAGGTTCGCATCAGGTGTGAAAGGAAACTTAACTTTTACCTACTGCATTCTGGGCACAAAGATAATTAGGGAAGAGCCTTTTGCCCCTGAAAAAGCCTAGTTTGTGCTTCCTGTCCCTATGCTAAGGTCACATAATGAGCCAGGGTCACCATTCAAATAATGGTCATGTATATACACAACATCCCACCCACACACCAGTTGCTAGGTAAAAAGCACTGCCTCCTCTGAAAACCTTGCAAATCCCAGCTCTTTATTTCTTTTACTTTTCCTCCTCATGCTTCAAAATGAACATTTTTGTTTTGGATGAAATGGAATGTATGTTTGCATTTTGCACTAAATAAATGTTTTCAGATTTCCATTTTGGCAAGAAAAACAAAAAACGAAGTTCCATTTGGTTTGACTCTAACTTATTTTTTCTCCCTCTTTTTTAGGTTCAGCACTCTAGCTGAAAAAAAACAATTATTCTCACAGCCTTAGTCACACGTTTTCCAAGCAGTGCCTGAAATGTTTCCCTTCAGCTCTTTGCAAGCAGTTTATAGGTTGTCAATTCGCTGCTGCCTCAAGAACAAGAGACGGCAATTCTTCCAAGTGAACAGCTTCAATGACTTTCCTGACTGATGTGAATGTGTTACACTGTTGACAAATACTAACCATGAAAGTTGACTTGGCTATTGCTGTCTGCAGAAAATGGATTTTCCCTGAAAATTCTCCTCCCACCCATCAAATGGAGCATTCTGTTTTATCAAGTTAGTTTGTAATAATCTTTTTGTACATCTCATCTTTTATTTAGACAAATAATAACTAATTAGTTTTCAAGAACTATAATTTGTGACTTTAATGGCTATAAACTATTCTCTGAGGAGAGGCCAAGCATTGAATGCATATGGATGTGGTGCTTAGGGCCGTGGCTTAGTGGTAGACTTGGCAGTGCTAGGTTAATGGTTGGACTAGATGATCTTAGAGGTCTTTTCTAGCCTAAATGATTCTATGATTCTATGGAGGCCAGAGTATCTCCTACCAATAAAACTGATCCTTTTAGTCTGAACTGAAACACATAAAGACGGTAACATGGGAAGTTTCGGTTATATCTTTGTATCTTTATCTCAGCTATTTGCAGATGAGAGGAAACAGGGAATGTAGCAATTTTATTACTATAAGTGTTGTCAATACCTATAGCACAAAATCACTGACGTGGCTCCTGCCCTAAAGAACTTGCAGTATAAATTAATATATGACAAAATGTGAAGAAATGCAGTGGATGACAGAGGCCAAAATCTCAAATCACACAAACTGCAGTCCTGCCCCTAGTCAAAATCCTGCTGAGGTTGGTAAAGCATCCAAAAGGTAGTCAAGCATACAAATTTATGGACCCAAGTGCTGAACCAGCTCCTTAAAATATGAAATTATGAATATATGAAAATCTACATACACATTAATAGGAAGCTAATGATAGCAATATTTTCACTGTAGGTTAGCTGCTAGAGTTGGTGCTTACAGGTTTCAGAAGGAAGCTAATCTGGTGTATGGTAACTCTGACACTGTCTTTAAAAATGGTTTTCATCCTCATCAAAATTACTACAAGGAAAAAAAAAAGCAAGTAAATTACTTATTGTAACTACTAATCTACATGGATTAACAGCCATAAATCAATTTCAGAGAGATGACTGGATTTTTCATAACACATGCACACACACAGAGAATAGACGGCAGGATGTTAGGGCTCAGTTAAATATTTTTAAAAGATCAAAATAGAATTAAAATAGTTTTTGTATTTCATATTTGTATTTTTAATTGACTGGAAAATGGAAAGAAGACATTAAATACTATGTTAATATCTATGCTATCTCCACTGGCTACTCAAAGATTTGTTTCTGATTTTAAAGTTTCTCAGCTCAAGAAGATGTAGATTTTCTTGGCAACAGCTGCTGTGTAAAATATTCTGAGATAGAATTTTTTATCATAATTAATAATAGATGAAAATTTCTGCGTTTTTGATGTTCTAAACTCTATGCTGTTTGATTTACGATGTCTTTATAGTTGTTTTTCTAGTAATTCTATGCCTCTTTCTGTTGGTATAAGGCTGGTCATCTCTTTTATTTCCCTAGTGGAGTTAGTACAGTACTCTTTCTTCCTTTTCTCGCCTTATTTTTCTGTAAATATATTTCATAAAGTTCCTCTTTCTTCCTTAATGAGACTGATCCCTATGTTCTGTAAATTTGTTGCTGTGGAATTTTTTTTTTTTTTTCCTTTAGCTCTGCACAGGGTAGTAATAAAACCTTGGTGGAGGCTACTGCAGCTAGGAGCATGTTCTGTGTGCACTCTTGTAGAGCTGGCTATATTCTCTGTAATGAATGTTTTAAACTGGATGGTGACTGAAGAGGTATAGTCTGGTTTGGGGGCTGAGTTTGTTGTCTTGCATTGTGATTTTTTTCATTTAGTGTTGGGGTTTTAGAGGAGCGTGCCTTGCAAAACTTACTGGATAATGCTCCATAATTGCTAGTTTATGAGAAGTTCGATACAGGTGCTTATAGGCTGTTATTACTGCGTCAGCACTCCTGCTCTTGTGATAATAGAGGACCATATCTCATAGCTGGGACATTAGTGACAGCTATAGTTAAAGCTGCCAAAGAGTTTCCTAAGAAACCCCTTGTTTTCTGCCGTTCACAACTTTTTCAGCGTTTCACCTGCAGAGTGCAAATTTTCCAGGAAACATTTATACCTCAAAAGGAAGGTTTTTGGATAAGCTTGGCCAGTTGTAAATACAAATTCCATCATTTGTAAATACAGGGGACTCCAGAGAAAAGGACTCTTGCACACTGGGATCCCACCTGCTGAGCAGAGGCTCCTACCTCTTGGCTTGGCTACACGAGAATAAAACGAAGCAAAAATAAAGCCACCTTCTCTCGTGAAGTCAGTAAGACTCTTTTTCAAACCCTCCATTCATCAGGCTGTGAAACAAGGGTCAGGAACACCCCCCATGGAAGAAAGCAGCTCCAGGGAAACTGTAGGATACTTGATGGAGTTGTGAGGCACCAACTTACTGCAAACCATACGGGACAAGAATTAGCACCAAACCCAGGCGCAGGCAAGCTGTTCCTCAGCCCGCTTAGGACAGGCTGGGCAGGGTGGGCTCCTGTATGGCTCCTTGTCAGCCCAGAGGGACAGTGCAGTGCCCGCAAGAGAGCTCTGTCCTCCCTCCATCCTCCATCCATCCTCCCTCCACCCTCTGCCAGTCAGCAGGCTCTGCTCAGGACAAGCTGTCTTTATGTGCTTCTGGCACAGGCAGATGTTTGCTTGGGGGAACAGAGGGGAGGTAAATATTGGGTGGCTTTACACAGTCTTTAGGGTATAATAAAGTACAAGTTAATGGCCTGAATTAGTCCTCCCCCCGGAGGTGGAAATTGCTCCTAGGAGAAGAGCCAGCACGAGGCCTAATGCACTGTTTAGGTCTGATTTCAGCCCATTTGTGGACTCCAAGGGTGAGCAAGGCTTTTGCTGGTCTGGGTGCACTTCACACCCTGGACTGGGGCCAGGAGAGCAGGCAGTGAGGTGCAAGGGCACAGGTTTGTGCTCAGGGGCTGCTTGCAGTCGTTGCAGACAGGAACGGTCGCGCGGGGAGGCATCACACCATAGCTCGGGTGGGCAGCCTTCACTCCTGCCTTGTAACCTCACAGGGCCTCCTGCCTGCCTCCTTTGGAACATTTGATCCCCAGCTGAGTTTTCTGTACTCCTCCGAGCAGCAAAGGCAAGTTTGCTTATCGCTGGCGTCAGGGGCGTGGGGAGGGCTGTGCGTGACTTCTCCTGGCACTCAGGGTAGGAAGGTAACAGCCATCCAAGAGGCAGGAGCCTCTGCTTACTGAGTCGGATCCTGGCATGTGATAGTCCTTTTCTCTGGAGTCCCTTGTATTTATAAATGATGGAATTTGTATTTATAAACAAACAAACAAACAAACAAAAAGCAAATCAGCTCCAAGCAAAAATAATACATACCCTCTCTGGCTCTTTGTCAGTGTTACTGCAACATAAGAGCCAGTAAAATTTCACCAGAGAAGCCACTGCTGCAAGTAAAAAGCAGCAGTAAGAAATCCCGTCTGTTCTCCAACACCGCCTGCTCCTCTGCTTCAGTGCTGTGCAAGTTTAAAAGGCCACTTCCATTTCTGCTCTGCAATACTGTTTAAGTAGCATTTGTGCAACATGACTGTCAACTACCTCATAAACATCTACAGCAACACAGTTGTTTAGGTAGCTGGTTCTCAGTATATATCCTTATGGAAGTATAAGCTTTGCCACTTATATTATTCAGTTTCTGTGGGAGGTTGTTTTTTTTCCAGCAAAATCTATATATTTGCCTATACTGCAACATGCCATATGGGTGTACTCATGGTAGTGTGGCTTTTTCTACTGTCTGCATTTTTATTTGTAACACTGCACTTTCCATAAAAGATTTTGGCAAAGGCAATGGAGAATCATAGTTTAAATATAATAATATTAATTTACCATCCTTTTTCCCCTTTCTTTTTTCTTTTGGAGTTTTAACTTAACAAACAGCCTCTAGTGCACAGACACTAATTTCTTCCTAGATAACCCCAGGAGATAACATTCTGGCATTCCTTAGTAAATTGGGCCTTGTAAAAACTATGCCTGGGTGGTCCATGATTATCTTTCTAGAACCAGGCTGTTCGCAGTCAGAATCATTTTTTCTTTAATAAAAAAATGCTTACTGAGAAATATGTGTACTTCAAATCAATGCACTTCTAAATGCTGGCTGGGAAAAAAGAGTTAGACTTAAATATACAGCATTGCACTTTCTTTTCTAAAATATCATCATTATTGTCTTAGAAGCATAAATTTTAACAAATCTTGGTACCGCTTTAGTACCTTTTACATCATCCTGAGGGACCCCTTCACATTACTCGGAGGCCTGACCAGGCACAGACTCATCCCCAGGTCCAACCAAGCATTTCCTGAGTTGGCTCCTGCACATACATTAGCATTTTGTGACAAGATCTGTGCTGAAGAAGAAGAGGGGCAGAAAGATGAGGAAACCTATCAAATGCGTGTGTGGCAGTCTGAAGCATCAGTGACTACACAGTGGCACGTGCTGGTTAATAGTAGAGTACTACACTGCTCTATGGCCTGCAGCTTTGCACATATAACTAAGTGGGACTGACACTGGTATGTGACCACACCTTCATAGCGAGGACCACACAAAACCTATCTAATAGAGGCAATTAAATACACCAGACAAGGATTTGGCCTCACTCTTTGTGGCAGGGAAAATACACACATGCGTCATATAAAATTACTTTGTACGAATGTGGTGAGCGAAAATTAATTTTACATCTGACCGCAGCCTCTGGTATTACAATAGCCTAATATCTCTAACAGCGGTATGTTTGGCAAAGACTGACTGAAGTAGCCTGGAAAAGAAGATTTAAAAATAGGTACTAAACATTCTCCACTCTCACAGACCTCATTCATTAACACCAGAAGCTTTCCCTGCACTTACTTTTTAAGCTCAGAAAAGGTCTGAGGACCAAATTGAGCCCTACTCTTCCTTCTGCAGCTATGCTCATTCTGCAGGAGAACACAAACAGCACCAAGCAATAAAAAAGGCCTTGCCTACCAAAGTAGGAAAGGCCATAGATGAAGAAGACCATGTTTGTGAGCAATCCCAAAGATGCCCCTTAATTGCATGGTGTAATAACAAGAGCAGCAACAACAATAATATTAATGAACTATCACATTTGAAAAATACGAGAGTAAGAAACAAAAATGATACATATCCTTATACCAAAAAATAGCAAAAATATATAAATGTATGAAATCATTGACTATTGCAGTCGATCACAAATTACAAACACCTTGTGAAAGAAAATAATCTTTCCTTAATAGTACCAGCAATGCAACATAATAGTTTTCTAACAGTGAATCTTAAGGCAGAATAAGCAGTGTACAAGCAGCATACAGACCCACAGATGTCCCAGTGGTATTTGAAAACTAAAAAGTGTGTTTAATACAGGTAAGTGGTTATGGCATTATAAAGGCTGAGAAGTGGCTCACCAGTCCAAAAAAACTTGAGAGCTGCTGGCTTAGGAAAAGAGCAAGGAGAAATACCTTGCAGCTGAAACTACAGGCACGTATGCAGAATGATATTTCCTGGTCAGGTTGGTAGGATGTCCAAGCAACCCATGATTTTTAATAACCATAGAAAACAGAAGTTCATTTTATGTTTTATTTGGAAATGTACCTTCTTGGCCATTGCAGATCCACTGATATAATTTGTTCAGCCAAACATTTGCTTATTACTGATTCAGAAGGCAGGCCAAAGATTCACTTGGCAATTCTGTGTGTCCATTATCCAACTTCAAGCTTCACTCAAAATCGCTCTATTTACGAGCTCAGATGAGATAACAACCTACAACAGTATGATGGGTGCCAGAAGAAGTCCAGAGGTGCTCACTTAGTCATAAATGCTTTGGACATAATTTTTAATCAGAGTTAATAATATTCAGACCATAATTCTATCAGTCCAACATTTTATGGATAAGAATTGCAGAATTTATCCATAGATGTGAAAGTCCCATTTGTTCTATTACTCCAACTTGGACCATTTTTCTATGAAATATATTTCTTTATGTCTCCATGAATGTAAGATTGGAAGGGACCTCTTGAGTCATCAAGGCCAGACAACCATCCAACTATCATAAGCAATCACATCACATAATCTCATATAAAGAGATTGACTGAACTGTGTTTTGCAAGCAGTTCCATTTTTATTCTCACTACATCTCTTGGAGATGCTGTTCAGAAACTCAGTAGTTTAATGTTTGAGGACTTTCTTTTGCCTTCTGACTTTCTGCAGTTTTTGTGACTGGTTAAATGCATTTAATCTTTTATTTTGATATCTTGTTTAACTAGCTTTTCACTCTCCCTGGCATATGCCCTCCGAATGTGTTTATAGATACTGCTTTGCTAGGTTAAAAAAAAAAAAAAAAAGGTTGTTTTTAGTATCCTCTCAAAACATACGTTCTCTGCTCCCCTACTGGTGGCCCTTCTCTGAACCTGCCTCTGCTCTGAGTTCACCCTTCTTGAATGTTGTTGACCTCAGAAGTACACAGTATTTCAGGTGAGGTCTCAAAGATAGCAATCACATTAGTTCTTTCTTATTACCTCCAGGGTACTTGGCAAGAGCCCACTTCTTTTCCTCCTCATGGCACATATTGCAGTGGGAAGCCTATCACTCTGTTTAGCCTCTTGTGGTTGGTTTGCTGGAGTCTAAAGGCACAAGTAAACACCTTTTCCAAGCCACAATCTTCATGGAGCTTTGGGAGCTATGGGAAGACTTGACTGACCTCCGTTCATCTTTGCAGTCTTCTGTCAAATTATAGCAACACACTACAAAGGTGTCCTGAGAAAAAGCATTAAGACTACTCCCTGCTTGCTTCACTGTAGTTTAAAAACAAGCTGCACAGTAACAGATATGCGATGTTTCACCATGACTCCCTTGGTTCAATATCTTGAAGCTGTAAGTACAGAAATGGTAGAAAAAGCGCACAACAAAATATGCAGTCCAAATAGCATCTACAAAGCTCTCCATCCCCCTTCCTTTTAAATACCAGTGAAGAGGAGAACATAGCAGGGAGGAGTATATTCATTCAATCAGTTCAATCAGTCTTGTGTTACTTCTGTGGTGCCCTTCATGCAGAATGATCACAAAGAACTTCACTTAAACTAAACTCAAACGCTTACCAAACTACAACAGAAGGAAAGCAGAATAAAACAAA
This sequence comes from Chauna torquata, assembly GCA_013399475.1. NCBI lineage: Eukaryota > Metazoa > Chordata > Aves > Anseriformes > Anhimidae > Chauna > Chauna torquata. The sequence continues at coordinate 150,024 of VXAL01004687.1, read as the reverse complement.
TTAGTCTAGTCAAGACTAGGGCTTAAAAATGCCGAGGGCCCTATTAACTATAAAAAGCTTACAGAGTCTCTGTGTGTATGCACTTGCAAGCATGAGGGAGAAACGATACATGTACATGAAAAAAAAAAAAAGGAATTAGCAATCCAGGCTGCTTCAGAGAGATTGTGCACTTCATTCCTGATTCGCAGAGAAAACTTGCCTTAAAAGTGACCCACATTCAAGAACTTGAGACCTTCTTAGGATACCATCCAGATTAACATAGGTAACAAGGCTGGCTGGAAACAGCTAAAAACTCTCTCTACAGTTCAATTATGATACAGCACAGGGACATGTGTTTCCACATGGATTTAGCATGGGGCCTTATCCATTGGGATAGAAAGGCATGGCACAGCATTCCTTGTGCTTATAAATACTGGAAACATGCAAAGTGCAAATTAGCTGGAATTGGCAGGACCAATATCTGTTACAACATCAGATTAAAAGCCTGCGACTACTGGCAATTTTATGTAGCATGCTGCGTTAACATTTTGTTAATGTTTTGCTAGGGAAGTAGGGAAAATAATTGTAAAACTTCCCTGTATAAATACTTGTATCTTAACAGATAGCTGAGGGAGAAAAGCAAGGAAAGAAGCAACACAACTAGTTATAGACAAGCAACCTGCTAAAATACACAGAGGGCACAATCACACACAACCATTTTCCTCCTTGTCTCGAAGCTGTTCTCCCAAGGCTGGAGGTTAATAGAAAAAGAGGTTAAAAAGGCTTTCATGGGAGAAGAGAGGTGCTCAGGGAAGGGTGAGCTCTGGGGAGGGTGGTTTATTGCTACAAGGAGCCATCTTCTGAACCACCACTGCTCTCAGTGAAGAGCAGTTGGCTTAGAGGGATGGTCTGGCTGATGCTTTCTGGGAGATGGGACTGTAGGGACACAGTGGCTGTGTCAAGGCCAGGCAGGTACACCTCAGGGACTGCAGTGAACGGCACCCGCGGGACCAGAGGAAGAATGGGAGGGGAGGCAGCCTGGGGGCTGAGGAGCTCACATTAGAAGAGATTTGGAAACATCAGAGCAGAACGCGCTTGGGAGCGGTAAGGTAGGGAAAACATGATACAGTGGTAGTGGTACAGTATTTAAGATAGCTGAACTTGGTGAGTCAAAGCCCAACAAGTCACAGGGCAATAACTTTGTGGAGCTGCAGAAAACACAGAACTTGTTAGTAAAACTTAGAGATTGCCGAGAAGGTTTGTACATAAGGGGCACATTTCCCACTCACACATAAAGAACCTACCTGAAGACAGAGGAAGAGACTATAAACAATGACAAAACAAAATGGAAGCTTCCTTCAGCGGGACCATCTCGGTTTTGCTTAACATAAATCAGGTGCAATTTTAACTAAAGCTAAGAGGGCTTCTGAGTCTCAGCAGTCTCAGAGCAGGTCAGCACAAATGCACAGCCCCAGTAATTGTTGCTTGGCTCTTACTGTGAACCAGCTGCCCTGCTCCTCCCGCCTGTGTGGACACAGCTCCTGTGCAGAATCAAGAACAAAGCTGATTAAAATACATCAAAGCATATTAAGTATTTCTGCCAAGGGTACTTTTATTGTGAAATAAGAATGTGCATCTCTTAACTTAAAAAAAGAAGAAAAGAGCTTTTCGGCTTTAAAATTTCACCGCTACTTTTCCTTGGTAGGTTGACCATGCAGAACAGTCCTTACTATGGTAAGATAACTGGAGGAAAAAAAATCCCATTGAAATATAATTTTAAATGGCATCAGAAGGAATTTTGAAAAAGTTCTGCCACTTGTAGGGTGGTAGTGGGGAAGTAGTGTCTCTAAATAGCTTTTTTTCCTGGACAAAAAATAACAAATAAAAATCCAGACTTCTAAAAAAGCTTTAGCTACAATATTCTTTGGTTTTGGTAGTTCAAAGCAATTTCCTAATTCAGAGATTTAAAAACGGGACAAATTTCAAATTTAAAAAACAATTTTTTTTTTTTCAGCAATTGAAAGAATGTATTCAGGGTTGCTCTTAGTTAAAATCATGAGCATTGTCTATAGCCATTTTCAATGTTTCTTGCCGCTGAAAATTCAAATTTTGAAAAAAAAAGTCAAAACCAGAATGTTCAGAAAACAACATTAATTAGATTACATCCCCACAGCTAATTAACAGCACAAGTAGTAAATGCTGAATAGAGGCAAGCTGGTTACACAGAAATGTAAAATGGCTTAATACGATTTGGTACATTTTAGGATTATTGATGAAAACTAGAATGAGTGTCTGTATATTATAGGCCATATAATTTTATCCAGTGATTCTGGAACCATAAATAAGGCACAGATGAAGTCAAACATATCTATGTAAATGTACAGATATATTTATAAAGATGCTTATTTGGATTGAAAGTCTTTAATTAACAGAAAAGCTACAACAACTCTTGCTTCATCATTTCAGTGCTCATGAAGTTAGAATTCACACCTTGTGAAGAAGAGGCACAGAAGAGACATGGCTTTTCTTTTAGAAGAACTAAAATTTACAAGAAATTCTACTTTAATTAATTAAAAGCCCTGGTCAGAAATCTGGAGGGGAAACTATCATGGTAGTTCACCCTGCCCGCCCCCAACCAAAAAAATAAAACACATAAATTTCAAGGTAATGCAGACAATGCGTTATTCTTACATGTATTTATCAATCAAGAAAGATATTCTGCATTAACTGCCAATGGTAGAAAATCATTGCTAAAACATCTTGGCTACATCAGATTCTCATAATAGAAGGATGAAACATTTTTTGAACACAAGGTTTCTGCTTCCATCGCACCAAATCAAAATTTTCTGAAAACATATTGCTTCATAGTTATTAAAAATCATAAAATGTACTATTTTTTCATATTACAGATATACACATGATAATAGTTTGTGCTCTGTTACATCCAAATCTTCAGCCTCAATGACATAATCCTTTAGCAGGGTGTCTACTAGTTCTTAAACGGAAGACACAGTGTACTTTTTTTCAGCTGAAATTACATTTCACAAGAAGTGCCCAACTATTTTAAACTAAGACATTGTTTGGAAACATATTCCATCCTTTTATAGAAACATGATTGCCAGCTAAAGCCATGGGCATAAATATTAGGGAAGATGAAAAAAAGCACATCTTCACAAAGATTTTCCAAATGCGTGTGTCCCCCTCCCCATACCTATAACTGGTTGTAAATCAGCAACTCTAAGTTTTCCCAAACTTCATTTATTTAAAAATAAAGGTTACACCCAGGACCAAGTCCAACAGTGAAATCAGCCATGTAAACAGGATGGAAAAATCAGTTATTCTCACATATGGAGAGTTATAAAAGGTATGTGACATATGGAATCTGTATTTCAGTTAGGTCACAGTTTTGCTATAACACTTTCTTTTGCTTTTTTAACCTAGTAGGAAAATGGCTTTCAGTTAAGGAGACGGAGATGAAGAAGAAAACCTATTGACTGTTGAATCTGAAGCCCTATCAGGGCAGGATGTTGTACCCAAGAAAGATGTGTTAAATAACAAATATGTAACGTGCGTGGAGGATATGTTAGATAAGTGTGTAATGTGCTTGGTTTTAAAAGCAAACAAATAAAAACTTAGAAAAATTGATCTTTGTTTATTATGAGAAACTCCAGGTTCTTTAATATTCTGTATATTCATCAGAGTAGTAAAATATGAAAACTAAAATTCTTGTGGGATGGGAAAACTGTTTCCTGCCCATCTTTGACCTCTCAGTGTAAAACTGCTAAGCGCTTTGGTTTACAGTACAAATATTTCTGGATATGGTATCCATCTGTTATGTATTAGTGAAATGTTTCTGATATTCAGCATTCTTTTAAACAGCACTATTACAATTTCATCGAGAAAGGTTAATAGCTAAGTAATAGTCTGACAGGTTTACAGTGGATGGTATTTCTGGAAAGAGTATTTGCTTTTTAGCATTTCTTAAGCAGAGCTGTTAGAATTTCAACCAAAGAGTTTTTGAAACTTCAGGATTATGTATCATATGTGGGGTGATTACACAGAGTATTACTCTTAAAATGTTTTTTCAAGGAAATTTGACTATTTTTAACACATAACTAAAGGCTTTAAATGAGTTTATCATGGTTTAGCTTGAATTTACCATGGTTATCCATAAAGATAGCTTGGTATCAGTTTTTGAAATTTTCCTCGTCTTGGCTACATCTTGATTGTTGACCTTTATGTGCTCAATACATTTTATAGATATAACCTGCTTAAAGAAATGGAAGATATGCTGCAATCCTATGAAGTCAAAGAACTTAGAGAACATGAAAGGAAATGAAAAATCCCCAACTGAAGACCTACTGGAAATGTCTGTTGAAAACAGTGGTTGAACCCCATTTCCATTCCAATTGCTTTCGAGCTACACGCAATTACTGTGCTGAATGTCTGCCAGAGTTTCCAGTCTTATATGTATAAACGATTGGGAAGTTGTTTCCCCAGACACATATATACCTGGATGAAAATGGTACTAAGGTGTAGAAAGCTCTCCAGATGCCCCTCTCCAGCTCCTGCCTCAGAGCTGAGTCAGAAATTTCAATACTTCTGAGTCTTTCTGTCAGGATAGGGTTCCCAGGTGCTTGCCTCTAGCTTCCTCTGAGATCTCTGAAGTTTCCCTTGAGGTTCTTATAAAAACTTTAGCAGATCTTTGGCTCCTCAGCATCAGCAGCAGATTTTGGCTCAATACACTTTTTCCCAAGCAGCTTCTCCCAATACCATGCATGGTGATGCCATCACCGTTGGCATTTTCATTCCTCAGGGGCATGGGAAAGGACAGATGGTCCCAGATTCCTTTCTAGTTTTTTTACTGTGCAGCTGACCAAGCACTGCAAGAGGTTGCTCAGACAGGCTGTGGAGTCTTCCTCCTTGGAGATCTTCTAAACCTGGCTGGATGTAGTCCTGAACAACCGTCTCTAGGTGTCCCTGCTTGAGCATGGGGATTGGACAAAATGACCTGCAGAGGTGCCTTCCAGCCTCAGCCATTCTGTGATTCTGTGATTCTTTCATGCTGCCTTGCATCTTAACCTCATTTGTCTTTCTCCTTAGAGTCTGGAGGGGTTCCTAGTTTTTGACTGACACTGAAAGTCTCTGGTGACTTTTCTCCATATAATTGGTAATGGCCAATAAACTAAACACACATGATGCAAAGCCATGTCCAACCACATTAGCTACAAAACCACAATGACTACAAAAATATCCCTGTGTGCTGTTCTTCTACTTCCTCATCTTTCCTCCAAGTCTTCCTGGTGACAGGGACAGTGCTGCCTGCTGAGCTTTTCTGCACCTAGAAAGAGGAGAGGAGGAGCTGAGGGAACCACTTCCCATTCTCCATCTCCAACCTACAGCACCGCTCACTCTCTTCTTGAATGTGCTGGAGCAGAGCAGAGCTGTAGGTGCAAGGCAGCAAGCAGGGTAGCATTTTGCTAGTTTATGGGATCTCAAACCCAGCAGGAGGGCATAGCAGGAGGTCCTAGAGACCCCAGTGCCACTTCTGCTCTAGGGCCAGGGTAAGAACTGCCACGCAGAGGTCCCAAATAGAGCTGCAGAGAGGACCAAGGAGAGAAAAAAAGCAAAATACCAAAATATCTCTGTGCCTTTGTCTCCAGTGCTTAGTAGTATATAGAAATTGGTGATGTTGAGACACCTTTTCTGTATCGGTAGTGTGAAAGAGTCCAGCAGAGCTGCACATCGCTACCCCATGGGATTTCTTCCTGAAGGAATACCTTTTCTTCTTGCTTCAGCTTCAGCTGAAAATGAAGCTACTGTTAAAAGGCTTCATGAGCAGCTTTGGTTGTGGAGTCACCCCCTGCAAGTGGGCCTGTCTTTATGCAAAACAGCACTCACTCACTTTTCACAAGTTCTCCAGCAAAATGTTGGCAAGGCTGACAAACAAATGGGAAATCTCACATGCAGGATTTATAATTTTAAACTAAAGAGAAACGTTGGTTTAAATGTACATATTTTTAACCTGGAAAGAAAATAAGCAGTGGTGGCAAAAAGCAGAATTCACAGATAAACTGCAGTAAATAAACGTTATGTACGGAGAAGTCTGCCGGGATTAAAAGCACTCTGGATTTCAACACTAGATCCAGGACCAACACTTACAGCACCACAGAGCTGCAGAAAGGAGGCAAAATGACCCTCGCACTGTTCCGCAATCAAGGCAGCAGACCTATTGCACACAAAGAACCAGTTAATCAACCTAGACTGCAAAACCAAGTATCAACTGTTGTGAAAAGCTGTCTATGTGCTTCACTGAATAGGTCGGCTGAATACATATGGAACTAATTGGGAAAGAAAATTCCAGCTGCAAACAAAACTTATTGTCTGTCCCATCTTGTACGGCAAAACATAAGCTCCATCACAAAGCTTTCGAAGCCTTGAAAAATATTGAAAAATGCTGAAAAACATTACAGCTACCCTCTATGCATCCATGTGCCTGACAAAAGCCAGGAAAGAGCAACTGTCATCATTACTACGGGAAACAGTTTGTGTTTCTGTCAGAAGCACTCTTTGAAAGGGAATCACACCCACCAGACTCTTTCTAATTACTGCTCCATTTCCAGTTTCCTCTTTCTGGCCAAAATACATATGAAAGAAGTCATCACTAAGTTCCTATCATCCTTAGGGCCTGACAGTCAAGTTTGGATGGTGGCACAAAACCGAGAGGGATCTACAGAAGACTGTAGCTCAGAAAGGAAGGTGCTGTGAAGAGTTATAAAATAATGTCTTTACTGAAAACAACTGTTCCTCCACTCACTGGGGGTCTGAATCCACATGGCACATTTGGCTCTCTATTAAGGCTGGAGATCATTCATCCAGGAATACCTTCAATCAGGTTGAGGAGTCTGAAGGCATGAGACTAAGCGCTGGGAGACTGTTGCCTTACTTCACTCTAAGCTGGGTTACTATCAGTAACTTCAGTGTTGTAACCAAAGGTGAAAATGAAAAGAATACATTACTTTCTCCAGGAAGGAGCTGCCTACATTCTCCACATTACAAGCTATGCCAAGGTTATTCTCCTGTCACCTTCAGTTGGTTTCTAATTCCCAATGCTTTGGTCTCAGTCTTCGAAAGCATGAGTCATATGCACCTGAATGAATTTTGACCCCTGAACCTAAGTGGTAAGTGCATTCCTCTGCAGCAATTCAGATCACAAAGCACAGAACAACACAAGAACTGTGGACAAAATATATTCTGATAAAGCCACTTATGAAGCTTTTTTTCCAGAGAAAGCTGAGTGTTATCTAGCACCTGACCATATTAAGGAATGCTGCAAAACCTTCTTCTGAGAAAGTCCTTCTCCTCTAAGCGATGCTTGTTTCATGTAAAGTGTACTATGTAGCATCATGAGAATACTGAATTTTTGCAAACTGAGACCAGTTCCTTATGAAAACAACTTTTTCTGGAGGTGCAGCAGGGGAGCTTCACAGTAACATTTGTTTTTCAACCCCTAGAAATTATTCTCTTCTACCAACTCCCGTATTTGAATCCTAACACTTCCATCTCCTTCCACATCCCTGTGAGCCCTTACTCAAAACTCCCACAACACACCCAGATTCCCCTCCCACCTTAAACAGCTCAAAATCTTTCTTCCAGACAGCATTTCAGTGCTGACAATGGAAACATACAGAGTCTACTTTTATTGATTTTGTCTAGTAAGATTGATGTCTACTAACATTGTCATCAGGATGGCCAACAAGAGAAAACCAATAGCATCCTTGGAAGGCCCACCCAGGTTACTGTTACATTTCCAAAACAGGAACTAAAGGTAGGAGGAAAGAGGTTAAGTCACTGAAGTTATTGTACTGATAATATTTTAATAATTTTCCAGCTTCAAGCCAAAGCATAATGCTGTCCAGACACAAAAGAGTCCATTGTAAGGAAAATACCAGTATTCACCAAGAACAGGCTGTGAAGTGGTCTGTGAGATCCTAGTAACAGCAAAACGACAGACAAAAATGTGCAGTACACTCTGGGGCATTTTTTGCGTGCATCAACAAAAAGCACTGTATCTCTCTTGTTATGACCACTGGATATGTGCAGTAATTATAATTGGATTTGACCCTTCCCCTTGTATTTGGTAAATGAACGTCAGACCTTCTGACAAAAAGAAGAAGGCAGTTGTTTTGAATACCAGAATGTTTCACAGGCCTCCATCATGAGCACTTCTACCTCTTGCATTTCTTAGAGCAATTCTCAGTATGAAATGGTGATGCTAAACCTACACAAAGCAGTAAAAAAAATCAGATAATTCCAGGAACTCAGGAAAAAGAAACTGCACACAAATTTTTAAAGCTCAGGAAGTATAATATGTAATGGCTTATACCTATAGCTGACAAGCTGAAGGTAAATGAAAATATTATTTTAATGGAAAACTGCCTGAAATACCACAAAAAACTTGATTCAACCAAGCAGTCTAAACTACCATACAGAATAGTAACCCGAGGCATTTTAGTGGACAAAGAGTCAAGAGATAAGAAAGAATAGGAGTTGACAGCAAGTACTGTTCAAAGTAGGTAACAATGAAATGTCTTCGTCAAAATTCAGGATCTTTAGAATTGTTCCTATTTTTAATGAAAAAAAAAATTAAGTCCTTTTGATTTTCAAGCTACATAAATAATAGAATAATCACACACTTTCAATTCTTCTCCTGTAAAGCAAGCAAGCAGATGGTATAAATCCAGATTCCCTAGCAGAAAAACCATTCTTCCAAAACTTGCGCTACTCTCAATTTTTAAGATGGACTTCCGTCTTAAAACTGAGCTTCTACCTAATAACTTGTCTTACTGGGATTGAAAACAGTCTCAGAGTATTTCACAAAAAAATTCCATGATACTGTGACACCTTCTGGTTATGAATGTTCAGTATTTATTTCATGTACAACTTATTGGACATTCAGGTTTTCTCAGAGTATGAACAACAGAGTTGCATCAGTAACTGATGGAGGAAGGAAAAAGTGGAAATGCAGGAGGTGAAAGTGATAATAATCTAAATGTCTGTTTGTTAGTTCATGTAATCAGTCAGATCTTTGGTGGAATAGACAGCTCTTCACTAACACATATGTTGCCTACACTTGGGTGTACAATGACACCCCACCATCAACTCCCCCTTAATTTTCTTTCAATAAACTTTGTTATTCTCTGAGATTTACTTTATAGAAGAGGGATTAGGAAAAAAAAATCTTCCTACCTGCACAACTTTTACCAGCTACAATTTTGATAAGATATTAGATGTTTACTCATGGTGTATGTGGGGATAAAAGGCATTGGGAGTTTTTTTTCACAAATGGTTCTGTGTAGAACAAGGCACAGTAGGAGGAGGTGCTGGCTCTGCCAGTGCATTTCAGTCTTACAAGCTGCAAAAGATCTGTTATTCTTCCAGACTAAAGCTGTCAATCATGAGGGACTGTGAGAAATGATGCAGTGGTTAGTGACGTGGACTAAAGTTCACAAGAGACCAACTGATTTGCTCTTGTGACCTAGCACAAATTTGAAATTCTGCTCTCCAGAGGTAAAAGGTTAATGGAATAACCTGTTTTTTCATCTAGCTCCCTAATACAGAACACCCTTTTAATTATTGCTATTATTTATTGATTTATAAAGTAACATGCAACATAAGGTACTCAGCAAGGAAATTATGAAGCACATAAAATACAGTTAAAATGATCAAAGAGATGTCTGATCTGAAGAGATCTGTGATGACAAATATGGAAAAGCACTTCTCCATCTTGGAGACAGACATCAACTTCACTGTGTCTGGTTATGGAGACACAGAAAATGAAAAAAAAAAAAAAGGTGGGGGGATCTATCTGTAAGTAAAGAAAGAACAGGGATTTTAAAAACACACACAGTTCAAAAATGTGAAGACCATCATATTAAGAGCCCAAATAATATAAATATTCTAATTCTCACCATAAGACATTGATCAGAGATCCTGACTTCTTTTAGTGTCCAAAGGAATCATTTTGATTATTTTAATGCTGCAGTATTTGAAGCAGGATTTCAAGCAATATTGCCCTGAAGTACTAATCAGAGAACAAAACCCAAATTTTCCCCGGATCTGACTGGAGTCAGATGTAATGTTCCAACGCTATGACCATAGCAAGGCTCCTAAAGAATGCAAGGGTGTCTTGAGAAGCTGCAAGAACTGGAAAATATCAAGGATGTTGATGTGTTTGCAATGCATTGCCAGTAGGAAATGGGAACAGGGGCTGCAAAAGAAAAGAGTATCCTGTGATGGAGACCTGCTGTTGTGTTCCCCTGCATTCGGCTGCCACGAGAGTGTTAGGTGCCCCCAAGTCCGGTGTGCAAACATGACATGTTACCAGCTTCCACACACAGTGCTCGGGCTGCATTTGATGCTGTGCTAATGCAGCCTGGAGCCAGTAACTTCAAAGGAGCACATCAAAGCTGTTATTCACAGCGGAGAAGAGAGTGTGAAGCCGGGTGGCATTTTTTTTCTCCCCAGCGAATATGAAACTTTAGGGGGCTTCCCAAAGGACATAAGAGTGATTAAAAAAAAAGGAAAACTCTCCTTCGTATCCTAGGGAAAGGAGGATAGAGGCCCCATAGAGGCAGATGGAGGAAGAAATGAAAATAATTTCTGTCTATTAATACATCTCCTAGATAGCCTGCTATGCTGCGAAGCGGGGGGAGGGCAGGAGAAAAAAGAACGAAGTTTCATCTTTGTTTCATTGGTCTTTTTTTTTAATCCGAGTCACAAAAGCTTAAAATGATGAAATGAGCATGTGCAGGCTGACTGAGATAGGAGACAGGCAATTACTGAAACTCTGGGCCACAATATCAGCTGCCTGCTGACTTCTGCGATTGAATTAAAACTATCATAAGAATAATGCAAGGACTTGCCCTTGTCCTGCTTGTCTATGTGTTTATTTAATTTTCTGTCCAACTGACTCTCAAATAAATTGGAAACAGCTGCCATTTTTTTGATTCAGTAGCTCCATTACCCCCCAATGACATCATTCTGGGCACGCTCACCAACAATAGGTCATTATGCAGCAATTACTTTATTGATTTATGGAAGTTTTTAAGCTCCACCAGGAATATGCACATTCAAGGAAAAAAAGGACTTTTCCTTCTGTGCTCTTGTAAGTAGTCAGTTGCTGTGCTGGGCAGGGATAGCATTACAGAGACAAAATTGAAATTTAGATTACACAGGAAAAAGGAGGAAAGCTTATTGCTGTTGGTCACATAGCTAAAGAAAAAAGAAGATTTCAGAGAAAGATCCAGCTGTGAAGTGATGTTTAGAAACCATGATTTAATGTGGTAATCAAACATATGACGCAAGTAAAACTGCTACGTAATAAGCTGGCAATAAAAGCATGCAATATTTGCTGTAATCCACCTTAATGAAGGCTCTGATGCATGGGCTCTTTGAGGTAGTGCAAAACACATTTAAGAATTATTATCACATGGAAATGTTTGCTTTCTTCTGTTCCTATCAATATATCAGATCAGACATCATTTATACATTATACACAATTCTAAGGGAGGAATGCAAAAATCACATGGTGCAGATCTGATTCATTATGATCTTTCAGCCTTTAATCATCTGCTCTGTTTGAAAGTGTGGAATTTTGAAGAAGACTGACACTGCAAATTAAGACAATTTGTCATTTTCTGTATTCAAAAAACTGTTGGAATATGCAGAAAAAAAATATTTCTGTGTTTAATAAAATAGTGGTATGCAATGCAAGAATTTTATAATTTTTTTAAGTAGAATGGGCATTAAACTATATGGAACATAGACATAGATACCCCCTTTACGAAAAGCTTAGAAGTGGGAAAATACCTGCAAAAATTGTGTCCGAACATGTATTTGAATATGTGAATGCGGCTCATATTTATACCTCCTAGCATTCACTTCTAAAACTTCTGTAAGTTGTTTTCCTTTGCATTAATGTTTGGAGTCTAAAACTGGCCTTCTGCAATAATCGGTAGTGTAACTAGGATTTTCAAAAATCTACAGGAATTGGGTGCCTGAGCTTCACGGTATTTAGCAAGAGCTGTGTGCCTTACTTGCATATTCAAACTTCGCTCTTTATTTTCTTCCAGTTCCTGACTTTGATGCTTAAAATGTTTCAGTCATCCACTGAGGGTAAAGAAGCTGAGCCATGTGTTTTAGGTGACTCGTCAGAGTCATGCAATACAGAGCCTCTGATCTTCAAGGGCAAATAGGTGATAGCAGCAGGCTGTTAATTCAAAGGTTGAAATATACAAACTACCAACATTTCTGCAATGATTCCAGTACCTTTGAAGAGCTGGCCATACTGGATAAGTGAAATGAAAACTTACGAACATCACACAGTCAGATATTCCTTCACATTAACTTTTCTAGACCAGTTGCAAATAGCAAACACAGTCACAGAAACTAGCCTTAACTTGTCAATGATTCATAAGGAGAAAAAAATGGTTGGATAAGTTAATTATAATGAAAAAATGGTGGTTTCTAGAACACAACTCTGGGAAATGTCTTCAGGTCTTCAATCAGCGCCATGTGGGTATATAACTGTGCCCAGCGGACTCTCATATTATGACTTGCAGAATTGGGGATTAGCTGTAGATTGCCATTGCAACTGCTTTGAAAAAATACCAGAATAATATCTCTGAATTTTTATTCATTTTAGGGCTGCATTTTACAATTCAGTCATTTCATTTGTTGTGATACGTCCAATGTCCATTTTCACATCAAATATATGTTAATATTTGAAAAGTTGGGTGTTTTTAAGCAAAATGATCCTGGATGAAAGAAGTATCCTAATTTTTAGGAGGTCATGCTTTGAAATGCAAAAAAAACCCTAAACAGCTCATTAGATCTGCTGGTATCACATTAGAAAGAACTACATAAAATGCAGTAAGATACTATGATTAAAGTAATAACATATCTGTATTCGATCGTATTTTTGCATTTCATGCATTAAAATAAACATGCCTGAATGATCAGGACATCCAATGGCATAGGCTTAACTCCTTTTTTTTCCTACTTCCAACACACTGCCAATTGCACTTTAATTCAAAACCATGCAATGACCTAAGATGCCTTCTCCATAGTCTGATTATCCTTTTACATCTCTCTAATACAGCTGTTGTATCTTACTTGCATCATCATGAAGAACATGTAATGAAGTCAAATACAACACTGTTTTCATAATGTGTCCATAAAGTATTTGAAATACAAGCCGGGATTCGATGATATCCAAGCAGCTGCCGTACCATTATACAGTCTGATTGTGTGCTTATGCCATTTTTACCACATTCAACAGAAATGCGAGAGCTCTCCATGGCTCCGGTGTTGTGTTAATAAAGCCACACCAGCAAACTGCATTGCTCTGACCTTTGCAGTTTTGTTAACTTTGCTGGACTCCCCCTGTTTAACAGGAACCTACAAGAAAAGATCTATCAAAATTGACCAGTAGCTTATTACAATAATTAGCATTTAATTCATTTAGGTAGCTCTTTCAGTAACAGAGCAATGCAGAGAAGTTAAAAAGCTGAAACAGCAGCAGAGCTTTTTACACAGATAACAAGGGACCCCAGCCTCCTTTATTCCTTGCACAGGCAGCGTGGGAGGTTTTCCTGCATGTGGAAGCTGTGGTTAGACCATGGGTATCGAAACTCAGATTGCTCATTCTGGTCATAAAGTTGGTCAGGAGTACAGAAGAACAGTACAGAGGGCATTGGTTCTTGTGGTAGTGAGTCAAATACACATGAAGAACAGTACAAATGGAACATCTCTTGCAACCCTGTCCTGTGGTTCTCCTTTGAATGTCCGTCCCGACCCCACGCTCTGCTCCTGCTGGCTGGATTTGATGAGGCTCCGCAGCCCCACGGGTGCTTGGTCACAGTGCCGCGACTGCAGCAGGGATGCCAATGGATCGATGCTGCTGCAAGGGAAATGGGACAAATCTGCTGCTGACCTGCGGAAACGGAGCAGGGTGCTAAAAATCCCCCTTGGCTACTGGAAATCCTTCAAAGCCAGCAAACTGGCATACTACCAAACCAACTGCTGGTGCCAGAACACATTTCTATGGCAAATCAAGTGACAGATTTTGCAGTCGTACTGTAAATAGTGCACTTTTCTCCTCAAGTGGGTTGAAATGTAGTTCTACTGAAATTAATAGTGGTACCCTGATTTATGGCAGCTGAGAATCTGGTTCAGCATGTTAATATCTCCATTGACAGCATCTGCTTTTATGTTACAGCTCCTCAGTTTAGAAATTCTACCAGGAGTTGCTTGTAATAAAAAGGAAATTCTTCTCTGCCACTGTCCCACCCTGCTGATATTGAGAAGACTGTGGATGTTACAAAACCACACATTTCGTGCCTTTACAATACATGTATTTTCCCATGAAGCAGACTTTCTTAAAGACAGTAGGGTGACCAAGACCCTACGTTTCGGCCAAGTGATATAATTACACCTTAGTCAATGGTAAAGTACTAAGCATCTGTTACACTCTGTGGCATTTTTCTGTCTCAAAACCTTAGGTAAACAGTCCTGTACGTCATTACTTATCTCTAAAAGGCACAGTAAGTAAGCAAGGCAACAGTTAAATGAACGGCCTGCTGCTACATACGATCAGTTCCAGAAGTAGGATCAAAAGCCATGAATTTCTGGATCTGCTAACCAAATTTCTCTGTGTAATTACATTCACCATTTAGTAAAGATACGTAGATATTGAAAAACATCAGAAAAAAACACCTACCTTCTGTAACGGTGTCTGTGTCTGTCCCATTGTTTGCATAGACTTTCCAGGAAAATACATGAAGATACAAAGGCGGACAGCCAGTTAGCTAGATAGTTACAGACAGAGCCAAGGGATGCATTAGCAAAAATAATCACTGGTTATCCTCTACAAATGAAGAATTTAATTTTGCTCTTTGGCCTAGGCAGCCTGGCTTGTAGTCCTATGGTTTCTCTCTCTCTCTGCGTACAGTTTCCATTTTGCTCCGGATACTATTATCACTTTTATCAATGGGGTTTTATCTTCACAGTAGCCTGTGAGGCAAACCTAGCTTCAGAATTAGGAAAGTAAGGCACAGCGTATTTTTAAGCATAAACCCGGGAAGCTGAGTTGCAAGGAAGACCCAGTCTTGTCATGTGCCGAGGCAGCATTCTGTGCACAAGATCATCTCTTGTAGCTCAAGAGTGCTGGGTGTTATCACGTATGAGCGGAGGGAACCGTGCAGTGCCCAGCTGAGCCCCCACGGGTGTACAGCAGCATCCTGCCTTTGCGCTCCCCACTGCCTTTTGTACGCACAGGGAAGTCATCTACAGGAAGATGGTACCATGAGCGCACTTCATTAATTGCAAAAGCAAGCCTGAAGTCTCAGCTGTGGACAAGGAATTCGATCCGTTCTGCTCCAAACTGGGGTGCCACTGTGAAAGGCTGTGGTAGCCTCTCCCAGAAGGATGGTGCTGGCTGCCACAGCCTCTTCTCCCCAGACCCGGGGTCAAGCGCCAAACCACCCCAAGATGCACTTGCTCCTTTGAACAACCTGAACTATCACTGTTCTGCAGCTGTTCCTCCGGCTGACCTATCTCAGACATCACAATAAAAACTGATATATGCAAATTGGCAAAGAGTATTTGCTTTTTACCTTAAATATAGTTTTTCAGCTGAACTTTGCATTCTATGGAGATGCATTTTTGAAAACCAGAACTGAGCATAAAATTCCTTTATTTAAGTGGCATATACTAGGTAGGTATGGTCTAAGAAACCTGGCAGTAACTTACTCTGTTTGTGGTTTCTACTTTGTTAGACTCTGTGGAGCCATGAATCTATCTTGTCCTTAAAAAACTGAAAGAGGGGGCCTTTAAAATGAATATAATGCTAAATTTATGTGCCACAGGAGCAGCATATCAAGGCCTCTGTGCTGATTAGACCCAGATGTTGGTAACAATGTTAGTGTTATGGACCAACTGCAGGTGTGGGAATAAATCCCTTTCCCTGGGACCCTCAGCAATCAGACCAGTGGTTTCTTCTGGCTCTCAGCTCACAGTTTTCAATTAGCACCACAATGGTATTGTTGTTCTCCAGCATTAGATCATATGTCATGTAAATGAAGTTGAATATACACTTTAACTCGACAAGGTGATTAAGGCCAAGGATACATATGTTCACTATTATAACACGATCAAGGTTAAAAAATAATAATAAAAAAATAGCCCTGACATGCCATAAAGTTTTTATTATTTTGGCTTATCAGTAGATTTTCACATTTTACTTTCATAAAACAGAACATAGTGTAAAGCAGGGCTAGACTAGAATTATAATAAAAGGCAGACAAAAATATTGTGTATGTAAAATTACATATCTCTGTGTGTGAGTATAACGCTTAATTCTGGATTTTGTGTTTTTATGTGACAATCTGACATCTGACAACTTGGATTGCTCTTTATTTCCTTTCCACGTTTTCTGTCCATTCTCCTTACCCTTTCCTCTTTCATGTCAATGAATAGTGTATGCACAACTATTTCCAGAGGAGAAGAAACTGGGATATTCCTGAAAAGCCATCCACCTCAGAGCAATGAATCCAGCTCATCAGTGCCAGAGGCTGTTTTCTCTATCTCCTTTGGGTTTCATGATATTTAGAACACCACCATGGCTCACTAAAACATATTAAGGGCTCTATTAAGTAAAGGGGCCATACTCCTCTTCCACACATGCATAATTCCCATTAATGTCAATGGCCATTACCTCTGCAATGAAGAGTGCCACTAATATTTTTCTTATATGTTCACTTTCATCAGGTTCTCTGTGCCAGAGCTGTGGGGCTGCATATTACTCAGTGGTAGCAAAACAAAAATAAAAGGGAAAGCCATGGAAAAGTAAAGCAGAAGAATGACACAGCCAGCACAGAGACAGGTTCTGATTTATTGATTTCAGGAGAGCAATGTGATTTCTCTTTTCTGGCAGTATATGGGAACTGCAGACACAAACCTGTCAGGAATACAGGAACTACAAAGGGGTCCCCAGGGTTTTCAAGTCTTACCAAAGGTTATCAAGCACCAAACTCTTGCCACCATAGGCTATCACAGAATAGATATAGGACCTATCCTGAAATCAGAATAAACCACAGAATGACGGGACCCAGAGACTTGACAGACCCCTACACTAGCAACTACATTTCCTCTCTTAGAGGATGGAGCTCAAGAGCTCATCAGTTTCTTACTGATGATCACAAAAAGGACAAGGTGACGCACTCAGTGGATGAGGGAAAGGCTGTGCGTGTTGTCTACCTAGACTTCAGTAAGGCTTTTGACACTGTTTCCCACAGCATTCTCCTGGAGAAACTGGCTGCTGATGGCTTGGATTGGCATGTGCTTCGCTGGGTTAAAAACTGGCTGGGTGGCTGGGCCTAAAGAGTTGTGGTGAATGGAGTTAAATCCAGTTGGAGGCCTGTCACTAGTGGTGTCCCCCAGTACTCAGTACTGGGGCCATTTCTCTTCAATATCTCTATTAATGATCTGGACGAAGGGATCGAGTGCACCCTCAGTAAGTTTGCAGGTGACAACAGGTTAGGCAGGAGTGTTGATCTGCTCAGGGGTAGGAAGGCTCTGCAGAGGGATCTGGATAGGCTGGATGGGCTGAGGCCAATGGTATGAGGTTCAACAAGGCTAAGTGCCGGGTCCTGCACTTGGGGCACAACAACCCCATGCAACACTACAGGCTGGGGGAAGAGTGGCTGGAAAGCTGCCCAGCGGAAAGGGACCTGGGGCTATTGGTCGATAGCCAGCTGAATATGAGCCAGCAGTGTGCTCAGGTGGCGGCATCCTGGCTTGTATCAGAAACAGTGTGGCCAGCAGGACTAGGGAAGTGATTGTCCCCCTGTACTCAGCTCTGGTGAGGCTGCACCTTGAATACTATGTTCAGTTTTGGGCCCCTCACTACAAGAAGGACATTGAGGTGCTGGAGCGTGTCCAAAGAAGGGCAGCAAAGCTGGTGAGGGGTCTGGAGAACAAGTCTTATGAGGAGCGGCTGAGGGAGCTGGGGTTGTTTAGCCTGGAGAAAAGGAGGCTCAGGGGAGACCTTTTCGCTTCATACAACTACCTCAAAGGAGGCTGTTGTGAGGTGGGGATTGGTCCCTTCTCCTAAGCGCCAACTGGGAAGACAAGAGGAAATGGCCTCAAGATATGCCAGGGGAGGCTTAGGTTGGATATAAGGAAAAATTTCTTCACTGAAAGGGTTGTGAAGTATTGGAACAGGCTGCCCAGGGAAGTAGTTGAGTCACCATCCCTGGAGGTCCTCAAAAAATGTTTAGATGCAAAGTTTAGTTTAATGGTGGACTTGGCAGTGCTAGGTTAAAGGTTGGTCTGGATGATCTTGGAGGTCTTTTCCAGCCTAAATGGTTCTATGATTTTATGATTCTATGACTATCAGCTTCTCTGTTGCTTGCTTACACACTAACACTGCAAGTGCCTTTGAGTGTTCCTGGACAACTGAACACAAAATCACAAAGAAAATGTCCTTTTAAGAGGTGCGTCTTGGTGTAAGAGCAAGAAACTGCAGGTCTTGGTTGCTGTATTCTGCTCTGATTCTTTGTTATTCTGCACATAACCTCCTCTTTGTCTCACCTTCCAATAAAATGGGTACAATAGTTGATGAAAAAGTAGTATTTAGATGTACTTCTGGCACTTACATATTTTTCAATCCAGAAGCCAGAGAAAACTGCATAGCACAGCCCATACAAATATTCAATTAATAAAAACAATTCTGTCACCATTTGCTAGTAACAAATATTTTCTATGCATTGTTTACTCTGCAGTAACTCTACATCTATTGTGTCCACCTGTCCTAGGTAGGTACCCCTGCTCTTGCCTTAAACTTTTCCTGCGAAGTTTGGAAGAGAGACTGCTGTTGCACATCCAGAGGCTGTGACATAGAGAGGAATGAAGTACTGAGTCTTTAGGTGCTGGTGTTATATAGCTAAATACCACGGCTACTATTCATAGATTCATGTTTTTGCAATCTCACTTTTGTTTCAACAGCATTAAGAAACATGTACTGTACCTATGAAGAGTAATAATTCAGGATAACCAGAGAAAGGTAAATCTATCTCCTGTAGGATCTGAGAAGCCAACATTTCTTTTCTGCACGGATTTGAAACAAAGACTGAGAAAACTCGTATTTCTCTATGAGAAGGAGTTGCGGATCTTGGAAAGTCAGGTATTCCTGACTCGGAGGCAGGCCGGTAAGGAACACAGCACAGAACTGGTAAAATTAAAAGAACAAAAAGTCCAGAAAGACATCCAAGCCAGAATCCTACCTAGGCTTCACTAGAATTCACAATTAACCCCTGGGAAGCCTTTGAATTTCCATGAGTTAAGGTATATTCCAATGAAAAAAAAAAAAAGTTGTCTGACCTATTTCAACTATTTCTGGCTATAAAAGTAGAAAGTACTTAAGACTTGTTCTACAGCAATGAAGCAACCTGGAAACCTGCCTCATACAGATCTATTCACACTCAGGACACTAGAAATTCCCAGGATAGGTAATGTGGGAAAAAAGGAAAACTCCGGCATTAATGACGAATAGATGGGAATAGCCCAGACAGCATTGGCATGCTCACTCACAGGTGACAGATTTCAAAAATGCACTCACACAAACAACAAGGTCCTGTTTGTGGCTCGTACACAAGAGATGCCATGCAAAAAGTCATTCATTCCTGTTAAGAAGTACTGCCTTTGTGACAATGTCAGCATACATTAACTTCAGCAGAAACATTCCCTCAAATGGTGTGCTCTCTATTGCTAACAATTCTCCTCAACAACAATTAATCCATGCTGACAAATTTGTCAGATGTATTGGAATTATTAGCTAAGGTTTCAACAAGTTATTCCCACGTTACCTCAACAGAAGCTTTTGTGTATAGTCATAACAGTAAATCATAATAATAAAAGTGCTCATACTGCTATATAAAAATAGTATTAATAATATCTAACTCCTATATGTAACCCTTAAAGTTGTTCAAAAGTTTCAGGGGAGAAAATACAATTTGAGGAGGAAGGAGGAAACTGTCATAAAGATACAAGTATGTTCATTTAATATGATCAACATAAAGGAGAGCTCATAAATGGTCTGTCTAGGAAACAAATACAATAATTAAGGAATAGTCAAACTTACTAGAATATATACAGTATTCAGGAATACAAAACACTAAAACAGTATTTTACACCTAGGATACCCCTTTTATCCAGTGACTATAAATGTTCTACAACACTTGCAGGAAGCGTCTTTCCTGTTTTAGAGACTGATACAACAATGTAAGGTGCAAGAGAAATTTTTCCTGTGACCCATTTCCTCTGAAAATACCTCCAGCTCAATGACCTCAAATCCTTTGTGCATGTGAACAGTGGGAGGGCATGTGTGTGGAAGAGAAAAGAGGGGATAGAGACATGGTCTCAGTCCAAGGTAGGAAAGTTGTCTCTCTGCTGTAAATTAAGATGGGCTTGTTCCAGGAAATGTATCTCAGAGGATGCAAGGATAGTACCTGGATATACTTTTTGAACCAGGGAATGATAAAGGAATTTCTACAGAAACTTTTTCTCCTGCGAAGATTTTCCAGGCAGAAGGAGTCCTCTGAGACTTTATTCTGCCAGCCTTAGGATCACACTCAGGGTCAGAGGAGGTGGTACAGAAAGTAGGTACATCAAGATCAAATCTACCTCCAGTAAGGTGGCCACAGTGAAAGACAAAGAGAAAACGAACTAGAAATCTTAACACGTAATTTCTACTCTTTGTCTTCAACCACTCCACCTTCCTTTCATTTGTTATTTTACTCACTATCCTAGACACCAACCCCCCTTTTAAACTTATTAAACAGAGTGACTGCAAAGGCAAAGTTAAAGCTGTAGTCAAGTAAAGTAACAGCATGAAACTAGTAAAGGCCAAGCTAACAGAAGTTTATTGTAGCAGACATCGATTCATAGTTGTTAACCACTGTGAATAAAATATAGACAACAAGTGAGCCACTTAAAACTGACTAGGTGTGCCATTTACCCATTGATTGGAGAGAACGAAATCAATGGTACAGGCTCTGCTCCACAGCAATCACACCACAGACAGAGGAGTGTATTTCAACACGGCACCAATTAAATGGATTCTTCTGTTGTTACAGCCCTATCATTATCTGAGCAGTTTTGGTTCTGAGTAAAAGCAATGGACCTGTGTAATCACAACCCACTAAAAAAAATGGCAATCTATAATTCAGATCATTTAAATGCAGGTGTCAAAGCACAGAAGTGAATATGAACTCAGGATATGTAATAAACTTAGGCCATGATAGTTCTGTGTAGTTATCTTTCCTAGCTCTGCCTCCTATTAGCAAGGCAAGCACTGAGGAGCAATGCCAGTCCTTCCATCTTGAGGAGGACAAAAGGCTGGAGAAATTGAGAAGAGACTATTATCCTGCTGTTTGCTTTCTGTTGACAGAAGGTTAGAGAGTTCAAAGGGAAGCCTGTAGAGACAAAGGTCATTTCTCTTGTTATAAGAAACTCCAAGCTCCTTCCCACCCCTCCGCCAATGGTTTCTAATGACAAATGTAAGAGTGGTTTAGGCACTTAAAGACTTCTTCTAAGTGTAGGCAAAATACCTTTCAAATTAAATACAAGTACTCAGATGCAAGCCACCAGCACAGCAAGCACTGTAAACAATACTTACATAGAGTGGGTTTAATGAGTCATATATCAAAGAACTAGAAATACCCACCTCAAACAGACCCCTCTCAGTAATCGCTAAGCTCAGTGGCTGAGCTATTTACACTAAAGGCCATTTGTTATGCGTGCCCTAGCAGTGAACAATAGGAATATTATGCTGAAAAGTTGAGTAAATCTATCCCACCTTTCATCAATACCTTTATGAACCAATGATTCCATGGGGATGAATGGCATTATTCTACAAAGTATTGTGAAAACAGATGCCATTGTTAGACCCACAATACATTGCTGATAACCAAATAGAGGCAGAGCATAAAGGAGCATATCATTACTGCAGGTGAAGAAAAGTGTTCTGCAAACACATGTAGAGGAAAGAATATGCTTTTTATGCTTTTCACTCATAATTAAAGTATAACTGATTTTCACATTTAAGCAATAGCTTCCTAAATATAGCCTTGACAAACATCTGCCTTTCCTTCACTTTCCTGTCTGTTTTTGGAACAAATTCTGACCAATGCTAAGATGAGGAATTTAAAAATAAATGTAGGATGCTTGAAAAATTGGATCTTTTTTGAAGCTCTGTCTTACTTATACTGGGAGATCTAGCCTGAAGGCCAACAGTGGCTGAGGCTGCAAGGGGACAGGAGGGAGGTGAAGGAGAGAAGGGCGGTGATGAAGGGAGAGAGGATGAGACTTGAAGTTCCTGCATGGATGTCTTGTTAGTGCAAGAGCATCCCTCACTGGCCAAGAGGAGGCAGTGACCTAGAACAGGTTTTGCCTCTCTTCTGGATGAAATACTAGTCCTGAAGCCACCAAGAGCAGAAACATCTTGAGTTGTAAGAAAATGTGTTAGAAAAGCATGGATGATGTCTGAGTGAATACAGATAATGAAGGATTTCTCTGCCGCATATTCATGCCTCACACATTGCATGTGTTTATGCCTGTATTAACCAGAGACAAAGAAGCACATGTATAGATTATTTCCATATAGATAACACACATATTTCTAGAGAGAGTGTGTGAGCAGACACCTATTTCAAATTAATCCACATTACAGAAATTTCTTTTAAAATGTTATATTTAACTTAAATCTATTAATCAGGTAAGGACATAGCAGGATCTAGATTTCGGCAGTTCTCCTGGGATGAACATTAAAGCAGTGAAAGCAGCTGTAACAGCAGTTCTCATGTTTTAATGCAGCGCTCTGGAAACAAGCCATGTACGCATCCCACACTGTCTGTTTCTAGTCTAGAGGAGTCATAGAAGGCCAACAGGGCCTTACAGTCCAGTCGTGCTAGGCACCTTACAAACACATGAGAAAGCAAAGTCTCTGGCTAAAGGAGTTCATAACCTCATTTAGGACTCACAGTAACTTACAGTAGACCTCTCGACTGCAGTATCCGCCTCTGTCATTTATATCTATTGGACATATGTGCTGAAAGTGAACATAAAGTAACCACATCTTACTCAAATGTCATACACCCCTTAAGTGAAAATTAACTAGGCCCCGTGTTTATTACAGTGGAGCTTGCTAGACCTCCTTGGGTTCAGGGTCAGTTGGTGTTTCTTTATGAACCCCTTTATGAAAGTTTTCAGTGCTTTATAGCTCAGCCATTAAATTTTGCTCCAGGCTGAAGCTTCTCACAAAAGGTTTAATTCTAGGAGAATTTTTTTTTGGTAGTATTTTCAAAGAGATCTCTATAGTCATTTTAAAAACATAAAAAGAGTAAAAAAAAAAAGTTAATTGGTTTTAGGCCATCTTTAGGGCTCACCATAATTCAGAAACAACTTAGAGCTTGGCATTTTTGGTGTTTGAAGCCTGTCTACTGAGTTTGTACTGGGACTTTTTATTGCATTTCAAATATGCATGTCTATAAATAAGCAGACCTACCCCTGTTAATGGTTATTATGGTGTGTTTTTCACCCCCATGGGCTGAAATCCTACTTGCCTGACTCATGCAAAGTAATCCATACTTAGTATGACAAGAAATTCTAGGCCTTCATTGTTAAAGACGAAATTCTAGAGAACTAAATCTTTGCTTCATTTAATTGTACAATTTTAGGATGTTCCTTAGATTTCCCATTTTCACAGAGTTTCAGTAGTGTTGAATGCTCCATGGCACTTCCATGTTTTTGTTGAAATTACTTCCTGCCCTGGCCACACTGGTGGTTTTATCCCAGGTCCAGGAAGATGAGCTTGTCAGCAGTGCTACCTAAAACTGATCCTGTTCAAACTGGCCTGCTAAGATTAATTTCTGCATGTTCCCAGCTCCTAGAGTCAGGAATGTTGAGGTTTGAATGCTTAATAACATCCCCCTTATTGTGACTAGCACAACAAACCGAGAGGCACATCTTGTTCTTGCGAGTTTTGGTGAGCTTCACAGGAAGGGCACTGGGACAAACATTTGGACCAATGCATGCTTCGTTAGCCTCCCCACATGATTTCTTTCAAAGAACTATAAATGAAATCATTTACAAATGCCTTTATGTGAGTATCCACACTGAGCAATGCGACAGCAAAAAGTGTTGAGAGGTGTATGAAAATCTCAGCGTGGTTGACTTTTGGCTGGGGATCACAAGAGCTGTGAAACCCCAATGGCATGCTCTGATGCCTCATTCCTGGCACATTTGTATGTCCCTCCATCATCAGTTCCATTATGGCCCTAAGCAAGTTTCAATGCAGAAATATTTCTTTAAAAATGCTGTAGTTCCCTTTTTCTCTCATCCAGAAGCCAACCAAAACCCATCTTCGACCAGTCTTCCCCATCAGGGTCCCAGCTCCTCTCACTACAAACTAGTGCCCCAGCAAAACCCGTATGTCCCCCACCCCTCCTCACTCTTTCTGCTACCTCTGCAGCTCCTCCCACCAGGTCCACTTTCTTTCCACCCTGCCTCATGTCTCTTCCTCCCCAAATCTCCCCACCCCAGCCCCACACCGGAAGAATCGATGTACCACTATTTTAAATGCTGATACAGGCAATAGCAAGGTTGGTTCAACTGAGAAGTGGTAACCACAGCATGCAGGCTGTGTGCCTGTAGTTATCATGATCCCACTGCATTTATCATGCAGAAATTGGTATGTGGCATGCACAGCACATGCCTTGTACATCCTGCCAGACCTGCAACACAGCAGCTTTATGGGAGAAGAGATGTCCTGCAAGCATGAGCCCAAAGCTCATGTACGTGTTACATCTACCTAAGGGTGACCCTGAACTCGCGCAAGGTAAGAGGGTTACGCTTACCGTAATTAGCAGTGCTGTGCACATCATGTGATTAATACGACACAACTGATATGAAATTAAAGGAGCAGCAACAAATAAAAGTTCCTTCTAATTTATGATAAAAGGAGAAACAGATGTTTATAGAAAGACAAAGGAAGCAAAAAATAAAGAAAGAAACTTTCACATGCTCTATTTCTGGTAAACCTTAAGGGCAAAACTCAGGTTTGTGCAGGAGAGAATATCTGTTGCATATTAAACTAAGATTTATTAGGATTTGTAGGACAGCCAGCATAAATACAAACCTATACTTCACCTGTAAACTTAAACTTTTATTAGATGGTTTCATCCTAGATCTGAATCTCTCTCTACAACCACCCCTTCAGGCTATGTCTCTATCTAGTAGATTCTTTCTGCATAACAGTTCTAATATATAGCTCTTCCTATCCACTAATCACGGCACATCTTGATTACTGCAACATTCTTTTCTCTGGCCTTGACAAAAGCAATCATCCTCATGTCCATTAAGAATATGCCTGGCAAAAATTATTTTCTAGCCTGTTTCTTTTAACCATTTCACTCCTCTTTTCATATTTTTCTGTTGGGATCCTTTCCCTCTTACATCAAATACAAAACTACTTCTTGATATTTTAAAGTAACCTCATAGCTGATCTCACTCATACTTCCTATCAGCTTTTCTTCATTAATGAGCTGTTTACTCCTGTCTGGCCTATTAAAATTTCAAACGAATGCTTTCATGGTTTGTCTCAGAGGTTCTCCTCACAGACTTCAAAACAAAAGGTTTTCATGGTCATAAATAAATGCCATTTCAATGTTCTTCTTCAAACTTCTCTTTAAAACATTCCTCCTTCATGAAATGTAGAAAAAATCATCAATGGTTAAACTCAGAGTGTGCTGAGACCACCGTCTACCACGCTGACCAATATTGTCCCTTGGTTTCCTTGAAATACCCTCAGTTATGTCTGCAGCCATATGTTGTCTCTTGTCTTGGGCTCAGATGCGTAATCAAATTGCCACAGCTTAATGAGTACCACGTGTTAGCTGAGCCAAAGTAGTCATTTGCATAGTTCTAAGCCACAGTATATGCAAGCTGAAATGCACTAACTTAAACCCCAGTGAAATAGGTTGAAGATAATCAGTTTACATTATGACAGCTAAGAGTATGTATGCAGCGAGTAATCATGGCAACTTGTTAGACCATTGCAACTTCATCTTGTGTCTGGAGCTTTACACATTGAAGTGTTTTTGGAGCAAAATCTGTTGTTGTGTTTTTTCCGTAGATCCATGTAGCACTTAGAGTTTTTGTCCAGAACAGAGCTGTTAGGATTTATTACCACACAGTAAGTAACTACAAGACATGGCACTACTAAAAGACAATGTTATGAGAAACAACAGGTGCATTGTTCCTCAAGTGGACTGATGTGTCTCCATTCTTAAGACAGCTCCCTGCTGTAGCATGCTTCTCAAGAGGCACTAATACATTACCACATTTTTCAAAGGTCTAATGTTTCTCTTTCTACTCCAAGTCATTTTGACCATGTATTTGACTTCTGCATTTGCATCTTGCCCTCTCCTCTCCTGCAAGATTTTCCCTCCCTCTTCTTCTTCAATGTCTGTGCCACATCCTCAACTTATTTTTTCCTCTTCTTTCTCCCCCAGCCGCCAACCTTTTTTCTTTTCTCCTTTGTAACAGCAGCTCTGGGAAAGAGACACTGAAGAAGTGTTTTTCACCCTCTAAAGCTCTTTAGAGTTGGTACTGCCAATGGACAAGGTATCACTTTCCTGGAATAAATAAAACCTTTAAAAACTTTTTTGTGTTGGAATTCCCATTGTTTGGGGCCAAGCTGCAGTTCCAAAGTCACACAAGATTGTGTGGCCAAGTTTATGTCAACAAAAAAAAGTACATTCCTTCACTTGTCATACTGGAGAGGATGCAGGGAGGAGTTGAGGACAAGTCTCAACAAGAGCTGCTGAATAATTTGAAAATATTAGAGGATGAGCTCTTTTGTCAATGGGAAAGAGATAATTGTTGTTAGGCTTCCATTCTGTCATTCCACAAGTGACAGCACTTCTGCCTAGTATATCTCTCTCCTCTGCCTGTTTAAGCTTCAAAACTGCCTGCAGCAGGAATCCTGGACTGCAGCAGTATGAAGTGGTATATCTTTATACATAATCCAAATGGCTAGGGAAAGATGAGAAAGTTAATGATTCATCCCTTGATGAGCTGGAGAAGATATGAACTGGCATATTGGTTTTTAAATCAAGAATTCCCTCCATCAGCAATACAGGCTTGTACAAGCAGCTATCAAATACAATTCTCAGAATTGCTAAAGTGTCTTTGGAATACAAGTCCAACTGAAAAGTACTATTAAAACTCATACTTTCCTAAATTCTTTAGCCAGAAAATGCAACCAGAGCTTCCGAATGCCTAGGGAAAAAAGCATGTACATGTTCAATTTCAAACATGGTCAGAGACAAAATAATTAATTCGCTCTGCAATCCAGTGAGGCAAGCCTTCTACCCTCTGAAAAAATGGAGGAGCAGGGGGGAGGGAAAAAGGGGAAAAGGAAAGAGAGAGGAATCATCCTGGCATAGTTAAGTGATTTGTTCACGAACAAGACCTCCGGCAGAATTAAAGAATGATCCAGTCTCCAGAGAGTTTTACGAAACGAGCTTAGAAGCTCCAAGCATCATTCTGCAAACACAGGAATCAAGGAGTATGTGATCCTAACATACTTACGCAATTGGTGAGCAGTTCTTTGCACAGTACACACAGCTTAGGCCAAGATTGCAAGACTATAGGTTTTGTTATTGAGGATCTTTTTCCACCATTACTGTCCAAAAACAATAATAATGCAAACTTTGCAAGAAGACAAACTGAATCACCATGACTTCTGCACACAGAATAGTTAAATACTGATAATGCTGCCCCTATGGATTCCTACACTCCAAAACAAAACAAAACTAAAATGTTTTGCAAGCATGTGGTTGGCTCTTTTCTAGATCATGGTCTAGAATTGCAAATAGGTTTGCAGGCCAAATTCAGGGATGATTCCTAGCTGATCTTTGGTTAATGTCGTTTATGCAACAAGAAAAAGAGGAGTTACAATGTGAAAAACATCTGTAGGGACTGTTACAAGATATAGGAATTTCTTTTACTATTCCCTCTTACCCATTGCAAATATGCACTTTGCCTACTTGGTCCTTTTTCTCATAAACAGGTTGCTGTCATTGGGCTAACGCATTGTCACCACAGCTGCTGAGATGTGCTAGCTTACCAAAGAAGTGCAGGGAAGGATATGACACAGGAGCTCCACCTCCCTCTGTGAAGGCAGCTGGAGGTCTGACACGATAACCTGCAACGTCTAAAATGGCACTAAACGGCTATGTTCAAGCAAGAGGGTTGAACCCTTAAAGTCAATAGCACAATATCCACCAATCACAAACCAGGTAAATTGTATTCTCACTGGATATCTCCTCATGCCATAACTCTAATCTAAGACATAGATCGGTCCTACCCAGCTGAGGATATGTGGGTTATTTTGGTGACGTCATTGTATTTTGGCGCTGAATTTGAACCAACATAATTACCTTTATCATGCTGTTCGTCACTGGTACCCAGGCCTGTGCTGAAAACCTACATCTTGGCCAGTCTGTGTAGCACTTTTTGGCTGAACCAGTGAACATGGATATGAACTGGTCATCTCATTTGTGCTCTGTTCAAATGGTGAGAGAAGGAAGGGGGTCTCACAGGGATGGAGACCCAGCACAGAAACCGTCAGAGACTCTGACTGCAGAGTCTGACCTGCAATCTGCAGGACACAGGTTGCTTTTACAGGTTCATGTGTAACATGGAACTGATTTCTTTCTTTTGCTGTTCCCATATTGCAATTCTCATCCCAACTAGCAATGGGACACAAAATGAAATGATTTGAACATTTTGAAATCTGAAAATAGATGAGCCCGGGCCCTGCACTCCTGAGTTTTAACAATGTTTGCATTTAGATATTCATTGTGCAGTAACTACCATCCATGTAGTAGGCTGAGAGACATTCCTAGATCGCAAGAACCCCAGTCTTTAGAAACATTGAGGTCTGGATCCTCCAGCCTCATCAATATTTCCTTTGAGGAGGGGGGAAAAGATAGCTTTGGCTTTTTCAGTGGCTGGTTTCTTTTCTGAGGTAAGGGAAATCTTGTTATTTTCCATGCCAGTTCACCTAGATCTGTTTGTAGCATAAGAGGCAACTCCTTTAATTACATGTTTTATATTTTTCAAAGATTCTAGACCAATCTATTTCTGCAGAAAACTGTATCTTTAAATTGTGAAAATCACTCCATAAATTCTGAGTTAGAACAGTCAAGGTCTGATACCTTATCTGTGCTCTTACTGTGTACAAGGTCACATCATCAGCATGTAGATGCACAGAATATTTCATGAACTACACAGCGTCGACAGGTCATTAATAAAAACTGCAAAAGTAAAAGCCCTCTAATTAGCTCCTGAGGTAACTTCGCATGTAACATTTTCACCTCAGATTCAACACCATTAAACAAAATGACTGGTGTTTGCTCTCTAATGTAGCCAGAGAACCATTCTACTGTAGTTAAACTCAGCCAAATTGAGGGAAACTTAGATAGCAATATGTTGTGATTTATTGGATCAAAGGCCACAGTCAAATCAATATAGATAGTTCCAGCATAAAAAATTATAATGTATGTCTATAACAATATCAAGGTTACCTTGAAAAGAGCAATGTAGCAGGCCAAAAACATGACTAAAATAGGGTCAATACATTACCTTTGCAAGGAATGTTCATTAATATTTGAGCAATTTGGAGAAAACAGAAAACACAAATAGGTTATAATTAGGGCAGTACAACAGGGTTACTATAGCATCATTTCAAATGGTCAGTTATCTCAAATTAGAAAGTAGATATTATAATAAAGATCCAGCAACAGGTTTGAGAAGAGATTACGGAAGGTATTTAAAGAAACGTGGTAATGTTTCCAATGGCTAGCACACTGACTGGAAGGTGGGCTGGCCATATTGGGTTTGTTGCCTGCCTCAGAGCAGTAATGCCCCTTTTTTGTGGACCTGTTTTCCCCACTGTAGTATGGATGACTGAAATGGCATTTTCACAAGCATTTTGTAAGGCAAGGTAAAGCTAAGTACGTGGGTGTTATAAGACACCACAGGAATGTAGAAGGCAAAATAAGAGATTAAACCATCACTTCTTTCTCTTTATTCAAAAAAATGCTCTTTATATAAGAAGGGAGGAATGGAAAATTAACTGGGTGACACTGGCTGCATTGAAAAGAATAAATTCCTCTTCCTGCATTGACTGCATGTGATTGGGAACAACTTACTAATCAAAAATGAAGTGCTCTGAAGTCTCCAAGGCTGCACCTCTGCTAGGAAATAAAACAGGGCAAACGCACATTCAGAACAACAGCAGGCAATGTGTTCTCCTGTTAGCCATGGCTTTGGCCCATGCCAACTAGTACCTCCCAGTCAATATGTAGGTACATTTCATGAGGCAGCATGCGGCAGAACTATTCGCTGTTGGCAACATGGCCATATTTATTTATGGCCAACTATATTTAACAGTTTAGATGCGGCCCTTGAGTCTGATCGAGCTAAATGGACAGAGCAACATGTTCCCTGGGTGGAGCAGAGAGAACTCCCTCTTACAAACAATGTGTCTGGTAAATGTCACCCTTTCTTCTGTTTGCAAATTGCCACTGACTGATTTTTCATGAATGCGTTTGTTATTTGATCCTGTGTGATGAATAGGTTGTGAAAAAAGATATCTCAGTATATGTTCTGGGGGTTTTTTGGTAAACATAATACTTTTGACTGTTTGCTATTCAATATTTATAGTGGTTGGTCACCCAAAATACATTTGCATTGCTTCTGCTTTCTGGATTACTTGAGAGAGAAAGAGATTAATGAGAATTTGAGATGGCCAGACGAACTAATCCAAGTGTGAAGAGATTAGCATGCATACCCATGAATTACATTTTGTAACCATCTTGTAAACTTAAAGTCCTTACTGTAAAAGGTTCACAATGCCTTTTACATCAGTACCTAAACTTGAATGACATGTTGACAATTTAAAAAATCTGGAATTTATTTTAAAGCCATTTAAAAACCTGATAACCCAATTCACTGCTGATATAATGGAGACATTAAAACTGAAATGAATTAATTTCTGTCAGTTTATAATAACAGTAAATTTTGACATATTTCCATCCATTAACCTGAACAATATGAGGTTTTATGTTTTCAATTCTTTTAAATCATTCTAAAATGTAACATGAAAGTAGCTCATGCCCAATGTTTTGACATTCCCTTTAGAGGGGCAAGTTGCCAGTCTTTAAATGAGACTCTCACTGAAATCACACCCCAACTGCTCCTTCTGTCACCCCTCACATCCAAGATAGGTTATTTCCACAGAGGTATGGTGGTCTTGAACATGGAGCAAACAAATGGGCACAGCTGAAGCTACGGGAACCTCCAGTCTCACCCAGAGTGACGCCCACCCAACTTGGGCAAAAAAGATGAAGGAACAGGAAGGACAACTTTCCTTTTATGTTAGAGACTTTTCATGGCAGTGAGGCAAACTTATTACCCACCTGAAGAGTTTTTCAAAGGTAGCAGAGCCATTGCTTGGTCCTAGACAAAGTACAGTAATGGAGAGTGTCTTCCTGGGAATCATTCTGCAGTGGCCCATAGTGGGTTCACTGCAAGACCTAATGGCTCTTTAGCCAACTGTCTTGTGATTTCTTTCTGCTCAGGCTTAATAACTTTCTTAACAAGTTTCTTTGTACAACTATATGTGAAGCTGTTTTTTTTCCCAAGTGGTAATTGCCACAAATATCCTGGAATGGAGCTATTATCCCTACCAGTGCAGTTGTTACCATAGTTCCTAAGCAGAAGATTGCAGTAATAACCCAAGAGCTCTTGGGTCCTGAGCACTCGGACTGTGCCTAGAAGTCAACAGAACTTCTTCTTATTCTGCCTTGGACTTGCCAGGTGGTGGTCTCTGTCTTATGTTCCTCAGTTTGTAAATGGATAACAAAAATATAATCCATCTAGGTAAAATACTTTCAGATTTACTTCCGAGAACAGCTATATTTCACCTATATATCACCCTTGGGTCCATACAGTTGGACAAAAAGAAAAGAAAATTGATATTTATTGCTAATTGCTAAGCCTAAGTAGGAAAAATGGAATAATAGTACTATAATAGAAACTCCTTATGGTGTTACTTGAAGTAGTTGAACTTTGTCCAGATATTACTGAAAAATATTAGATGAGGAAAAAGCTAAAAACACAGGCAAGAAAAAGTAAAATCATGTGTTAGCTGGCAAGAAATGATTTCTGCATTATTAAAACATCAACTTGTTAAACATATTAACAATTTTCTATTACATTTAATGTCATGTAAATCCTATGCTGATTGAGTTGTCAGTGTTGTCTGTGGCAGGCATAAGAAATATCAGCATCTGGGAGTAACACTAGAAAGATAGTGGACAACTTTTACTTTAAATAGAGAGATGATACAATTGAATAGTTCTACCTGACATGTGGAAGTATTTTCTTACTACATTTAATTTAAATAGTGACTAATTTAGAGGTAGTGGTACAAGATCTTTCACTAGCAAATGAGAAAGGGCTATACCCTGCAGTCAGCTCCCATTCATGTGTTTATCCAAACTGAGGCCTGTGTTTCCATGTCTCCATGATTATGGTTACCCTTGCAGACCTGGCAAAGCTATATCTGTCTACACAAGGACAAGCTCCAAGGTACCACTCAATGAATGCAATATAACTCGTGGCCCTACCAGATGGCTGGCCATGGTCTCAGTCTCCAGGTACTGTTAATCTGCACTAAAATTAACTGAAAGAGAATGGCTTATAAGTTTCAGCCTATCAATCAGCCCTGTCTTACTTCATGTTTTGCAGACCTGTTTTGATTTGGGTGGTTGTCTAACAAATGTGCACCTGTATTTACTCCAAAATTCATAGCTGAATGTTATTCAATATGCACTTCCAACACTTTCTATTAAAATGAACATACTCCTCTATAAAAATAAACTAAATGTCAACTCAAACGCTGATGGAAAAGGATGTTAAAACAAATTGGAAGTTGTTAGTGAAGAGCTAGAGACAGGCACTAGAACTATAATCTCTTCCACCGAACAGCATGTTTTCCTTCTGGAGTTTCTGAGATCCAGGGATCCTCAGTCTGCCTGTTTTACTTATGAGAAGAGACATTCTCTCACGCTGTGTTTTCAGTTGTCCAGACTGGACCTCTGAGAGATTGCCAGGGCCCTTCTTTCTGCTTTAATTGCTAACGGAAGAATAATGTTTAATACTGACAAAGTTAAGAGCAAAATTAGAAGACATTCAAAAAGCACCTGACAGTGGCCTACTCGACAGCTTGCATTGCTCTTCCCAGCAATACATTTGACAATGAACACAAGTTCTCATACTTGGAGATGATTACAGAAAGTGTCTATGGATTTGAAAGAATTTGAGCATGAAAAATATGTGTGGAACAGATGCAGACACATTGCCACAATGAGATTTAGCAACAGGAGGCAGCAAACCAAATGGTAACAGGTTAGGTGGAAAAGGAGCTAAACCAGTTTCATCTCAGCTGGCATTTGTTCCTTTTTTTACAGTTTATAGCTAAAGGCATAGTATTGCAGTTATTGAACACAAGGGGCCAATTCTCTTTGACTGGAGGAGCTGAGCCTAAGTAAAGAATGAGGCACTTGATCCAACAGAAATATGCAAATAAAGAACTACACTATAATATATAGAAGAAAATATTATGTTGCTTTCTTCACCTAAATCTAAGCCTTCACAGAAATCTGATGATCTTATTTAGTCCATAGATTAAGATCTGAGCGGAAATGTAATAAAATTACAATAAAGGTTATGTATCAATAAGGTGTCAGTTGTGCATAGGGATGAAGTATTCGAGTCATAATTAAATTTCAAGTCTAATTATAATTTGAGAAGTCCTTTTAATTACATTGCAATATTTTGCTTTTGTAGGAAGATGATTGCTATAGCATCTTTTATCTGTAATTTTCTTTTAATTAAAAAATGTAAATAAATCAAAACCACCTACTTAAAATATTTACATCTTAAATGAAAACAAACAAAAAACATAGAAATTTCTCCATCCATGTATTATCTACCAAATCACACCTAGGTCTACATTTTTTTTTTCTAATGAAGTGGTGAATTTTACATTAGCATTTATTTCTTTCAAATAACCAGAAATGTGGAGGACTTTGGACAAAGGAGAAAAAAGAGCTTCCTCAAAGCAAAGACTGTAAGACAGGAGAGTTATTAAACCTTTGTTCTAAGGATGTTGGGACTGCAGGGCATCCTGTGAAAAGCTGCTGGATGCTTGTCTATGCTGCACTCCTCCACTCAGTCCCACCAGACTCAACTGATCAATAGCACAGCAATTTTGGGTGCCTCTGTTTATTAATACAAGCCTCCTTGTGGTTACATTTCTTTGTCTTTCTTGTGTTTCTTTGAAGCATTTAGTCACAGTCAGTTTATGTCACCTGCCTGCATGCTAACATTGTGCGCTGGTTTGAGCAGTTCTTTTTTCTCCCTGCCATTATGCTTCCTGATGGCCTGATTTAAAAAAAAAAAAAAAGTCTTTCTTCTTGGCCTTCATTTGTCTAAGCAAAACAGGCAACTGCCTTCTACTCTTTTAAGACAGGGTCTCAGTTTGCCTGTGCACCTGCTCCAGTTTGAGTTAGCTTTTCCTCAGTAGAGACCAGAGAGGACACAAGGTGCTCCAGGCGCACATTCCCCAGAGTCTCTGCAGTGACATAAATCCTCTGCTGCTCCTATGGCAAATACTTCTCTTATTATGTGTTAAGGCCAGATTTGCCTTCTCCATAAATTCCTCCTACAGGTGACTTGTAATCCACAGATGTTTCCACCTGACAGCTAGGACACCCTGTATTACCTTTCATTTCCTAGCTTCCAGCTTTATTCCATCTCCACTTACCATAGACTTCAAGATCTAGTTCTGGCTGTAAGACATTTCTGACCTTTTTCATTAACAAGTTTCATTGCGTCATTTTATGCTGGGATTATTTAATGAAATCAACCCAACACTTGTAGAGGAACTCCATTAATAATTTCCCTCAACCTCTACCCCTCCTTTGTGTCTCTGGTGTACTAGATTCCTTACATGGTTGTTTTAATCTACTGTTCTTCTGTTTATCCTCCTTTCTCCAGCTGAAAAAAATATTCAATAATTTTAACGAAGCATTCATTACTTACTGCAGTACTACATATCAGTCCAAACAAATTGGATATACCACGTTTCCTTTGCTTGGGAGACCAGCTATTTTATGAAAGAAAGCTATCAGTTTAATCTGGCATAATCTTTTGTAAACCCATGTTGTATTTTATGTTATTTTCTATTTATCCCGCACATTCACTGTGTTCTAGAAACTTTGCTTTAAAGCCCAACTCACAACTGATGCCAAAGAACAAGGTGTGTGATTGTCCAAATACTTCTTCCAACTCTTAAAAACGTAAGTATATTGCAAATGTGTATGTAAGTAGTTATATATACACGCGTGTGTGTGCGTACAGTGACTCTCTTTTCATGCAGTTCTATCTTCACCCTGTAGTCACAACACATCAGAAATCAGACAATGTTTCTTCAAAGTACTTCTTCAAAGTACAAAGGAGTGGAAGTTATCTGGTACCCCAACACTGGAATGAGTTAAACTCTGAGCCTTGTTGTTGCTTTACTTGTGACAGTCATCTCCACTTTCATTTCCATACCTTTATTCCTATTAGCTGACCTTCCTTTGCTTTCCATATTCGCTATTACTATGTTAATGGCAAAAGTCAAATTTATTATCCTCATTTTGGGGCCTTACACTATTTTTCATCTCTGTCCCATCCTACTGTAGAGTAGCTCTGCTTTGTCTTTCCTTAGTCTCCTCCTGTTTATATGCCTGGAGAGGAAGGAGGGAAAAAAACTACTTGTTCTACTACTCTTTGCGAAACATAAGGTAGCTTTACTGCTGGCAATTCTTGCTTTATCAGTACAGCTCCTGACCTTCAGGACATAGTTTTCTTAGCTGTTCACTCCTTTTTCTTTCCTCTTAGGTTTTGTTCTTATTTCTACTATACAAGTAGTTTGGGCGCGGTTTTTTGCCAGATGTTTCCCCTTCCATTGAGATAAAAAATTTTAACAGATTTTGAAATGTGGATTAAAGAAATTCTAAATTTCTTCTGCATTCAAATCCATAGTTTCTCATCCCAACACATTTCAAAAACTACATTTATTAGAGTTTGCCTTTTTGAACTCAACCTTTGAACCTTCACTTACCCTGCCATTAATTTAGGAAGTTCTATCAACTCACTTTGCAAGGGTTATCTTCCATCACCCTGCTCCCCTCAAACAAGTCTAAATTAGTATTGATTCTCAGTTGTTCAGTGAATTTTGTTGAAAGATATGTTCTTTCTCCCATTGTATTCAGTCATAACTAGACTTTACCATTATTCCTAGGATTTTATCTCCAAACTACAGTTCACCTATTAGCTGTTAATTACTAGACTGAAAACAAATATAAGTACCACTTTGGAAAGGATTGGGCACAGAAATTAAATACGCCCTTCAAATTCAAGTAGACTATTTACATGTATACAGTTAGTCATATGTGTGAGTTACTCCTGGAACATGGCAGTCTTGTGAACTGGACCAAACCAATAATTAAAGTGCCCTCGAATCTGCAAAAATGTATGATAAAGCAGTGTGAGTATTTGCTAGCTCATTCAGAAGCTCCTTGGATCATTCAAAATTCAGAAAATTGGATTTTATCCTTACCCACAAATTCTCTTCACTGGTAATAGTAATGGAGATTGTTGTTTCGCTTCCATGATTTGTAATTTCTCTGCAAGTGAAGAAGAGTGGCTAGTGAAGAACAGATATTTGCATTACCTAATCTATACACTTGCCAGCAGGAGAGCAAGAAGGAAGCTGACCGATCTGTTCCTGACCCCTGACAACTTTCCTGATAAATGGGGCAGGAGGGTGCAAAGGGGCAGGTAGAGGAGGCAGATTGCATAATCCACATTAAACCTTGTATACTCAGAGAGGGTCACCAGTTCGTATGAGCTGTACAGAGATTTCTTAGGCTATGGGTATACACTCAGTTTATCAATGTCATTGACACTTAAGATATTAATGCTCCCTAGCTTCTTGTTGCCATTATTCTTCTGGCAATGACCAACCCCACAGCAGACCCAGTGGTAGCAAATATATGATCAGTTCTCATTTGTTTCAGCATCGAATTAGACAGTTAGTTTAATCTGCTGATTAAGCCAGTTTGAGCTGACCTTGCTGAGTCTGCACTGAGGCTGACTGGGGTGCGTTTGCACATTGGCTTCTCCAGGCAGCAGTGTGAAAGTGAGAGATTACAGCTGGTAGGCAGCCTCCCAAGCAGCTGGGAAGCCCGTAACGTATTCACCACACAGATGTTTGCAAAATGAGTATCCACAGTTTTATTTTCCAGAAGAACCAATTGCAGGCTGCAGAGGCTCCAGGGTGGCTATCACTCAGGCCATACTCCTCTGCCAGTCAGACCCTTAGATGTGGGAAACGTTGCACACAAAACAAAAGAAAAGGACACAAGTAACTGTACGTCTTGATGCACCACCTAATCACTGGCCTACAACACATGTATGCTCCAGACTCCAGGGAAATGCAAAACATCTGCAAGTAGCCAGTTTAGCAGCCAGTGGTCACTGGGATACAGCAGCACTCCAGGCTTGGCTTTTCCCTGAGTCTCTCATTTGAAGTTACAAGAGTGTAACATGCACTGGATAATTACAGTGTTCTACTTAGATAAATGAAGTTATTGGCTCAACGCCTATTAGCATTACCTAACAAAATCTTAATTAGGCTAGAATTGCAAATACTGTTAAAGTTCATGTTAGCACATCAAGTGACTCTAGCCAGACAGTTTTTTTTAATCAGTGTCCCAACTTTCCTGTTAATAGTTGCAGCTTGTTGGTTTTTACTTTTAACTTTAGCACTCACATTGACTGATTTTCAAGTATACTTTATGTGTATGAAGCACTCATGAACCGCTGGATCACATGAGGACTTCAAAAATTTCTCCTGTCTCAAATTATCCTTAAATTAACACTTTCATATTGACAAAGTCATCCCCAACCAGCAAAACCTTCAGTAACTGCAACAGATTTGTAACAGAACAAAAAGAGGCAAATACCTCAAATATTTGACTACATTTTGTATATGTTGATAGCATGTGGCCTTGCAGGGAGAAACGAATAAACCAAACCAGAAGTTTCTAAGTCAGATTCCAAGGGTAAAAACGATACTAAGTTCTTCAAAAAGCTCAAATATCTGACTCCGTATTGCTCCCTCGGCCTGAAGCAACTTGCTGATGGTGGTCAGACCTGAACAGCTACAGCAGTACGTTCTTCCTCAGCGCAGCGCCATAGGAAAAAATGGATCACAATTATTTTTGGACTGGATGCAGCTGAAGCAGTTGCCATCGCTGTCAGACGTACCCCCCGCCAAAGGTCACCAGCCACTGAGGAGCCGGCGGGATACGTGCTTCTCACTTGCGGCAGCTCACAGCCCTGTGTGCTAATGGAAAATGCCATCATCTTCCTTTCGCCTCTGTGCACTAAGGAGTAAGCTGCGGTGCCTGAGGGGTGACCACAGGGCCCTTTCCACCAGTGTGAACACTGTGGAGGTGACCTCCCACCACAGCTGGGGAGGGAAGGCATTTTGCTGCTGTGGACAAATCCAGCCAAGCTGCTTGACTGCAGTCTGGGAGCAAATGCAGCCAAACGGGACATTTGACAGTACCAAAGCCACTGCTGCACTGAGCTGAGTGAACACTGCTGCCATGAATGTTTTAATGGGTGGATTATGGCCCAAATGATTCTGAGTGGGGTTTTTTAAAAACTTACTGTGTTGGTGTCGCTTCCCCTTAAAAAATCATAGTAAGATTTCACGTGACTTCAGAATTAGGCTAAGGCCAAACATCTCTGAAACCCTACC
Source organism: Chauna torquata (assembly GCA_013399475.1). NCBI lineage: Eukaryota > Metazoa > Chordata > Aves > Anseriformes > Anhimidae > Chauna > Chauna torquata. Next base: position 110,969 of record VXAL01004687.1, on the reverse strand, counting down.
CTTCACGCACGCTGAACGGGGCAGGGGTGGGAGTGGAGCAGTGTTTTTCATTTAGCATGACTGTGTCAGTGCCAGTTTTCTAACATGGTTTTTCTAACTGGGCCATCTTTATGGAGCTGAGCTTGCTTTCCCTTTTTCATTTTCTTTTTTTTCTGGTTTACTTTGTTTTTTTAAATGTGACTTTTTTGGACCAGAGAAGTAGTTACTGGAGTGCTCTTTTGCAACTTGGCTGTAGCCAGCATCTCTGGGTGATCGCAAAAGCTTACGCTATTTTGCAATAACTCCCATCTCGATGCACAGCGCTAGAGCGGCCCTCTCACAGAGCAGCTCAGGAGTTTCCTCCACTAATTGTATCCCCGCCAGTTGCTGATTTCCCCGCAGCAGCACAAGCCAGACTTTCTTACAGGCTGTTAATATTTTCCACTCCACTCTCCAGTGCCAAATTCTCCCACGGCTTGCTACAAGTTTCCTGACGAGATAGGTTTTTCGCAGGCTGCTCAGAGGACTGGCACAGGCTGCTGAGGCCAGGCCCCCGTTGCCCCACCAACATCGGCCACGCGTGCCCCTGGGGACAGCCCATGCGGCGAGGACGGCCCGGCCTCACGAGCTGGGGTGTAATCCCAAGCGAAGCCCAGGATTCAGGCGGGTGGGCACCGGCGTCACCAAAATCAAAGCGTGGTCTGCTTGGGCCCACAGCCACTGCTCCCCCGGCACAAGGACAGGAGGTTTCCTCCTGGGCTTCCCAGTGAAAACAGGCACTGGTGCTGCCAGCAGCTGGAGAGGCAGCCGGGCATGGCTCCTGGCGAGCGGCGGTGACTAAGCTGTGCCAGGCCCGGAGGAGCCTGGGGGACGCGGTGACTCAGAGGCGCACCTCTGGCTCCCTGTGCTTACCCTGGTGCGGAGGGGGGCTGGCTGCAGCCCCCACGCTGCCTGGAGGGCAGCGTGCTCAGCCCCAAATCCCTCATCTTGCAGGGGTGGGATACAGGCCAGCCCACAAGGGACATACATGCCCTTGGGGATGCTGCAAGGGGAGCTCGGAGCTGCCCCAGTGGAGGGAGGCCCCCGGTTAAAACCCAACCTGGCAGGAGCAAGGAGACAACAGAAATGGTGTCCATGCTGGCCAGGACACAGAGCAAAGGACAAGCTTTTGATGGTGTCTGAGAGAAACACAGGCCCACTGTTGCACCGGTTTTGTGGTGCTCAGAAAGATGTCCTGCAAGGACTGTGTGGCCGCAGACACAGGGGACAAGCGGTATGAGTCACTTCAGTCCACTCATTCTTACTGTAAAACAGAAAAAAAATAGCCCCAAGGCTGTTTTTGGAAGTTGCGTTATTATTTTCACGACGAGGCTGGGCAAAGTGGGGGACTGCCAGGCTGTTGGTGGAGGGGGGAGGGAGCCCCGGGCAGATGCAGGGGCTGTGGGCGGCGGGGGGCTGCGTGCCACCTCTGCCATGCCCAGCAGCATCGCACGGCGTGACACGGTCACAGCAGACAGGAACATCCCCGGGAATGGCACGAGGTTTGCTGACTGCTTTTGATGTAGAACTTCCAGCTCCAAGTCCCGGAGTTAGAGGTTGTTACAAGGACCTGTGCTTTCTTTCATTTTTTTAAATACTAGATTTTTAGCCCTAAAAAGACCCAAAGACACCAAATGTGATCTACAAGTATGCTGAAAAGTACACACAAAAAATACAGATACACAGAAATCCCGAGCAAACTAACTGTGTAAAACACTTATGACGTTTTTAAATTGGCCTTGAAATTTTTAGGTGTGTCGGCTTCCAGTTCTGACTTGCAGCACTTTAATTGCTGGAGTTAGTGACACTGCATACCAGAGAAACACTTCAGACAAAGCTGCAGCACATACTCCCCTCATTCTTCTGCTAGTAGGCAGTGTGCTCATTTTTAATAAAAGCACTAAGGAAGAGAAGCACATCACGATGAAAGCAGCAGATTTACAACATTGCATATGCCTTTTCCTAAGACATTCCCGCCGTCTTGTCCCTGGCCCCAGGGGCGCTGGTCCACACATACACATCATGCCCCTTACAGGTCCAAGTCAGGACTACAGGGGTCCACTGTATCAGCATTTAGTAGGGAAAAATGAATTCCTAGAACAGTAATAGACCTCACCTCTCCTAAACAAAAGTAGCCAAGAACAAGTACCCAGGAGGTAATGCATAGTTTGTTGCATATTACTGAAAAAGTATGTATTTTTTCTGTATCCTGGAGCAGCCTAATCAACACAGAGCTTTTTCCCATTCTGCCGCAGGCTGCTTGGTTCAGTAGTTCCCACAATACCATAAGTGTCAGTTTATCTTTGCTGGCTACAACTCTCTCAGTCTCCTGCCCTTTACCCTCCTCTCACAGATCTCTTTCCCAGACAGCTACTATTTTCCGTGCAGCAGAAGCAGCCACAGTCTCTCAAACATAGTATATTTTTTCCCAGTACCATTGTCTCTGTGTTTGCTGCTGCTTTGGAAGGGCACAGATTCTCCCAGCTTGCTGATTTCCCTCCAGTCTTCCAGACATCATCTCACGTAATTTTATCATGGTTTTACTGCCCGATCACTTGCCAAACTACTTGTAGCTTTTTTTCTGAGCTGCTCTGCAAAGATTCTGTGCTTTGGTTCTGTACATGCCTCTCAGTGTCAACGTTTTTTCCCCTCGTACTTTACCAGCCAAAGATTATCCATATAAAGCAATGTAAAACACACCATTAGTAGGCCTCCTTGCCTTAGCGTTCCCAGTTATTTTAGCTTTAGGCTTCTGTCCTGGGTTACTATAATATTTTTTTAAGTTCACTTTTCCAAGATCAAGTCCAAAAATATCTGATCTGACAGGCTTTGGTAGAACACTGCAAAAATACCTCCACAAAGCTCAGGAGTGTCTTCATGATTTACAGCTTTTGTCCCCTGTTTAGTTCGAACTTTAGAAATGCTGGGATCTAAGAATTTAACCCTGGATGTTTTTCTCTATTTCAGTTGACAGCCCTTTTTGGCAGAGACCTGCCATCTTCTCAGTGCAAAGAGCTAAAGACTGGTTCTTTAAACAATTGACAGGTACTGACATCCACAGAAATCAGGTTACTCAGCACTTAAAAATATTTCAGGAATAGAACTCGGTAGCAATGGTTTGGGTCTGGGCAATACCTAAATCAAGCCCCTAAAGAAAGATGTGCTAGCATGAAGATGGACCAATGCCTGGAGTGGAGAAGTAGTAAGGTTACCTAGACTGTGCAATAGAAAGTTTTAAAAGACCTTGAGCCAAATCCAGCACCAGAAGTGACGCTGGTGCCTTGGAGTGGTGTGGTGTCAAGATGATTAACAGTGTCGCCGGCAATTTTGCTTTCCAAAATGCTCTGCACCAAGACATGTGCATGCATTGCTTCTAGCTCTGCTAGGCTAGAACTTAACGTTGTGTCTCCCAAACTCTCTAGGTGCTGAGCTCCTCAGATCGCATTTAGATGCTTAATAAGATTGATATATATAGTCAAGGACAGTAAATGGTTTCTGCTCATCAAGTAGGAATGGAGAAAGTTTGGGGAATATGGGGTGGCCAAGGGAATGGATTGAGATGACATGAACTTGAAATTCTCAGGAAAAAGCTTGTTTTTATGAAGCAAAGTGAGGAAGGTGGAGACGCCATGTCATTTCCTGAAGGGATTGAAATACAGGACAGAGTTGTGGGCAAATGGCAACATCTTCCTTTTAGAGCTATTAGGGTGCTGGTCTTGGAAGCATCCAACAAGACCTGTAATATATTACAGTATCATGCAACGAAAACTATTAAGTTCAATAATGAGCGACCTCTAGAGTGAAAAGATTTTATTGGACTGTAGGATCATTGAGGAGCATTTTTAAAATCTTGGATAATTTTTTAAACTTTAAGTGTGGATTCTATTTCTTTTGGCATATGTAGTTTTCATCTTTGAATAGGTAATATGACATTTATGAGTGAGATTATCAATTACTGTGTGATGAGTGATTAAATTTATATGCTCAAAACCTGATTGACTTTCACTGACTGTTTTCCATTTAAAGAAACCCCTGCTTATATGGAAAGCATAAATCATCAGCCCATTCTTAAAAGGTAATAATCGCAGAATAATAATTTATAATAGCAACATTAATATCAATTATTCTGCCTGTAAGAACAGTTCCCACATACACTAAAATCTGAATGTGAAAGAGGTAATAACTTGTTAAGATTATATGTTCTGTTAGTTGTTACTCTATTGATTGCAAAGACTCAGGCATTAGCACACACGAAAGGGGCAAAAGCTTTCTGTAGTTCCACCTAGCAACACTTCTGACAATGCAAATGTTACTCACTTTGAAATTTTACCGCTAGTTACACTAAATTCAACACTGTGTTGATTCACTACCAGTAACTCTGCTGGAACTGGAGCAAGATTGCAGGCGGAAAGACTCCAGCAAAGGACTTTGGACAGGTAAAAATGCAACACAGAGTCCCAGAGAACAAACTAAATCCTTTGTTTCCAGAGCAATAGGTAAAAGATATGTGTATACATAATTCACTAGGACATCCTTCATTCTTGCTGCTAAGATTAAAACATACTTTGGGTTGACCAGAAATTTATCACGGAGATTTCTGAACATTGGAAGAGCTGTGGGATTTTCCCCAAGGACAGGTGACACAAGAGACCTAAGACATAAACCAAGACACCTGCTGCAGGATTGTGCCTAAGGCTGAGGTCAAAGGCACTGACATTTCAGTAGGTTTAGTCATTTCAGTGTCTCATGTGAGTGTCATTTTCCTCAATTTCAACCCTTATGACTTTGAAGGAAAGCTTGAAAACGAGAGCTGCTCATACATGATTTGCCATATTCCCATATATTTACATGAAAGAGAGCCCTAAACAATTGTGCAAATGGGCTTAGAATCATAGAATCATAGAATCATTTAGGCTGGAAAAGACCTCCAAGATCATCCAGTCCAACCTTTAACCTAGCACTGCCAAGTCCACCATTAAACCATGTCACTAAGCTCTGAAACCAGACATTTTTTGAAGACCTCCAGGGATGGTGACTCAGTTAGTTCCCTGAGCAGCCTGTTCCAATACTTCACAACCCTTTCAGTGAAGAAATTTTTCCTTATATCCAACCTAACCCTCCCCTGGCATATCTTGAGCCCATTTCCTCATGTCTTCTCAGTTGGCGCTTGGGAGAACAGACCTCACCTCACCTCGCTACAGCCTCCTTTGAGGTAATTGTATAAAGCGATAAGGTCTCCCTGAGCCTCCTTTTCTCCAGGCTAAACAACCCCAGCTCCCTCGAAGCCTTGTGAATCTCACATGGATCTTAGCTACAAGACTCACGTGATCTCCACCAACATTTTCACAGCAGAAGACTTTGGCAGGGAGGAAGATAACAGTGGAGCAGGCCTGACCAGCAATCATCTATTGAAAAAGAAACCTCTCAGGAGCATGGAGAAAAGAAACACCTCATATCTGTATACTAGAAGCCCCCAGTATCTGTTGGTCCTGTCTCTCTCTTACTGTCCTCCTCTTCCTCCAGTGCTGTCACAAGAGGAAAAAACTAGGTCCTAGAGAAGGTGGCAAATGATCCAAGGCTGCTGGGAACCTGATCTTGCAGAAAGCCTTCCCCGATGACAGAAATGGCCAAAGCATGGTAAGTCTAAGTCCATCCACTATCTCAAACAGCCTAAATGACTATGAATTACCACAGGCAAAGCCTGTGGTCATTATTTAGCCCCTCTTCATGTAAAGCTTCCCTCGACTTGAAGGAGGAAAGTTCTCTGATGTGAATGGAAGTTATCTAAGAGGAGAATATACCCCTTTGGCTTATTATGACCGTATCAGACACTAACTTGGCAAATACTTTCCCAATCTTAAACAGCTAGGTTTAGCAACAGAAAAGTACACCAAGAACCATGTTGGATTAAGAAATAAGTATGTTCACATAAAATAAGAACTGACCTAAACTTGATCATGATATTTTCTGAGATTTTTAAAAAAAAAAAAAATTGTTTTGTATGTCTCTGCACTTCAACACTTACTGTAGAGACTGCAGTTATAGGTTCTTTGTAAATGCAAATTAGACAACAGTGCCTGATTTTGCCTGGCACAAGGACGGGAAGCGCTAAAATATTTTCTGATGGGTCTGAGCCAGAAGTCTAGAAGACTAGACTTAAAGCTAGAGGTTTAGATCGATATTTAAAAGAAAAACTATTGTCACAGATTTTTTATCCTCCTTGAATTCAGGCCATACTGAAGTCTCCTGACAACTGATATTCTCTTGAGATTTTCTACCTCCCACTTTCCATCAAGTTTGTACAAAAACACTACCTCATTTCGTGGCTAGTTTTGAAAACTTGCATAAGAAATGTGAGACCAAACCACAATGTTTGGATAGTGATCTGCACTTTTTGCAAGTTTGTGGGGGGTATTAGGATCCCAACTGCTCTACTTTGAATAACTCCCACTAGGTCTGAACTGAAAAATAAAACTAGGCATGTCTGCAAACACTGGAGCAAACTCTGATCCAAGTTATGTCCAACAAAATAATGGAGGGGCGTAATTGGCCTGTTTTCCTCTTCCTCTTGGGACTACTTAATAGATGTACATCTATTCCATCACTGAACATTTGCAAATTGATGTCCATCCATTTTGTAATGCTTTTCTAGCACTGCCCTGTACTTTTACGTCAACATACATATTTCTATTCAAGAGATCATTACTATTATTTTAAAACAGATGGTTTGAACATAATCCATATAAATAGTAGATTGGCACTGCCAGTCATGATGGCATGTGTAGAAAAGAGCTGGCGGATGCAACAATATTTAAAGATTAGCAGTCTGGGACACTAAAAATGAAAGTGTCTCTTGCCACTGAACCTAATGCTTGTGCTATGGCATTCAAATAAAGCCACAGAAGTCATCATGCCAAGAGATCTGATAAACTTGCTGATTAGAACAAAAAAGTTTTATTGTAGCTCTCTACTGATACAGTGGGGGATGGCATAGACCCCTCTGTATCAAGGAGATATGAAACTCACAGTCCTTCCTGTCCTTGTGTTGGGATCAGCAGATGGAGGGCTCATGTCAGTCTGCGCCCTGACCACTTCCATGAACATGCCAGGCATGGCTTTGGCTTTTTCTCTGGGACACTAGGAAACTACCATTAATATAAAATATGTAATTGTTTAAAATTACCTATAATCAGTGTCCAGTTGAACCTGTGAAAACATAGCATATTTTAGAAGCGCTCTTGGTGTATGCGTGCCCTGCAGCTGACCCTACTGCAGCTGTAACTATCTCAAGTTGCAGCTGATGGGAGGAACGCAACATCACTCCAAGCTGGAAATTGTGTCCATGACACTTCATCAAAATACCCACTTAACAGCCCACATCTCTGCTGTCTGGCCAGTTTATTCCCTCTGCTTGGCTTGCCATGCTGACTCATCTCCCACTCCTAATTTTGTGCATATTAAGGCTGGCACATTAATTCAGACGGTTCTCCTGGGTCTGACTTGCTTACTGGCATGTTCGGTCTTCTTGACCAACATAGGACCAACCTTCTATTAGCTACAAGAGCATCTAGGACCTGGCTGCATTTGTCATTGGGTACTGGAAGAATGTCCTGCCTACTGTTTTGACACATAGGTCCTTATTTTGGCTCACTGAGGTCAGTCGGAGGAGAACTGAGCCCATAAATACTAAGAAACGGTAAAAACAGCAAGGCTGTCAGTGTGACTTCCATTGCTGGTTAAAGGGAGCGGATAATGTGCTAGTTCAAACAACAGAAGCTAATAAAGCACACATTTTGAATTTCAGTAGCTAGTCGAAAGACCGAAAGGTTCAAGGGCATGACAAACCCTTTGAGGGTTTACATGTGATGCACATTCACAAGTCATGAAGTCTGCCCACAATGCTTTTTTAACCACATGACACTTCAGTAGAACAGCCAGCCGCATGTTCAAAGTGCCACTGCTGAGGGTACTGACGGAGATTATCCAGGACCCAGAGGAAAAAAAAAAAAAAGAGAGAGAAATCAGTTGAAGACTTAGCATGCAAACTCCTAAGACCATTACAGCATACATGGAAATGTAAAACAATTTCTTGCACAAGCTGTAACACACCAACAGAAAAACCACTTAAAACATCTTCAAACTATCAAAGTCAGAGATGATTTGATAGAACCCCACAAATCCCATAATCTACTGTAAGCAGTAGCTAAGACTTTGGCTTCACCCATGTGTCTGCAACTGAGGAAGAAGCAGGAGGATAATTTATCTAAGTCTGGGGTAATGAAGTGTTAACAAAAACCATATGAAGTTATTACTACAACCACAGGCCGCAGAATGTGAAGGAAGGAGGATCTCAGGAGACACCTATTTTCAGTCATCTCCTGCTTCATAGTTCATCAAAAGGTGTTCACCAAAACAGGAGGCAAGCAACAGAAATTAAGTGATTCATTAGGCCTAATGAACAATGCTGATCGTATCATCTCTAAAACACAGTCAGCTGACATTGATATATACATACTTTAACTCATTCTTCCCAACTTTATTAGGTACATATGTCTACAGCAGACACAAATGAAACATTCTACAACTAGGCTGCAAGCCAAAAACTAATTTATTCTTTAATGTGGTAGTGATTACTTGGTGGTTCCTTGAGCAGAGATGACAGGTCTGAGCTAATGGAGTTGTACTGTAAGTTAATATAAATCATGACAGAGCAATTAATTACAGAAACCACTGCAAATCCCTTTGTTAGTTTTCCCCATCACCAGAAGGATTTAATAATGTTCATTTTGCTAAGTTCCAGTGACATTTACAAGTCTTAAACCATTTTTAATCAAATCAATATCTCTGGCTGCTAAATTTAGTTGTGCTTTGCTAGCAAGTCCTGGAATGCATCGATACTAATGTTTCCTACCTTCTGTTCAAGTAAATCATACTGAAGCCCCATACTTCCTCTTCGTTTGTTTACATTGAGTAATTGGGAGGTTTTTTTTTAATGAGCAACATAAGAAATAAGTGCATCCAAAGAGTTAGGAGACAGTGAGCTAGACAGATATACAAATATCAGTGCTTATGATACATATCACGTAGTTGAAAAATTTAAGGAAATTTTCCTTCATTGGCTGAAAGTGCTCCAAACCAAAGAACTGTGACTTGTTTGGGAGCTGGGGTGCTCAGACAGAGCTATGGTTAAGCCTGTGTGCTTAACAGAAGACAGAGGACACACCAACCTCTTTCTGTCCCTACGTGTTCCTGGACCTGTTACCCCAGTGTCCAATATAGTTGAATGACACCTAATTTCCATTTACCTCTTTGCGAGCTGAACACATACCTAAATACCTTTCAAGACTGTGGGTGATGATCTCACACATTGTTTTGCATAGGAGAGTCGCGTGCTTTCTTTGTGTCTCACATTTATGGCTATAATCTAGGGATAATCATACTCCCTCTGTTTGTCATATCCACTTAGATTTTAAGTCCTTCGAGGCACATGTTGTCTATAATTATATGTGCGCACTGTTCCTAACAGAAAGGGAGTTCTGAGGCCTGCTGCACTACAAGAAAATTAGCAGAAATATCAATAATAATCCCATATGCTTATATCTAGGGACCTTTTCCAGATAAGTTAGCGTACAACATTGAATATTTGCAAAGCAGTTTGAAAAGTGTCATTACAAACATCAGGAATAATTAGGTCCAGCCTGTGTTTTCCTGAAATGGTTTTAGTTTTGAAATGGACTTTTCTAAGAGCAGGATTAGAACTATTATCTTTTAGTACGATTTTTTTTCATTTATGTTCTTTTTAATATTATTGTTATGAAACCCAAAATAATGCAGCTATTTTCTGAATTGTTCAGCAAAGATACTTAACTTTGTTCTGCAAAAATAAAATGCAAAAATTTTCCAGTTCTGGATTGTTATTCTGCTCTGTCCTTAACAGCAAGAATAACAAAATCTGGAGCAGTTGGACATTCTGCTGCATTTAGATCAGTATCTTTTTCTTCATACCTAATGAACACATGCACAACAATGGTTCTTAGATCTCTGACATCCTCAAGGGACTGCGCACAGGTCATGGACCCCGAACACCAGCACATCAGCACAGCATAATAATAATAATAATAATAAAATAAGAAGTAAAACTTCAAAGTCACCGCTAGCTGCAAGGTTTCTTCTTTAGAAACCTTGTAGCAAGTTTTACCTTATTTATTTCATTTCAAGTACTTATTTAATTAATTTTGGAGAGATTCAGCAATAATGTAGTAATACAGTTCCTTGGTCTATGACCTGTGTGCTGTTCCCCAAAGACAGGAAAGAGTTGTTGTAGCTTTTTTATTTTTCTTTTTTTTTGCAAGCATAAAAACAAAACAACAAGATCTAAAGGAAGAATGGGAGAGAAAAAAGAAAAATCTGGACTTTAAAAATAGAATTATTCCCACTGAGGTTCAAAGGCTGAGCTGAGCCATAGTTCCTCATCTGCACTTTCCATTAATATTGGGTCTTTGTGTAAATAGTATAGATTGGTAACTAGAGTCTCATTTCTTTTGTTCTTCCTCTGGACAATTGCTTTCCATTTTACCTCAGATGACACCAAGTCATTGTGACAGAGGCCCCAAGACCTTGCTGTGATTCTGTAATGACTTAAATTCCCCACTTTCCCAGAGTGCACTAAGACATCAGGCTTTTATGTCTTGAGCTGCTGCATTAAGTCCTAATGGAAAATATCTCTCCTAACTTAAGAACTACCTTACCCCCCATGAATAAACAATGACAGCATATGGATCAAGAATGACCTCTGATACATCTGTCTTTAATGGACGAATCACTGTAAAAATTGATTTCCTTTCACCCCCAAGCAAAAAGGTCTTCCCTGTGCAGAATTAAACACATACAAAGCATAAGATATATTCAAATGCAGTACCACAAGTAGAGGCATTTCATTTAATATGCAGCTATGCTGGAGGCTCAGACCAATGTAAGATTCAATTTGCATTATAATTCTAAAAATAATAATTCTCTAACAAGAATATTTGAGTGTATGTAAGTATACAGACATAAAATTCACTATGGGAAAAAAAAAAAAAAGACCAAACACAATTGATTTTTTATTGGGAGCAGGAATTTAGGAGCTTAAAGGAAATAAACAAAACAAAACAAAACCTAAAGGAAATCACAAGCTGACTTTTTTTTGAAATTTGCTTAGCTGACTGCGTCTTTTCTGAAGTAAACACTGGAAGACATCTGAGCAGGGAATGTATTCCCTTTTGTAGAAGGACAATATACATGACATGAGCATGACTTTGCTATTATAGGTATGGAAAAATCACGCTCAGCACGTTGCTGGCTAAACACAATCTAACTTCAGCTAATTACGATCCACGTTACCATGTCCATGTTAATCACGAACAGCATTTCTCCAAATCTACACTGAAAACCATATGAATCCTGGACTGGATCAGATAACTTTATATCTCTCACAATTTTTAAAGATGTTACAATTTCTCTACAGTGTACAGGAGTGCCTGTTGTCCAAGTATGGCACTTACCAGGGGATGGTTGTTAACGGAATAAATATTTGGTTATTAGCTATAGCAAGAAGATGGCTTTTAGTTTTCTAATACTAAAAATTGTTATTGTTGTTGCTGTTGTTTTCCCTTCAGTCAGGAAAAATGGAATTTCTTGGTGAAAAAAATCTATAATCCAAATGTTAGAATTTATTCATAGCCTGCCTCTTTTTTTCTGAATGGAAAATGGACCAAGAAGCAAAAAATCACTGCATCTTCTGGATATAAACAATAACCAAAACCGAGCTGAAATACTGTGTCCATCTGAGCAGCTATTTTTTCCTATTAATATGATATTAAGTCACCTCCTTCCCCTACCACAGCCTATCACCACATTGTAAAAAAAAAATAGAATATTTACTACTGAATTATTAGAATACTAACAAGGACTAATACACTTCACACACTTTTCCAGTATATGACCCTCAAAATATTGTGGAGTGAAGTGTCAGGCAACACTACCAATTATTTATGTCACAACCTGTTTGTCTAACAATAACTTCAATTTTAATTCGGAGTTTATATGCACATGCAAAGAAAGCACCATATCTAAGCTAAAAGAAGAAAACGTAAGGTGTGCTATTTTAACAAGACTTAGGAACATATCCAGATTTTAAATGTGGCCACTCCCCAGAGCAGTAATCCCAGTTCAGCACCGAATTTTTGAGTTAAATATTTAACTTGATACAGTAAAACAGTATGTATGTATTTGTTTTGATTTATCCTCTATGTGCTGGTGGTTGTTGTTGTTGTTTTTAAATGAAATGCAATCATTTTCTTTCAAGATGCTCCCAGGGCAAAACACAAGCTTTTGAACAGACTTTGGGGCTTTTTTTGCCACCTGTCAGAATTCTCAAAAAACTCATTTTAGGAAGATGTGTGGCCAAAGCTTTTCCCTCTTCTCACCATATGCAAAAGCTGCAATAGAGCAGGTAGTTTCACAAAGAAAGACATCCTGCCATTTTCACTGTTGTTTTTCTTTCTAAATGGAAGGAATAATCTGTACAGCTCTTCTTCCAATGGCACAAAGCTTAAATTAGAAGTTCACTGGCACACTGCCACACAGGTACAACGTCAAACAGCTGGGCTTCCTGGTCTTTGCTATCACTAACCTCCACAATCATCCACCCTCCCCTGCTTCCTTAGGCTCCTGCCCTGGTCAGTGGGAACTCCATGCTCTCTACTAGAGTCATGGCTCATCTCTTGCTCACTCCAGCAGCATCACTTGCAGGGGAATGGGAAAAGGGAGTTTGTGGTTGCTCAAAGACCTTGAGTAAGCCAATTTTTCTTGACTGTCTAAGCACGCCGAGCAGAGCACGGCCTTGGGTACCATTGAGGACTCTGGGCTATAAATATTGCAAAGTACGTGTGGAAGACCTCATCAGTGTAAAAAAAAAAAAAAAGAAAGAAAGAAAACAGAGAGATGAAAGCATTAGCATATAGACCAGATATCAGCCAAATAGACTGTATTCATGAAGGATTCATACAGCCACATCTGGGGTGAAAACAGCAGCCAACACAGCGTGTAGCTGTAAGGAAAAAACAGTATTGCCTGACTTCTTTCTTCCTTTCTTAATTCTTGCATTGTATTTACCTTTCACACTGCTTCTTTGAACAGCCTAGTAGCTGATTTGGGTAGCAACACACTGGGAAGTATTCTGAAGGTATTGATCTTTGTTACAGGCTTCATTATTTGATACTTAATTAGGTTGTATAATTTCAAAAAAAAAAAAGAAAAAGAAAAAAAGCAAGCTCTCCTTTGTCTGTTACTGCCAGTAACAACAGCACAATCTGCATTTGGACTTAACTTCTATATCAGCAATTTCCAGATATCAGATCTTCCCACTCCTCCAAGGGAAGCTGAGTATTAAATTTATCAGGTTGATAGCCTTATTTTCTAGATGGTTCTTGGACACCATAGGGATGAGAGCAGCATGGCTATTTACATGCTTTTAAGTTCTTTGTGGCAATATCTGTCATTTACTATATATTTGTGCAGCACAGAGCACAGTGGGCTCCCAGCTTGAGACCACCCAGGCCCTAGCTGAGAAGTTTATAACTGGCCTCCAGTACACGTCTGTCAGCAAACCCCTCCTCATGAAGTGCCAGCTCACCATGAAATCAAAAGGGATCAAAGCTGGCATGCAGCTCCAGCTGGCTTCAGCGCAAACAGCAAAGCTGGGTACAGCTGCTCCATAAGCAAGGGGTCTTTGCAAAGACACATCCATATGCTCACCACGCAACCGTGAACACATACCCTACTGAAGACATAGTCCTGCACTTCCCTTGCAGGAGGAAGGGTACAGTATTCCACGCTTCCAGCCCTAAGAATTCAGTCCCAGCACTTAAGGAAGTTTCTGCAAGAGCCCTCAGCACAATACAGGATTACAAGTTAAACTGACAAAGACCTGATTCAAAGCCCATTTGAGTAATGGGAAATACCCCCATTCATTTCAGCATGCTTTGGCTTAGTTTTTGGAGGTAACTTACAGTCAAGTGTACAGTAAAAAACTGTAACAGAAACAATAAACACGCAAGGAAGAAACTGGAGTATTCTGTGCTTCCAGATCAATCCGATTCACTTCTTCACAGCTGCATCGCTCCCTTGGCATTGCAAACTACTATCTCTAAATTACAGTACTTTAACACCTGACTGATAAGTTTTCTCCCAAATAGTAATATTTCATACGTAAGTGGTTTGTAACGATGTCTACTTTTTAACCTTACAATGCCTTTTTAAATTCAAATAGTGCTGACCATTGGAGGGAGGTGAAGAATTCACATATCCTAGAAGATGGTTTGATTAGAAGCGGTTGTTAAATTTTAAGATCAGAGTGATTCCTTCTGCTCCTCACTCATTCTCCTGTATTCGCGCTTTACAGGAAGCTCATTAATAGATCAGTTTGCCCAGTTTGTCATCTGTTTCATTATGCAAAATACATACGTTTCATTTACCTTTCCTGTGGAAAAATCAGTTATCTTCAGCTGGATAAAATGACTTCTTTGGGTTTCTTTTCAACCCCTGAACAGCTCAAAATCTCTAAAATCTCAACTGGTGGTAGAATACCAGGGAACCCTGATGTGTGCCAATTGCAATGTAATGATCTTTATGTTCACATTTAAATGGGAAGTGCAGTAGCTTAGAAAGCTGACCACTAGGCAAACCTTACATTGACCTGAAAGGAAAATAAAATAGCTTAAAAGCTCTCTGAACATTATCAAAAGGTCTATTTCACATAGAAATTAAAGAAGGAATTCCTAAAATGGAGCTTTAGTTCCCAAGTCTTTGGTTTTACATCTATGGGAATTAAGTGCAAAAAGTTTTTTAGTTGCTTGTCTTATTTCTTGACTTTTCGTAGTAAAGTTCAGGCTTTCTCTTCACGAAATAGCTCAGAAAGTCCTAGGACTATGGATCTGCTTCAATACTTTTCTACAATAACAGAGATGGCATCTGACCAGTCTCTACTAAATATACCAGCACCCTCCCAAGACAGTATATTTTATTTATTGATGTTTCTTAGAGATGCACTGCAGATTCATAAAGATACATGAAATACTATAAAATTCAAATAATGATAAATTCATTCCGCTAATCAATCATAATTTAAGTGCTCAGTTTGACAAAGCATTTAAGCACATTGTTAATTTTATGCAATCATCTTTGTCCCCCTGATTTCATAAAAACTAGAAGGGACTACCAGGGTGATGAAGTGCAGTCCTTGCCTGCACTAGTTGCCTGGTGGCTTTGATGCTTTTATCACCTGAGAGAAGGTGGGCATATGTTTAACAGGTTTGACATTTAAAGTCTCAGTCATGTTAATGAGTATGCATGAGACAAACTCTTCTTGCAAATGCCCTCCTGAATTCAGCATGGACCACCTGCCTAACTTGCAAGATCAAGGTTCAAATGAATATGACAGTAACTGAAAGACAGAAGACTGAAGTGGAGAAGGAGAATGCAGGATATGCACTGTACAGACAAATAATGATAAAACCATACCTTGTGTAAGGAAAGTAAACTTATAAATTATACTGCTGCAGAAAAACTATGTTGAGTGAGAAAATATTAAACTGAGTTCTACTCTCACCAGCAGACCATTAGATTTCTTTCACTTGATGCTGGTTTCACTCTCGGTCCTGAAAAATATGTGTTTTATTGTGTTTTATTGCAGTCTATTGCAAAAACAACTTTGTCATTCCAGGATGTTTAAGCTACACTTCAGATATGCATTGTGCAGGGACACCAGAACAAACTTTCAGCGAACTCCCTTGGGTAGCAAACAGATCAGCCATTCCTGCGAAGCTCTGCCAAGAAGAATATGCCCCATTTCTGTACAGGATAATTAGTCTGTAGCATGTATCAGCAGGCTTCTTCATCCAGACTCCTCATACCTCTAGAGAGGTTTCTTTCAGCACCATCTTAACTGCCTCTACACTGGGCCACAAAGACATACTCCATAGGTACATACAACCAGAGCTACCCATATGTGACTTTTTCCATTTACACAGCTTTTTACAGAGTCAGAATATTGGAGCACCTCCTGGTTAGCCGGAGGGAAGGCAAACAAATCATTGTTTTGCTTTTGTTTCTCTCTTGTACCAACAGAAAAGCTTCAAAAGGAAATTTTGTCTGACAGTTTCCTTACTTCGGTGGGCTGAAGTTCTAAGCTGAAAGTTGTGATTGTCACTGGAGTTATAAAGATAAAAGAAATATATACTAGACAAGTAAGAGAAAGAGCTACATTGAATTCCACATGAGAATATGCATTGCTTCTCTGAGGTTTGTATGATCCATAAAACTTCTGGTTTTTGTAAGTGGTTTCCAGAATACCTCTTTCTAAGCAATAATAATAGAGGGGGAAGAAAATACAGTCCTTGTATATGACTTCAACCACAGGCAGGCTTAGGCTGATCAAGATTTGCATGGAGGGGGTTGAGTTTTCAGAAGACTTTGTCATTGAAACTAAATTAGTGCAAAGTTCTTGCTGGGATTAGTCTTCCATAAGGTTTTGAAACAAAGCCAAATGCTTTGAGATGCAATTTCTTCATATTTTTTTAAGGAGAGAAGATATCATCATGACCTCTGGGACTACACAGATAACAGAAACTTGTTCAGTAAACTTTAAATATAAGTTGTAAATATAAAAACATCCTTGACTGAAAAGCTTCGGGAGATGAAGAACTATTACATCCTTGCATAAATTGTTCCAACAGCTGAACCTCTACTTTAAAAATCTCCCACTATTTGGCTTGAATTTTCTAACTACTGGATCTTACAGTACCTTCTGTTGGGTTATTCTCTTTTGTTTTACTAGATTAAACAGCTATCTTCTAGAAGTCTTTTCCTCGTGCAGATACTTAGAGCCAACAATCACCCCCTGCCTTGTCTCAAACACTCTGATAGTTTATGCTTCTGAAGTTTCTCACCAAAAGGAATGCTTTCCAAACCACTTTTTGATTTTTTTCCAGTTTTACAGTGTTCCAGCTCACACCGTTTTCTTTAAATAGTCTCAATAATTCCGAACACAATGGCAATTTTACATTCCTACTCCTACATCACAGTTTCTGCACATGCAGCCAAACACCATTTTATCCTCTTTCCTCAAGTTTCATACTAGGAGCTAATTTTCAATTATTAATTCTAAAGACTTTTCATTGCTGTTGTATCCTGAATATAAACCCTTAAACTGTAAACATGGTTTACATTAGTTTTGGACAAATGAACATATATTTAACCACGTTAAAAGGTATGTTTGTTTAAATGTGCCTATTATGTCAAGCAATCCAGACCTCAGTGTAACAGGTCACCTGCTTCCATTACAGCCTTTCACTTCACAAACACTTGTATTGCTAACAATTTCAGCCAAGAGCTGTTTTATGTTTTCCAGACAAAAGACACTTACTAACCAGGTACGATCGCATAAATGGATTCTTTAGGTGATGACTCCTGTTTATAATTCCCTTTGAGACAAATTGAAAAAAATTTTAATTAATTTAATATGGATGCAATCAATTTAACTCAATATGACTTATTCTACATTTTTGCTGTATTTTTTTTTTGCAGGACTATGTCAAATATAATAATTTTAATTCTATCAACATAGTTACATACTAATACACAAATTAGAGACACTATCTGAAGACAACATCAGATATGTTTGAAAAAGCAGTGTGTTATATAAAACCATTCTGACAGGCAGTAGTAAGGCACTCATCATTCCACTCTTTAATGGCAATGCCCATTTCAACTTTTCCACATTTTTTGCAGGATCCCTATCATAACTGGTTCTCAAGTGTTCCAATTCAGTTTTTTAAATACTGGAATGACATTACCTTTTTTCCAGTACTCTGACATTTTTACTGTCTTTAAAGATTAATTCAGTGCTCACAGCCTTATTTTAATACACCTCCTTGGCCAATTCTTTCAACAGAATTGGCATTAGCTTACTCTGTTCTGAAGATTTTGAAACATTTCACCTAAACCGTTGCTCTTTAATCCCCTAATATTAGCTACAGAAGCTGAAGGTATTTCAGTATCATGATAAAATATCATTGTGTTTCTTTCCAAATATAAAATGTAATATCTCTTGATTACATATTTATTTATATAGTTAGAAAATGTTGTCATCTTTATCCAATATTGGACATATACCATTACTGAGATTTAATTTGTTCTTCATGGGTTTTAAGAATGATTTCCTATTTAGAGGCGTTTTTTATTGATGCATTTAGTTTTCTCTACCAGTTGATTTTATTTCTTAAATGTTGTTTTATGCTCACTACAATCGGCTTCCCCTTTTTTTCATTTGCTACATATAGTTGTTCTGCAGGTTTTTTGATTTTCAGAGGGGCTTTGTAACTGTTTTCACTTCCCTTTTTAGCAGGATTTTTTTTCAGCAGCAGAAACCTTTCTTGATTGCAGAGCTGGGGTTTTTTTGGCATCTAATAAAGCATTCTTAAACAATTCCTAATTATCATGCACATTCTTGTGTTTAAATTTTTCCTCCCACTCAATTTTGCTCATGATTGTTTTCCGCTTTGGGAAATTGGCCTTTTTAAAGCACCAAGAATATAATACTGTTTGCACAAAACAAATAAAATTAGATCATGATTGCTTGCACCTAGGCAACCATCTAGTTCAGTGATCAATTCATCTTTATCTGTCAGAATATATAATTAGGAATGTCCCAAGTTGGCTGTATTGCCAACAATACTAGTTTTAGAAAGTTACCTTTTTGAAGTAGCAGCATGAAACTTCCAGCACACATGCCAAAATCTAACAGCACAGTTCTTTGTAGGACAAAGAGGTGTTTTAAAAAGTTGCTTCAAATGATTCCTTTCCTTCATCTCATGGTCTGTAACATAGTTCCCTTTTTCTACATGATCATCAGCAAGACCCTCATTTATTAGACGTTCACCATCTTGTGCCAAAAATCATTAACAGGATATAACGAAGTAATACCTAAATTGGAACTGTAATCAGAAAATATGCCCTTTCTGGATTTGATTTAGGACATGAGCTAAATCTTTTGAGGACAGATTCTAGCACAGGGAACTGATCCAGCCCCTCTAAATATAGGGTTCAACATTCCAGCTTTTATCCATCATTTATTTTGCCTCCAAATATGAGAACAAATGTGGCAAGTTTTCTTTGTCATCTTGAAGCATAGACGGAAAACTAAAACGAAGTATATTCTTAAATTCATGTCTGCTCTCAGGGTTTTGCAGGACTTCCTAATCCCTCAGAAAGACAGATTTCTGCATTCCAAGACTGTCATTGTGTGGTTAATATTCACTATATTTTCAAGGCAAGGCAGAATACAAACTTTCCACTTTCCATAGAAAATCTAAAAGTTGGTACATTCCTGACTTTCAACTTTGGTGGGGTTTTTTGTGGTGTTTTTTTTTTTTTTTTCAGAGAAACTTTAACAATGCGTTAGCAATTATCTTCTGTAGCATCACCTATTCTACAAAATAACTAATTTGTACTTTGGTGGGTAAAATCAAAGGATACCAGATAAAGAAATTTTGACTCTTCTTCTAGTTTTAATTCTTGATCTTTTCCTATGTTTATGTTGCCAAGACACTAATAATTAAACCACAGAGATTGCATGAAAATGGAACTCCTAACTCAAGAAAAATGCTGAAAAGCCAAAACATTCTTTTTTTTTTTCTTCTTCTTTTTCTTTCAAAGACAGCTTCAGTTTGGAAATTCTAAAACGTTCCCAAGGTAGGAACAATCTGAAAAGAAACATGCTTCTCAGATTTTTTGGCTCCTGCTCACCCAGCTGGCAGGATGCTCAGCTCCCAAAATCTGGGGAAACATAGCAGCCAGGTAGCAAGGCTACTGGGGAAACTGGTGGACCAGAGGAAGGAAAACAGGTAGCTCTTCCACTCAAAATTGCAGGCACCAGTCGATAGGAGGCTAATTATATTGGGGCTGGGGGAAGTTGCAAGCAAGGCAGCCTGCCTGGAAAGCTGTAGTGTCCATGACAGATTTTGTTATCTGGGAATCTGGAGATAAACCATTGACTGGGCATTAAGGTTGGTGGAAGTCTTCCAGTCTATCAAAAATTGTGGTAGGAATATAGGCTGGCCAGCCCACATATATGGGTTATGTCAGACATTGTAAAGCTTGACTGTTGAGACAGCTCTTGTTTTAAAGTACTGGTACACAGAGAAACTCCTCTCCCAATGCCGTCACAAAATACAGTGGTTTACATTTACCTGAGATGTATTTATTATGTATACATAGGTATGCACAGAGCTTGAGCAATACCATGTTCTGTCTTACGTCTGCCACCCTCTCAAATGAATTTTTATCATAGAAATCATTCAGAGTTCATCACTGGTGGGGAGCCTGTTCATTGAAACTCATTATTGTTCTAATGAATTACAGGCGAGAGCTGTAAGTGATTGCATTATAATAGTCAGACTCAGCCATTCAATGAAAATTTAATTACAGAGTACAGGGACATGACAAAAAAAATCCATGCCTGTGTTCTGGAATGCAACCTCCCCAGCCCCAGCTGGCTACTGAAAGTCTTCGTGCAATTATGCTTTTTCTTAATCACACCCATTTTTTAAGAAATGAAACAGGAACTGAAGTACGCAGCAGCTATAACAGCTCCCCTGCCTGCCACTCTGTTGGCAGTTCTGAAGATCTTTTGTTCGCTCTTTGGGTGATCCACATACCCAAAATCTGGTAAGCATTTCTGAGAATATCCAACTCTTGGTAAGTAGGAAGGATGGGATCCTGCAAGGCTGACATAAAATAACTGACATCAGCAGTTACACCAATTTAATGCAAATGAGGATCCCCTCTTTGTGGTCACAGGAAAAGATTAAAAAACATCCTACTGGTTGTATTTTAAAGCACTGCTGCAGAGACTTTGCCTTAGGTCTCCTTTCTTCTGTAAAACACAACATAAATCAATGGATTACTATAAGCGGTTAGTAGTTTGCTTCTTCAGTAGGGTGCATGCTAACATCTATGTCTTGGTGCTAACAACATAGTGCCTGATGGGAATGACTCCCAGGCATGAATCTGGGGCTCATGTGGCCCTGAAGGAGCCCAAAGGCCTCCTGAAATGACTTCTTCTTGTTTGCCAACTCCATTTTACCACCAATGAAGAACCTCACGTCTGTGCTGCAATAATTGGATTATAAACCAGCATAACCTGATCATGAACCAAAGGATCCTCTTAGCAGGCAGCACTATGCTGAAGAGGACAACCACCAGCACCAAATTCTCCTTGACTATTTACATGAAGACGGTGAAAAAGGAGAGATCTAGCACCATGAAAATAATCCCTGAACCGAGAGATTCACAAAACACCAATTTATTGCTTATACAGTAACAACAATCTCTCTGCATTAAAACCATCTTTGTTAACAATTGTGAAAATAACACCCACTTTGTATACGCAATGCTTTAAAGTTATTTCCTACACCACAATCACTGTTTTCTTTTTTTGTGCCTCTTTCTGATGTCACTGTGAAAAAATAAAAGTTTCTAAGATTTTTTGAGCTTTTTCAACAGTTTTTTGACATCCCTTTGAGAGATTTACGGAAGATATTGCTGGAGAATTTTAAGAACAATTATAGAATATGTTGTCTTGAATATCCACATCGTCCTTTTTTCAGCATTTTTATAAGACAAGAAACAACTTTACCTTACACTTGAGGTGCTTAAGAAAGACCTTTGTACACGAGATAGGGGAAATGGAAGAATAGGGTTAGTAACTGTGACAAAGACAGCCCACTGTTCCCTTCAGTGAATCACCCAGGAGTCAGAATTTCTTCATTTACCTTAAAAAAATTTCTCTTCGCTTAAACTCTGACTATTGCTAAAATTATATTGCAGTCTAATGAGATAACATAATTGCTAACACATGCCTCCAAATCATATACTGTGATCAAAGCTGAGTATGTTGCATGAACATGTTATGGATTGTACATATGATACTAGCAGGGCAGCATCATTCAAATAAAGAGCCAACATATCCTTTCTGCTGTTTTCAGTTTATTCTCGGTTATATATGCACAAAAATGCCCTCCTGCACAGAGAGTTCACATTAGCTATTTCTATGGGCACATGAATGGCTAGAGTATTTGACAACACATACTCACAATAGGGATATACCTCAGTGGAGTATCAATGATGTTCAAAATTAAATCACATCTGTTTAATGTTGCATTTGTCATAGTTTGCAAACTGCAAATACGAATCTACTGAATTAAAGTCACTATGGTCTTACCTAGAGAAATGGGCACAAGAGAAAACTTCTGTAACCATAAGCGACAGTATAGATAGCATCTGGAAACAGGGAAAGTGTTATTGATGCACCTCATCATCAGATCCTCTTGGAAAGGGCTTCTGTGTTTTGTACTAAAGTAGCCAAAAGCCCGTGCCTGATTTTTGTTTCCACTTGATGTGTAATTATAAATCATGTGTTACTTTAAACATCAGAGTTTTAAAAAGGATATATTTTTACAAATTAGTTTCTGGTACTAACTGGATGTCAGGGGTATATTGCAAAAGTTAAGACTGGCATCATCCAACTCAGCTAAGAGCTGCTTTAACGTAGGCTGGAGGTGGCTGGGCTTCAGTTGCAGCTCTGCTGCAATCACTTACAAATGTCAAATGATTGAGGAGGAGGCAGAGGATGAGGAGGAATTTTTTTTTTTTTTTTTCATTTCAGAGTGCAAGTATTCATGAAAAAAAATCATAAGAGCCAGCACAGCATTTTTTGCCTTCAGATAAAGTCTGGCCTGGTCTGGGGTATTCCTAAACAAAGGGTTAGGGTCTAGTGATGGCTGAACCCAGATTTTTTCACAGTACAAACACTACAGATAAGCAAGGAAGAGGACAGGAAACGAGGGCTGTTACTGGGAGTTCCCCTTGCTCAGAAGATCATGAGACCTTGCTGGTAGTGGACTAGCCCTTCCAGGGTTTCTTCCTATGATGCTTGCTAGGATTTTCATTTCCCTGGAACCTAGGTCCTGCCATCTCAGCCCAGTCAGCTTCCCCACCCACTGCCTGGGGCATAGGGACCACTCAGAGCCCTTCTCAGGTCTAACGTGTTGCTGAAAAGGAGAGAGGGAGAGAGAGAGAGAATGTCTGGGGTGGAGAAGGAGCAGAGGCAGTGAAAGTGAAGGGAAGTGGGAAGGTACACAGGAGCCCACGAATGAGAGTTGGGCCAGAAGCAGAGTATGAAACTACTACCAGGACTATTGCAATCCTATCAGCACCTGAGAGCGTCAGCGTTAAACAAGTAAAGCAGTGTGATGCTGCCATGGCACAGGTTTAATGCTCATCATAATTCCTTCATGAGAAACCTCAGAGGATGACAGGAAGAAATTGAACATCAGTGCTAGATACACCACATGTAGTTGTTAACATGAAGACCACTGAAGAGAGGCTGCTCAGCAAGAGCACAATTTAGTAGATGTGCTGTGCCCTGCCAGAAGAGACACAGATATTCCAGTCCAGGAGAAAATGAGTCTGGACCCCTAAGCCAGGACCCTACAGCAGGATTTATCACAAGCCACAAGATTTGTTCAACACTACATGCTTTGTTATTTCCCCTGCTTCTGCCCCCTGTGGATGCACTCCTGCATTCATCGAGTACAGCTTTCCAGGTGTCCTGGTCTCCAGCTTTACAATTAAATCGTAATTAAAACACATAGGATTCCTGGCTGCCAGTTTTCTCTTCTAGCCCCAGAGGATGGCAGAGACCACATACTTAGCTCTGTGGCTGGGACATAGTTGATAGTTTGCTTCATGACTGTTGTCCATAAAGCCTGTCAAAACTGGTTATATTTTGGATATCAGCTGGATATGTTACATATGTATGTGTCAGGCAACCCTCATAAAAGGCAAGCAAAATAAGGAGCAAATCTGTAGCATACTGAGTACACTGAAATCACAAAACTGTGGTCTATGTTAACGGTATATGAGCAGAAGCAGACTTACACGAATTCTATCAGATGATACCATACAGTATAAAAGATACAGAACAGATCTTTTGAGCTATAAAAGAAATGTTTTGTATCAGTACAATTAAAAACGTATCCCATCCTCACCTTTGCTATGTCAGTGTTCATCCAACTTGAGAGAAAGGAAAGGTATGTGGACTGTTAGAATAATTTTTTCCACTATCATAAGGGAATCTTAAGTTTGGAAAATTTTCATATAAATAGGATTCTATAAGTTGTTTATGATCCAAAACAGAGTATTTTAGTAAGTGAACTGCTTCACTTTATATACTAGAGCAATTAATTATCCTTTTAACAAAATTGATTGTAGCAAGAGCACATTTTTTCCCACAAGTAAAAAAATACAAAAATTTAACCAATTAAAATCAAGGAACTAATAAAATCCAGCAGCAATTAACATGCAAAATATTTTGCTCTTTTAATATGATTTGCTCTAATTCTATTGAAAAAAGCAATACAGAGAAAGTAAGCTCTTTGCTATATCTGGCAGGGAAAGAGAAATAAAAGAATATAGAAAGGGATGAATGAAAAGAAGTTTTTTTAAAAAAATGTAATTTGATTCAGTAGTGATAATTTAACTTGGTTCTAAGTACACTGGGCAACAAATGGCCTCATAAATGTGCTGGGTAAACTCTGAGGATACAGCAAGGAGCCATTTATTGCCTTGTAACCTCAACGGCAAACTAAAATTATCTCCTAAATAACAGATTTTCGAGTTTCACTGAATTATTGTGTAACAGAGGGGTAATAACTTCCCTGTATCTCTCCCTTGGTTACCAGTAAAACGAACAGCATGAATTAGTTTCAGGTAATGTTAGGTGTCACTATTTTTAGCAAACTCAACCTTGAAAACTTTTCCAAGGTAATGAAAGTGAAACCCAGGCTGGATTTGGGGTTCATATCTTGACAACCTACTCACCTTTCCAGGAAAAACAAAATAATTGCTACCTTCTGATGAGACTCCATATAGAAATTCATCTTTGTATCCCCTGGCACTTACGCTA
Organism: Chauna torquata; assembly: GCA_013399475.1. Classification (NCBI taxonomy): domain Eukaryota; kingdom Metazoa; phylum Chordata; class Aves; order Anseriformes; family Anhimidae; genus Chauna; species Chauna torquata. The sequence continues at coordinate 85,885 of VXAL01004687.1, read as the reverse complement.
TGGGGCACCGTGACACCACAAGGTAACACGTGATGCTGTCCCGTGGCATCCAAGCTTCAGCAGCTTTGGGGGTATCACTGCCAGTGCAATTACAGTTCAGTCCACGAACTTTAGTTCGTAGAACTTTAGTGAAAACTCCACGAGACTTTCACCTCCTCACTCTGTGACCACACAGATCTCCAGGGCAGGACTGGAGCGCTGTGCTGGGGGCCCAGCTGCCCCCTGGAGCTGCGCAAGGTGTCCCCCAAGACCAAGCACCTCCACAGCTCCCCCGGCAGCTTGCATGCAGTTGAAGTGAATGAGGTGATGAGCTAAAGAATACTGAGAGAGATGTGTGTTTTTCGGGGGGGGACAGAACTTGCTGAAAAAAAGCCAGAAATAACTGATGTAGAGTAATATAAGAATTCACAGACTACTTCCATACGTATATTAAGCTCAGATGGTCTGAACATCTCTAATCAAGGTCCTCTCCGCCCTCCTCCAACCATTACATAGAGATACTGCTGTATGCACTAATGAGAACAGTACTCTTATGCACATTTCTGAACTAGCAAAACCTTGCTCAAGTTTTGGAAGACTTATTTTACCCAAGCTATGTCACCTGTCACTACGTACAGAGAATTTGAATGAGTCTTTGAAACTGTTAAACTACCTACATCTGCCAGGGTTCTTACAACTCACTAGAACTGGCATTATAACTAGGAGTTAACTGGTCTTAAAAAGTTTCTATATATGGAAAATACCAACAAACAGCATAAAAGGGTAGAACAAAACGTTCTTTGTCAAATGCAAGTTCAAGTTTGCACTCAGAAATACACAAAGATGTATAATAATAATATTTATCCATCACTTATCTAGTATCTTAGACATTTTACAATGAAACAAACAGATAAGTAATTCCCAAGTTACAAAACAGTCCAAGTTAGTATAAAACCATAAATAAAATCAAGATACAATGCCAAGAGCTTTCTGGAATGGAGATTTTTTTAATTTCAAAACAACTAATGCTGTGTTGATTTGCAGGTCAAAAGTCATATAGGCAAAAATACTGGCAACGCGTCAAGTGCTCCTGAATATGCCAACTGTCCCATCTCCTTCTTAAAGGGATAAATATTCATAGAAAACAATTTTTGCACTTTGAGATCTTCTTGGCAGCAGAGGGAATCATAGGCCTATCAGAACAAGGAGGTAAATCAACAAGCAGGCAAACTCATGATGCTGGGAATGAGCATGTGGATCAGACGGAATGCAAATCTAATTGAGTTTCCCAAGCTTCAAACACTGCTATGTGAACAATCACCAAATACACTGTGTTTTTCACATGGCCTGCATGGATTCTGGAGAGAAAGCAAGGCAAGATAGGCAGCACAGGTCTGGTAGGATAAGGGAAAGATGCCTAGCCTGAGGCCTTGGCAAGAAGAAAACCATCTGTGAGCTGAATGTGCTGCTTCTGTTCAGAGGATCAGACTCACTCTTCCCTACGTTTTATATATATGGCAATTATGCTAAGAAAATAGGCTGACTCCATGTCACCATTTTTTTTAGCCAAGTGGAAACCAAATTCCAAAGCCCCATATGATCTTTATTAATTAGTCTAGAAAGCAAGAGTATAATGGTCAGAGGTTACAAAGAATACCTAGAAACAAGTTCTTTAAAAGCCTGGAAGTCAAAAACTACGTTCATAAAATTGAACTCCAGCTTTGCTGGAATTACATGGCACTCTCTTGGCATACCTGAGTTTCTTGCAGAGCTGAGTTGTAGATATGCCCTTCAGTCCTCTTCTGAAATATTAAGCAGTTCTGTGGGTAAGTAGTGACATACAGTCTTCTTCTTAGTAGTGAGATGAGCCAAGTAAAGCCACTGGATAGACATAAGACCTTCCAAAAGATGAAACGCCTAATCGAAGTAAAAGTTTAGGCATGACACAAACAATATTATTAATTATGTGGGAGATGCTCTGCCAAATAAACAGTTGAGCAGGGGAGAAAGACACAGAATGTAAAAGAAAAAGAGGAAGAAAGAATACCATCCTAGAGATACCCCGCCAGCATCTGCCAGAGGGACTCAAGCAAATAGCCAGTTTGGCTAGCAGCCAGTACCATCTGTGTAATATCTCATACTATATGAAAAACAGAGCCAAACAGAGATGCTTTACTTCATTTAATACCAGGAGCTCTCCACTCCATCTCTGAGTTTGTGGAACATACCCCTTCCAAACCTTTCTGAAAGTCCCAAACGAACAAAATAACACAAATGAGTAGAAACTTTTTCTTTTTAACCAGTAGGATAACTTTGAAATCGATGAATCAGACAATAATTTGATGGTACCTTTAAAAATTCTGAAGGCACAGAGACAAAAATGCCTAAATCTGAAACACAGCTGCTTCTACCTCCTATAAAGACTCTAAAATTATGGATATCCTTTTACTTAAGAAGTACATCCATAAATGGGTGCTGTCGATATGGTCAGATCAGATAACAAAAAAACCTACCAACATATTAAGGGCAAGCGCATCTTTCTGTAATTCTGTTGACCTCAATGGGCGTTTTTGACTCCTTAAGTTAAATGTAGCAAGTTCTTTTTTCAGTCAATGAAAAATGTAAATGGATGAAGAAATTCTGCAGAGGACAGAAAGACCTTTTTGAAAAGAGGATTAATAAGTAAGTAACGCATTTACTTTTCATTAATGGGAGAATGAAAAATTGAATGGAATCTTGTCCAGTGTGTATTAGCAGTACTTTTCCTTCTGAAATACTTGATGAAGCACATACGTTGCTTTATCATAGCTATTAAACCTTGTCTGGAATTCAGCATACCTCTTAACTTCAGGAATTTGACATGCACATCAACCTTCTGGAGATGTATTGAAGATTTCAGAAATGTCACCAAAGACTCAAGACTTTGACTTCATGGTTACATCCATTAAAATAATAAATGTTTGTCCAGGAATGTTTTGTTGGAAAGTGTAGCACTTTATATGCCCCATTTGAAAGCTCTTGTAGGACTCAATCCACCAAAGCATTCAGAAAATACTACAATAAAAAGACAAACTGTGTTACTGTTTATCAAGTCACTCACTCTTTCAGTGAAAGCACTTCTGATGGACTATGTTGCCACAACATACAGATCTAATAGAGTAACCTCTGCAGAAAATAAAGGCTCTGAAGCTCTGTGAGGAGACTATACTGTCCTATTCTCCATGTTCATTTCTCTATTTCTTCAGCATCCACCTAAATCTGCTAACAAAATATGGATATTGCTCTTTCATAAGAGATTTTAAGTTCTTTCCTTTCTCCATTTTGCCCTCTTCAGATATGCCTGGCTTCTTTCTGCATCAGAGCTTTGTTCCTAGAGGAGCTATGCTCCAACTGTGTTGAGCATATTTAAAGTGCTCGGGTGCTGTTCATATAATTAACTTTATGGTGAGCTGTTTCGTCATTGGTATTTACAAAATAAGAATAGCATGTCAGCTCAAAACGTGAAATTATTTGAGCAGTTCATATTACTGAATCACTACTCAAATCTGTGAAGCAAATTATTTCCCTTGAAAATAGAAAAAATCAAATGAAGTTTGGCTTGGACAAGAAGGTGCCATGAACATGTTCAATGTCCATCTTCTGATTTTTGTCCAGGGACTTTTAATTCACATTTCCTGAATGCAAGCTTCTGTTAGCTAGAGCCTTTGACTTCCTCCAAAGCCAAGAATTTAAAGTGCATTTCTTCCACATTGGCTGGAGGTGCAAATAGATCATTGCCACTAGAGTCTGCCAATTTTTCAATTTATATTGAGCAATTCTGCATTCTCAGTTCTGTAAGTGACTTGAATAATCCTGCTTATGAAAACTGCTCCTCTGGGGAAGTCATATAAGGGAATCTGTACAACATCCTCCGGGTAGCAAGGCAGTATGACCCCCTCAAAAACACGCATATATGTATGTACGTACATGTATATGCTTATGTGCTTATATATTTATAGGTATTTCTGTGGCTCTCATTAGCACTCCAAAAATGATACAAAGTTGACTGAAGTCTATGAAGTCTATGGAATAATTCCCCTGTGTTCCAAATGCAGACTTCAGGTAAGCTCGTGGAATTATTCCATGGATTTGAAACGCATCCACTCACAAACGATATGTGGAAATCTGAATCACCACCTTGTAAATAATTACACACACTCACAAAAGTCCAAGGATTCTGAACAGTAGCACAGGTCCTCTAGTAAGAAGATCATAGCTAGATATTCTTGCAGACAAACACAAAATGAGAAGTTCACACATAAGTAACTTTACAGTTGGCATTATGCAGGTCCGTATATATGGAGGAAGACACTATGTATTTCTAGAGAAAAGCAATGCGGTCACTGCCACTTTCTAGTTATCAGTTCAAACAAAAAAGCTGAGCATGCTAATAAATGAACTTCTCCTGCCAACCAATATAAAATTGATTATCCCATGCCAATTCTGAAATGCAGATCAGACACTCTTATTGCTCTTCTTTGCCTGTGACATTTTATCCATTTTTTTAATCTCCTCTTCAAACCTTATCGTAAGATTCAAATCTTGTGCCATTTCCTGTCCTCCTTACAATATTTTCCTCTAGAGTAAGGTTTTAAAATCTATCTTTCTGTGAAAAATAGCACTTTACCTGACTCACTCTGACCTTTCAGTGTTCCTAATTTACTTGGATGGACAATTTCCTTCCCTACTCTTCTATCTTTTTAGCAGGTTATGAGAAAGTAGTGGAAACAGCAAGCCCTAAACGGTTGCCAGCACTCAAAAAGTTAATGTGTTGTTTGACTCCTAGAGGCTAGGTAGGATGGCTGAGATCACTGTCATCACCAAGACACAAAAACTGTACAGTCTGTACAGTCCTGATTCCCTTTTAACCAAGGCTCCAGGAAAAAATCCAATAAATATTGGATCCAACAGTCAAAAAAAGAAAAAAAAAGATATTCTGATAACCATATTGATCTACACAGAAAGGAAAACTGTCAGTATGAACCAAAACACATCTAACTGTCATAGCAGTTCAGCGATACCGTTTAAGACACAGAAAATGTAGAGTGCCAGAAAACCAAAGTAAATGAAAGATTTGCAACATTTCAAAATGTAATAAGACAAGTAAATTAAAACTTCATAGGCCACTTCTTAACCACTTTCAATGGACTATTAGAAATAACCTAAGAAACCTTATTTTCTCTGCATTGAAAAATGATCTCCCCCAATAGCGTATCTGATATGAGGAATTAAATATACAGAACTGATACTGTTCTGGGTTACTGCGTTACTGTGATAGGCAAATGGAGCTGTAATTAAGAGCCAAACTTCGCCTCCAGACAGCAAAATGCAACTCCCAATGAAGCACATAGGAAGCTTTGTGAATATTAGATGACTATACACGAGTAAAGTAAAACGTATGTTAGAGGAACACACTTCTTTTTTCTAAGAAGTTTACTGTGGGCAACACAAATGCTTAGCAGAGCCCATGATAGTCCTGCTGATTTCAGGAAGCATTAAAGATCTGGATCTGAGAAATATATTCAGTCAAAAACCCTGGAAAGGAAACTAGTAAGAGGTTTTGTAAATTGTGTATTTGGGTTAGTTAGGCTATATAAATATGCAGTATGAAATAAAAACGTTTGTCTATCTTAAATAACAAGGCTTATCAGTACTGTCTTAGCTAAATCTTTCCTATCATATTTTCATGCTCTTCCTTTTGGAATGCTCTGAAGATGTTTGCGAACTGTCAGGGCTGCTATGCAGAGGACTGGTCAGTGAGGCATATCTAGCAGTGTAATGTACACCCCACGGCCATCACCTTCCTCCCTGAAACCAACTGTCCAGGTAAGAGCCCACAGCTCTTTTTTGTAGGAAAAAAACAGACACCTTTGACAAGATTCTTCTGTAACTACCTTTCCAGCAGGGGGGAAAGAAAAAAAAAATCATAAGTTTGCAATTAAAATACTTCTGAACTTTGTTTAGATATTGAAATTACAGCATGAGTATTTCAGTGACATTAGCTGGGCTTTAAAAGGCAAAATAACCCCAACAACAACAACAAAATATGCTTAAAGTGTAACCACTATAATTATATTCCCTAAGACATTTGAAAGTGCTGATAATATCTAAATATTTATCTAAATATTATCTATTTATCTAAATATTTATTAAATTCTATATTATAAGAACTTGTTTTATTTATCTTAAGTGTACTTTTCCTAGTTTTCTAATAAGTGTATCAATAATATTGTCCAAGATTTTTCAAGTGTATACTTCATTACTCTATGTGACTCTTGACACTAAAGCAAAAAAAATCTGCACTCAGGTTTTTCTAGTAGCTAATATTGTAATAGCATTCTTTAGCTTCTGTCAGGCCCAACTTAAGGCTACTAAAAGAAGTCTGACTTTCAGACAATGGATGTTAAGCATTTTCTGACTTTCAGACATATTTTAAGGGTTTCTAACCGGGAAACAAATTCATGGACGCCCAATCTGTCATCTCTTTAGCCCCTGGCAAACAGGGGTGGCAAATGTGCTGACCTCCCTGTCATACGGTTCACTGAGAGTGCAGGATTCTGCCCAGCAGTGGAGGCAATGTACTCCTTTCTACCATCAAGTTACGCTGTAGACAACGATCCGATGAAGCCAATAATATCACTTCTTTCAGACATCCTCATTTGCCTTTGAAAGGATATTAAGAGTTTGTCTGGCATCGTTAAATTTCTATTCTGTGCTGCTGAAAATAAATGCGGCTTAGTGTAGGATTACCCTTCTGAGTCTGCTGAAACTTTTGCTAAGAGAAGTGTGGGCATTTACCTCAATTCATCTCACCTGACTCTGAAATTAATGACAATTGGCAGTATGTGCATCTCACAGATACCATCCCTTATCATCACGGCTTTTGGACCTCAGGCAAAGAGTATTGAATAACAAGTCTCTCCATCTAATGAGCCTTGTTTTCAATGGACCTGAGATGTAGGAGGAATATAATAAAAATTAATATACACACTGTGGTGTCAGTAGATGAACTTTACAGGGCACTAAATCTACATGTGGAGCTAAAATTCTCTCAAGAAATTAGAAGACATATCTGCTTAGCTCTGAAGCCAATTCAGCCTACATGATGGACAGGCTGTGAATAACACCACGCAAGTGGAAGCAGAGAGCTTCATGCTCGAACCCTGCCTGTACAGAGACAGCCTGCTCTGATGGGCACAGTAAGTCTAGCCATGATGGAAGGTGCTGCTCTGAAAGCAACAGAGCTTTGTGAGCATAAGACAGCAACGTGGGGCTGATACCATACGTTCAGACATGAACAGGATTTCCAGGGAGTTTCTGCTTTGGCATGTAAAGGGTTTAGCTGTTTGTGGTGAATGATCTCACAGTGCACCACGATGCTGGGCCCATCACTGAATGGGAAAGAGAGAAGAGAGAGGAAGGGACACCAACAGCCAATTGCTCAGAGCACTTATTCAGGATGCAAAATATCTGCTGATGCCTCAAACAACTGCGACCCATGTATCATGCTTCCAAAAGCATAGCAGAGGGTGAGAAACCCCCTGACAGGCCCCTGCCCATCTGACCTGAGGTCGCACCCCTTGACTCCCCAATGAGTTACTCGCTCATCCCAGCTCCCCAGTCAGGTCAGCCCTCCTGTCCTACTCTCTCTCTTGATGCACTGACCATGGTGACCAAGGGACAAGGATTTTGGCACCTGCTGCCAGGGTGCAGGCTGTCCATGCAGGCTGCTGCTATGGGAGGCAGGGAGCAGCCTCGGGGAGCTCAGCAGTAGCCTTCAGTGATTCCCATACCCTGAGATGGCCTCTCTGGCTGCCAAGGCTGGATTATACTGATCTAATGCTTCATACATGCTAGGCATTGCACAAGGAGTCCAACAGTTCAAATTCTGCTAGAAGCTGGGGAGAACACAGAGAGGCTTAAACATAGATCCTCTTCCAAATGTAACCCGACAGGCTCACCTATAACAAAGGAAGTAAAAACACAGAAACAGCAGTGGAGGAATATCAATGGCAATAGAAACCATATAGCAGGGGGTACAGGGATGCAATTAAAAAGAAGAATCTTTCATGATGTATTTTCTGATATCTTCAAAATACAAGTTGATCTGTAAGGTTGGTAATTAGAGTTCTGACACTGGGAGGATGAGAGAGCTGGAAATGCACACGGGACAGACTCCTGAGACTCAAACACTCATCCTAATTAAAATCTATTATTACAAATCAGTATTGCCTTTTTCCTTTCTTCAAAGTTACATTAATTTGATAAAACAAGCAGCAGAATTTCAAATGTTAATCAAAGAGATAACAGTTTCACAGGACAGATCTTTAAAATTCTCCCTCTTGTACTTTCACAGAGAAGACTGCAGCTGAACAACAACAAAAAAAACCTGAAGAACTGTTTTCCTATTATTGCTTAACAAGAAATAGGCAACTAATCAAAAGAAGATGCAGTAAAAACAAAAATACACAAAACCCCACGTCTGCTCTCTCAATAAGGTATCAGAAAAATCCTCTTCACTTCTGTGTAATGAGACAGCATAGTTTAAAAAACACTAGGGTAAATTTTCAAAGCAGCAAGCTGGTCTATACAGACCTTACTGACTCTACACTGGCCACAGAGCTAAATCCCCAAGTGAATCTCTGACAACATCTCTCTAAAGATGATTAAAAGTGCCAGATGATCTTGATGTTAAAGATGTGGACTGTTTTGTGGAAAACCCTATGGCAATAAAAATTCATTTTCATAAAACCATAAAAGTTAAAGTAATGTCCATCTTCCTCTCACAGAGGATCGTTCCTTTCTGTGTACCAGCTAAGAGTTTCTCTGGGAAGAAGAGGAAATTATACTTTTACTTACAGGCCACAAACCAAAACCTGAGTTTGCCACTCTGACCAGCTTTCTATGCAAGATCTGAAACCAGATTTTGTACCTAATAATTTTGCAGTTACAGTTAAATGTTACATACAAGATAACTGATGTTCACTGATCTAGCCTATTATCAGGTACTGAAGTCCTGCCAGAGCATGCTGCTATGCTTACTTACATTTTTCGGTTCCTGTGTGGTAGATGTAGCTTATAACAATGCTTCAGCGTAAGGGAGATGTGCTCTTTCAGAGAAGGCAGAGATGGCCCAAAGGTGAGCTGTTAGATAGCACTGAAATCAAAGAAAAGTGATAACATGCTAATGATTTCCACAAAAAACATATGTCAAGAGAAAAAATGAAACAAATAATGAAACAAAGGTAAGAAATGGTCTTCTGGGTTTTTCAGTAGCTGTAGGGGAATATTGCTGGTAGCCTTTAAAGATCCTATCATTAGCTTTTCACAAACACAGTTCTGCATAATTCTGCTTTCAGATCATTTCGGGGAACTGTGTAAATATTTTCTTCAGCATGAGCTTTTTATTAAACTGCATACTTCTGAATTTTACTTTGAATTTGATTTTTAAATGTCATGAAGAAAACTAATTTTCCACTTCTGAAGATTACCTGGTCTCCCTTGGAATTGTGTAACCAAAAACAAAACCATGCCAAGCTTTATAGCCTGTAAATACATTCAACCATTTGGGATGAGCTTCAGAATTTTATTGATGTGTGGTTTCATGTTTTGTTTTTAAAGTTTTATGCGGTTCTATGTAAATAATGTATCAAGATTGAGACACGAAAGAGATGTTCTCAAAACCAAGGAAATTATTTTAGGACAAAACTCTTGGAGAAACCAAGCCATGCGACTCAGATAAATACAACATACCAAACTTTCACTCACTGTCCACTCTGATGAAACAATCAGCTCCCAAGCTATCCAGGCTATTAAAAAAGTTTATCTACCATATTTAGTTTATTGGTGAGTCTTTAATTATTACAGAACAATAATAATTTTTACTTCCCTTTCTCTTTTAGACCTGAGATACTTGCAACAAGATGCTACAGGAAAAGCTGTTGTTGAAATACATCTTAGTTAGAAGTAAGAAAATATCAATCATCTCTCCAGAAGGTACACTCTCCAGATACCTCCAGCCCATTTTTTCCACCCATGTTTCAGGTACGTCCAACCCTACTTTCAAATAAAATTCAACTCTAATCCCTGTTTTCTACATAGCAAGCACCAAGTATTATGCTTTCACAGAATAAAAATAAGCAAATAAAGGGAAGGTGTCAAGATGACAGCAAAACAGAACATTTAAATGTCGGCCTGCTACAAAATTCAAATGGTAAACAAATATTAAAAGTGGCACAGAAGCTGCAGCCTTCTCTCCTTCACATAAGGGCTGCTAAATTACTACACTGCCCAATCTCAAAACTGTTAAATAGAACTTCAAACTAAAAATAAGTGCTGCCAGAAACACTGAATTTTGGAAATGAAAATGAGTCCAACGTGTAAAGACATTTTCAAACCCTCCCACAGTTCCAAGCAGCTCTGCAGGCCGAGTCCCCGTTTCCCCTCCCATGTTCTCTCCTTCCTCCTCCCCTCCAGGAGGACGCGTCGGGAGCCTGCCCAACCATCACCCCTTTGTCAACTCACCAGAAATCTTGCATGGGTGGCCCTGAAGAGGGAAGGTGGGGAAGGAGGAAGATATGGTCAAGCAGTGGGTGAAAAGCAGAAGGCCTCAGGTGCACACATGGGGAGCCAGAGCTTGGGGGATACGGTGGGGAGCATGGGGTGCCCACAGGAGAAGGAGCTGCACCATACGGTGCCAACCAGACCCATGATTCTGTGATACTTTGGGCGAATCAGTTGTAGGGGGTTTCCACACACCTTCTTGTCTTTGTTTCTACTCACAGACCTGCTTGTTTCTTCGCTTTCCACATTTGCCATCCCTCTGGGGGCAGGTGGGAGCAGAAAAAGGTGCCATGCTGGCCATTTTGTTTGCTCAGCTGCATGCCAGGGTATGATCCTTTTCAACCCTCAGCAGGGTTATTAGCCAAATATTATTCATTTTCGAAACAACTGGGAAACTCCTCTATGAGCAAAATTGTGGTATCAACACTACGGATTCATTTTTTAATTAAAATGCAATACAAAGTATATGTTGCCTGTTTTTTGGAAAAGAAAGTTTTTCATCTGAGTCTGCTTGGAGGTAAGTCTTTTTCCTTCCATTTAACTGCTGTCTTGCATATGGCTTTTGCTGCTTGTACTTCTGAGATCGCACGTTATCTGATGCTGGCATCTCTAGGATGAACATGAAGACTTTGCACTAAACTAGGGCTGCTAACTGGGGTGGGTATTAGCTCTCAAGGAATTATTTTTGTGGTCACAATTCTGCCAGTAGCAGAACTCACAGGCAGCAGACCTGATGCTAAGGCAATGCAGGAAACAGCTTGTTAGCCTAAAACACCCAGAAAGAGGGATTCAAGCCCAGAGGAACTGCCTGAACTCTAGCACCGCCTCATGAAGGCAATGAGACCGAACAAGAGCTATTTCTGCATATACAGACCGGGACAGAAAGCTGGTTTGGGCCTCTTTGTTAGTAAATCCTTGCTCCTGTGAATGCAGCGGCCTCTTTTGTTAAACAGTTGCCAGTAGAAACCAACTGGCATATTTGCTGCTGGTGCGTGCTTCATCAAAGCCAGCAGGATTACTGTAGGTGCAGCCTTATGGTGACCGTGGTCCAGGGCTCCCTTTACTGCCACATTCCCTCATCTGCTCTCGGCCTCTTCCAGGAGAGTCTTCCGCTCCTCCCAGCACTTCTTGGTCCTTGGAGGATCTGCATATGAATCAGTAACTTACTGTCCTCTTCAGCACAGAGCTTGTGGAGACACTTATTTTGCCTCAGCCATGAGCGCCAACAGTCCCCATTGACATACATGTGCATACAACACATCCTTTCCGTTCAAAGCATGGCTGCCAGGGTCACCTTCTCTGTCCAGAATTCAAACCATGTTATTACCATCTCTAAATCTCCAAAACGGGAAATCACTTAAACATATGATTAACCATAAGTGTGTGCTTAAGCCCAGACCTTTTGAAATTTATTTCCATTGAAGTTAACGGTAGTTCAGATTGTGTCTGATGGCTTTGCAGAGACAAGGTCTGAAACTTTCCACAAACTTCTTCTATTTTACAACATCGAGTCAAAGTGCCATTTGGGTTTAGGATTAAGTCTTCATTGCATTAAATACATGAAAAAATTGCCAGTTATTTCAACAGAGCAAATATTTGGGGTTTTGCTTTTAAGGTGCGTGCTTCCGAGATAATCTTTTTTTTTTTCTCCTCCTAAATCAATCTCCATTAAAGACAAATTAAAGGTTAGGAAGCAAACTAAAACCTCCGAAAGGATGAGTAAAGTTCTCTTATCTCATGTAGTCCATAGCCACTACATCAGAACGTGACAGAAGTAAGCTATATGACATTCATGTTAAAATTGGGCTCAACAAAAAAATAACCTTTTCCACACAGTAAGGTGGCAGAGTACAGTTTGTTTGCCATTACCATTTTTTGAAAAGTAGTGAGAATAGCACTGGGCTGTATACATCGTACTGGTCAGTAACTCCCTGGTAGCTCTGGGATGCAGAATTCATTGACTGTTTCACAAACAGAACCCCATCTCTGACCTACTAATCCAATAGTACAGGAATCAGTTCCTAAAAGGAGTAGATTCTGAGTGGTGACTCTTCTTCTTAAAATGTTCCCGTCTGTGAATCTCTGCTTGCGGAGAATGCCAGTTACTGATACTGTAATTTCTGCAATATCAGCTCTTCAACGTTTCAAAGATTAATTTAAAGCATTAACAGAAAAGAGTTTACAATTAATATGTGGCAGAGGCAAAAAGAGAAGCAAAGCACATCCCAGAAAAGAAAACATTTATAAAATGGTATATACACCATCACTTGGGCATGCTGAGTCTCAGAAGTAATGCAAAGAGACAGAGTTTGTTTTCCTTTTCTTCTGCAAAACTACAATGAAGTGATAATGACCTCAGGAGTGTATGTGTGTGTTTATTCCATCTTTGGCCCATTTGATGTGGTTTTGGCCTAAGGAAAAGCTAAAGGCTAAATGTATTTTAAGTGGGCTAAAACCAAGATAAACACATGTCCCTGAGGTCATTATTTCCATTAGATGACAGCTTGCATAAAATATCAAACGCATTTTAAAAAGTGTAAACTTTAAAAAATATATTCTTTCATAGCTCAGCACATCTTTTAGAAAGTGTATACTGTTTCTAAGCAATTGTTTCTTCTATTGTCAAAGTTCCTTCTTCGGGAACAGAGAAACCAAAGTTTATTTGGACTTTGGCTACACATGACATAGTCTGGGCTTTGCAAATCCTACACATAGCACTGTAAAATGCAAACAGTGTATCCAAGCAGTAATCATGCTCATCATGCACATAATAACTGTGTACATAGAAATATCCGTCAGCTACACTGCAACTTCAAAGATTTGATCTACATGAGGAAGATGGTCGGTGCTTTAGAAACCATGCTAGGACTTCATCATGGGCACACATACAGTTTAATAAGGTTTGGTTTTGTCTCTGGAGTGGACACAATCCATGCTCATAACAGAGCAATGACATCAGTATAGTTTTGTCTTGCTTCTTGGTACGTTTTGTGGGGAGTGATAATCAGTGAGACAGGAAAGCTCTTTGAAGAGCACACGTCCTCCTCAGGTGAGTCAGAGGAGCAGGCAATTCGTCCCTGGTGTCGGCACTCCGCCTGTCCCCTTGCAGCCTCAGACTGCGTAGGCGAGGCTCGTCACCCCCACCTTTTTCTTCCCCAGTCCCCCAGATACAAAACACACATGCTTTGTACTGCTTGCTCTCGAGCTGCTCTAGCATGCTGATGCCCTTAGAGTGTTTTTGTGGATCACAGTTTGAAAGCTGTTTTCTGCATAAGAGGCTACTGATGGAAAGATTCACTTTGGGGGAAAAGTAACGCACAAAAAAATCCTGAATCATTCTTTCTCCTCTTCCTTTTAAAGCCCTAGTTCTGCATGCCCTATGCATGTGTTCACTCAGATCTTTTTTTCTCATTTTCTGCATTCTGAAAATCAAAAATGAACCCAAAATTTTACATTTGTTTTCTCAAAATTATTTTGCTGAATCCAGGGTTGAATTAAATGCTGCAAGTATTTCACAGTTCCCAGCAACTGAACCCGTTTGGGAGGCATTGTGCCTTCAAGATGTCAATCGTGCTGCAGTTAATTTACAACTTCTCTTTCCCAGCCACTCAGAATAGAAAATGTGAAAAGCTGAGGCTTTTATCAATGAGCAAGAGCATGTCAGAAGACAAAAGTATAGCTGAGTCTAAACCCACACCTGGGTTTAATCTATTTTCAGTCTGCCCCCTTCTCCTTAGTGCTGTTAGACTTTAATGTTGTCCGCAATGTTTCTTTTCTGTAATATTATCACTTGGCTGTTGGTTTAGGCAAAACACAGTAATTTTTTAACCTTCTGTGAGTGACACATGGAAGACCTTCCTGCACAAGGGGCAGGAAAGCAAGAAGAACAGGCAGCTTCTAACAATGCCGTCACTTTGTTCTCGGAGGCTGCTTTCCTAAAATTAGCTTTCAGTGAATGTTTGTTTGCAGCAGACTGGAGGCAAGTAGACCGTTTCAGCTAAGACTACTCTTCTTTTTTTAGGATCATTCATCCTTTCAAAGATAATCTAATTTTACTACACCATACTCTCAATAACTTAGCTCCTTTTTACCTGGCGTTAGGTAAGTGACTTGCATTAAATACGCGGATTAAGTTGTGTAATCACTCAAGTGCTGTGCTTTTTGTACTTTTATGCAATTAGAGAATATAAAAGCATTGTTATAAGCGAAATATGGGGTTGGGTTCTAGCAGGAATTTTAGGATTCAGGTTGGAGGATTGTGTGAGGGGTTTAGCAAAATGACAAACATTGCTTACATGACCTTAAAAGGCTTAGAGCAGATTTCAGTTTTGTCATTCCAGGAGAGATTTCTTCCATTATTCTTCATTACAATCTGCTGAACTCTTATTAGCCTCAGTAAATCAACATTCACACTGAACTGGAATGATTTGCATGTAAATCTGCTACTGTCACTTCATTTATACCAGTTGGAGCCCTGTTCAAACTAAGACACAACTGCAGTGTCCATTTTCACTGTATGTGTAGCTCAGCTTCTTCTTCTGTGCAGTAACAGAAAACGATACATTATTGCTCCATAACTGAAAGTACTGGCCCTGGCAAAGAAATTTTAGGGGCCAGATGTGTCAAGTTGCGATGAAGTGGTGAGCTCAGGATTTCCCTTCCAAGTCCACCAATTTGGATAACTGGCTCTCTCACTGTCACCGGTGCTTACGAAGGTCTTGATTTCATTTGTGGGCTCGTTGTTTGGACAGCTTTTGGTTCTGCCATAAAATGTGCCTTCTGACGGTGAATGGAAGCAACCAACAGCTGCCTGCAGTTGTATTGGCAGTAAAGAGCTGGGACACTAACTGGAAAATGCCGAGAGCGGAAGAAAAAAAAAAGAAAAAAAAGGAGAAAAAAAAGAAGGAAGAAGCAATTCAGCAGGAATGTGATGTTTGGAGTGGACAGCAGCAAATGGGGCAAATTGGACATGGATGATGAACAGCAATGGAAATTTGATCTCTTACATGAAAGTCCATTGACTTTGGTGGAGTTACTGACGATTTCTGTCCAGACTTCTGTTTTCAAAGAAAACAACAGGGAGAAATTCACGGGAAAAGAGGAAGAGGGAGAAAGTAAATAGGGTTTAGAAAGGAAAAGGAAAGCCTGAGATAGCATAAAAAAGCCCCCAAATGCTAATGACTAGTACAAACTAATGTTTCCCTCTCTGTTGCTGTGCTCCAGCTGTTTCTTCAAAATAACTACATCCAAACAATTTCCCCCTACTTTTTCTACTTTTTTTTTTAAATAACTCCCCAACACTGCATAGGCAACTCTGTATGTCAAAATACTGCAAACATGAAAACAACGACTTTCAACTTCAGCGAGTGGAGGAAGAAAAGATCACAGTGCTGTTCTGAACAGCCACTGCTCTACTTAGCACAGGAGTGGAAGTAGTGAACCCGCCCTCTGGAACTTTTGCTAGCAGTTGCCCATTTCTGAGGTGTTTGCATCGGTAGTATTTTGGTTGCTAGGATTCCTGGCCCCCTTCCCCACACTTCTCCCTCTCCCCCTATGACTTATGAAATGACACTGAAAAGGAGGGAGGAGAGATGGCTTCAGAGTTTTGCTCGTATTTTCCATTCTCTTCTTTCCATATCTTGTTCTCCTACAACAGCAACAGCAAGACATTTCTTCCTGAAACAGTCCCATTCTGTGCATTTCCAGTGATACCCATATTTTTGTTTTTATTAGTGGTTCTCTAATTCCTCAATTTGTTTTTATGGTCTGATCTTTATAGCATCCTCCTCTGACTTTTTTTCAAAGGAATATACGATTGTGTTTAAACTTGGTCCTTCCTTCTCTCTCTCTCTTTTTTAAAGAAAGGGGTAAAATATGCAGGGAGGAATAAAAACGCCTTTGAATAAAAGGCCAATTACACTTATATAACATTACATTTCCTGCATTGAATTTGCATACTGCATCAATAGTTTTCAGAAGACTTCCAAGAAATAACAAAGAAAAGAACAAGAACAGTCTATGCCAAGAACATCCCTAAAGAAAAAACAACCATTCTTTTTGAATACTAAGAAAACAGTGTTTTACTGCTCAGAGCTCCCGATATCCTCCCTCATTAGAGAAATATCTGCAAGCTGTAAAGTATCTGCCCTGGCAGAGGATTCACAAATCACAACAATTACCTGCTTCTTTTGGATATTGAATCAGCTAATTACCCACCAAAGTTTGGATTGGACATCTGCTACCTGACTTACTTTAGTATCCACCACAGAGTGCTTCTTGGCAAAGGTTTTCAGCTTTTCCCCTCACCCACCTCTCACTAGGAAAATGATTTGGATGCCATCACTAGCCATTAAGTAAAACTAGGATACTCTGGCCTAGGGTACCTGATCTCTGGATGACTGATGTGATTTCTCCATGCTTCAGGCCAAAGTGAGTACTAACGCAGGTGGAAGAAAAGTAAATAAGAGGAAGACAGACAGGGGGGAGAGGGGGAAAAGGAGATGGAGGAATAGTCAATTAGACTTCTAGTGGGCTGAAAAATAAATAACCAGTAGCCCCTAACGTAATATGAATTACAGTTTGGCAAGCACTAGGGATGAATCACAACATCTGGCATCCTAGGTGTTACTGTTTATCTAAACTACCAATAGCATCTGTGTAAGCAAGTCCTGCCAGTATCATTGTCTAGCATCATCTTTTATGTTAGGAAATGGATGTAAAAATCTTAGACAAAGCTCTGTTTATTAAAAAAAAAAAAAACACTTAAAACTCTCTGCCAGAACTTCCTCCCCAAGGAGAAAATGGACCCATGCGTAGGCAAGGGGCACTCCCTCTGAAATCATAGGAAGTTCCACCCACTGAGGCCAAGGATGAATTTGCCCCTGGTAATAAAGATTTCTGCCTCCAACAAATGACAGACAGCTGCTTACACTGACAGTATGTGCAGAGCCAGTGACTCATGGCAACACCAGGGTAGGAAACCTGGCATCCTGGCAGTGATACATGCACCCTGATAAAGACACTCTGATATCAACACCAAACAATATTCCTTTCCTGCTTTCTTTTTGAGTGTACCAAGTTTAACACTCCATCTGTATTCATTCTCTAAATTTAAATCTAATGATTAAAGATAGATTTTAAATGGCACTTTAAAAAAGGTGCTGATTTCTTTCCATGAGGACCACATCCACCATAAAAACTATTATTCATAGTGAGAAGGATGAGCCATGGGACTTGACCTGATTTTCACATCTCCAGCTTCCAAGATACTAGAAAACATAGAACAATTAAACTTAACATGGGTAGTTTGCCCTAGCATAAGAACTGGGACCAGAATGACATTGGTCTGATGTTATAAAAGATTAAGGCAAAACACTAACTATATTGATGGGACTGACGTTCTGCTTTTGCTTTTCCTTGAAGCTCATACTGACATTAGAGCTCCAGAAGTCTCCAGCTGAATTTTTTGTAAGTAAGTTCAGCCATTTTCTTTATTAACCAGAAAGAAAATGATAGTCTCCATTACGAAGTCCTGGAAAGATTTGATTAATTATACGGCCACCCACCAGGCTCAGTAGATACTAAGTAGCTGTTCCACTAGGGTATACACAGAGATACTTTGATATCTTGCAAGCAAATTCCTACATATTTTGCAATTTCACCATTGCCAATTATGTTCTAGAATTATCCCTAAGTAATTGTGAAATACATCACCTTTTCTTAACTCAAAAGGTGGTGGGTGGGGATGAAAAAACTTCCAAGAGTGGATGTGTCACTACACTGGACGTTGAAAGCCTCTGAAACCACTCTGCTAGTCAACTCTGTGGCTGCACAGTCGTGGACAACTCACTACGCTTCTCATTGCTTCACTTTTCCATACAAGATTTCTATTGGAAATGAGTCAATGCATGGGTCACTCCTGGTTTGAAAGTCTGCCCTGACTTCAGGTCCGCATGGCATCGCATACAACAGAGTGTTACACTACATATCGCACAACACTGTATCAACTCTCTCTGAAAGAGCTGCAAAATTCAGACAATGTTAAATCCAGCACTGAAATATGTCCATTTAAATGTCAATGTCAACTATTTTCACCTTCGGGAACAATTAGAAAACTGTTGATTCAAGATGATTCAAGTAGTTAATACTACAGATGCAACATTTGGGTTTTATCGATTCACGCAGGGCCAGACAAGCAGCTTTTGACCTAAAGCACATGAAAGAGTGTCATGGTTTTGGCTGGGATAGAGTTATTTTCTTCATAGAGGCCTGTATGATGCCATATTTTTGGATTTTTGATGAAAATGGTGGGGATAACACACCAACGTTTTAGTTGTTGCAGAGCAGTGCTTCCACAGAGCCAAGGCCTTTTCTGCTTCTCGTGCTGCCCTGCCAGCGAGGAGGCTGGGGGTGCACCAGGAGCTGGGAGGGGACACAGCCAGGGCAGGTGACCCAGACTGGCCAAAGGGATGTCCCATACCATGTGGCGTCATGCTCAGCAATAACAGCTGGGGTAAAGAAGGAGGAAGGGGGGACATTCCGAGCGCCGACGTTTGTCTTCCCAAGAAGCTGCTACGTGAGATGAGCCCCGCTGTCCTGGCAGTGGCTGAACACCTGCCTGCCCATGGGAAGCAGTGAATAAATTCCTTGTTTTGCTTTGTTTGTGCACGGCTTTTGCTTTCCTTAGTCAGCTGTCTAACTGTATCTCAACCCATGAGTTCTCGCATTTCCAGTTCTCTACCTTTCCAATTCTCTCCCCTATCCCACCTGGGGAGAGTGAGCGAGCGGCTCTGTGGTGCTTGGCTGCCTGCCGAGTTAAACCACAACACAAAGAGGATGAGAGGATACATGCCAGGTGTCCAAAACCCAAATTCTCTCACAAACTGGATGTAATGAATCTAAAGTGTATCCTGCACACAGCCCTGAATTTTTCTGCTGAAAACTTTTATAGTGTAGACATATATTACCATAACAAAGTTTCGTGGCATGTTGAAAATGTAGGGAACACAAAAAAAAATGCATTTGATAATGTAAACTACAAGGATTACTGTACCAATTGTATTATTCATGTACATATTTAATTCAGTAAAAAGGAACTGAACCTGAATTTATTTGTAGCTGCCACAGAATTCCCACTTTATCACAGGATTCCCCAGGGTGCTGCAGGAACAAGAGGGCCTTGATGCAGAATTTAGATCCAGCCTCTGCACAGCACACAGAGTACGTGAAGTGCAAACCAAGAGCAGGCAACGAAGTAGAGTCTTTCTCCATTTACACTGTATTATTGAAGTTAATGACACTGTGCACACTAATACCTGGCTGCATCAAAAACGAGGCCAATGAACGTTATTTAAGACACTTTAATTTTGAAACGCAGCAACCAGTGATAAGGAAATCTTTAGAGGCCAGAGAAGGATTTAGGCCTGGGACATAAACTAAAAGTGGAGTTATTTATCTGGAGCTCGTTCACTTAATTTGAGCCTCCTCCAGTTCTTGGTTAATTTTGCTTTTAGCTGAACTTACTGTTTTTGAGAGTCGTGAAACACTCTTCCTAAGTTAACCACAGCAATTAGCAAAACACTATATTTGTCATAAGAGTCTTGCCATATATAAAGATCTGTGGGAAGGTACCTGCATTCAGATAGAGATTTAAATTCATGAAGAATCATTTGCTCTCTTATCACAAAGTAAACTGTAAGCATTCAACCCTAGTAGCCACCTCTCGCTATAAACACACGCTTTCCCAGACCATTTCCAAGGTCCAGTTAGAGGATAAAAAGCAAAAACACTCTTCATTCCACACACAAGTAAAACATGCTATTTCACACCCTTCCCCGCTCCTTCCTGTCCCTCATCTCAAAGCAGAATTTCCTTGCCCAGCTGCTCGGGAAGGGCCCCAAGTCCCCCCAGCCCAGCTCCCCCACCGGACCCCGCAGAGCCATCTCCTGCCGTGGGCTTGAGGCGCAGCTGCCTGCGGCCCCAGCCCAGCAGCGAGGGGCTGGAGCACGACTTCAGAGCCCCCATGAGAGCAACATGGCACCACCACCAGTGCCGGCGTCGGGCTCTACGCCGCTGCTCGCGCCTGGTGGCCCACGGGCATTTGGGATGCTCCTTAGAAATGCTCTGACTGCCAGCCACTGTTAGGAACAAAAGTTAGAGAAAAAGAATACAGCTACAGAGTTTCTTTTTTTTTTTTTTTAACACAGATAGTCATTTCTCCCTTAACTTTAGTAGAGTTTTGCATACCTTAAAGGCAGAATGACTAACACGCAATACCTATAGGCATTTACGCAATTGTAATATTTTAAGGACAATATAAAATCTGTTATGCAGCTCCAGAAGAATCCTGCACACTCAAAAAGACAGAGAGATGAGCAGATAGAGAAAGACAGACAGGTAGAGAAAGCAGGACAGAAAGAAACTCACAGTTACCAGGGAAAAGCTGGAAAAAACAATTTCTGTTACTCTTTGTTTTTTTTCTTTTAAAATCCTGAATAAAAGCCAGTTGTTTGAGAACTAATCTTCTCTGAGATCTGAGAAACTAAGAAATATGACTCACAAACATTTATCCTTCACAAACAAAAACATAAAAGAGAAGATTAATAAAAATTAGCCCTAACCTGCTATTCAGCTTGAACCATCACCTCAGGGGCCAACCACAGCCTTTTTTTAAATCTCTGCAATGACTAGTTCAGGATTTCCAGTCCTGAATTTAAAGGTTGGTTACCTTTTAAATAATTCATGGGAAAAAATTAAAGGTGTGCATTACCAGCCAGGGATGACATGGAGCAGGAGAGCTCAGTAAAGCCTTCAGGAGTGAGAAGTCCAGCTCCTGCATAACACAGCTCTCTGAAGAAAGAAGTGGCCAGCATGGAGGTCTGCACATGGTGTGGCTGCTCCGTTCATGCTAGCGTAGCCACATGGGGTTGCAGAGAGAGGCTGCCTTTCAGTTGTGGAAGCAGTCTTCTAATTGCTGTCCACTGCATAGTGTAGACAGTTCAGCATTTACTTGGTACTGAATCCTGCTCATCTTAGACAATTGTAAGCAAATGAACTTCAAAATACTTCTGGGTGTCCAGACTGAGACAACTGATTGAAGTTCAGCAGGCAAACAATCAGCCACCTAATATTTGTAGTCTTTTTGCAAACCATGACAGAGATCTCTGCGCAATTATTTTTTCAACTATTAATGAGTATCAAACGCTTAATTCTCTCACAAGAACATTTGAAATCTTCCAATTTATTTATGTTTTAAATGGTTTGAGTTCTTTTCCAACAGAAGAAGCTATGGAGATGTCTATCATATTTCTCTCCTCAACTGTACAGTTTGAGTCAGTGACCCTACTTCCTCCATAAAACTCTAAAACACCTATTCTTCCTCTTCCTCACATATTTCCAGTAACAATGTGTCAGGATACTTAAGTAGACGACCAGCGTTAAGTGGAAAAGTGCCTACATTAAGTAGTGATTAAGGGAGAAAGAAATGCCAGTCTCAGTCAAAATGGCATCTCACCACATTCCGTGATAATTCATCTATGCAGGGCACTGATGAGACTGCTTCTACATAACCATTTCAGTTTGGGATGTCTGACATCAAAAAGAGGTCCCACAAGAGGAGAGGCTGAATTACTGGATGACATGAAAGGAAAAAGAAGTAGGTGGGCATATAATAAACAAAGATGCGAATGTTCATTTATAGACCAGAGTCTGAAAAGAGTAAACATGATAGGAATGCAAATAGTTTAGCAACAGCGAGGGGTGAACTAGCAGCAATATGATAAAAATAAGCAAAGAAAAAATTTAGTCTGAATAGAAGGAAATATTTCTTAATGGCAAGGTATGTTAGGCTGTGGAATAGCCTCCCCAGAGACACCTCAATTGCCTGAGTAATTTAAAACTAGATGAGACAAAGCACTTGAGAATTCATTGGGGGAACAGTCATGCCCTGCCATTATCTAATAGGTGTTTTCCATCTCTCACTTGTGTGATTCAACTGACATTAATTGGCATCAGGGTGTGAATCAAAATAAAATACGACCCCTAAATGCTACCAGACATCGCAGTGATCAGTTTTCCTGTTACTGCTTTTCAGCAAAGTGGAAGAAAATAACAATAACTTCAGAGACCTGAGTGTCATGATCAGTTACAGCAAATTTACGTCATGCTAAGAAATATTTTTAAAGTAATTCCATTCTGGTATGCTATGCTGACAGCTAAAATCCTTAGCACCTACAGACATGCCTTTCAGTTGAGATGCTCCTGGTGCTCCACAAAGAGTAGCTGAATCATAGACTGAAGAGTCTAGGGTAGGAATAAAGAAACAATTTTCCTTACAGAAACATGTCTTGAATCTGGGGAAGGAAGATTAAAGTTTTCAAGTACAACAAGAGCAAAATCTGCTCTCAAAAGGGTTAGTTACATCAAGGATATTTCTCCCACAGTCTAACTACTTACATGTTTAATTTCCAGCTCTCCAGTAGATATCTAAAGTTTACATGCTGCACCAAACTCCTATCATGTTTCTTAGTGACTTTGCTTACATTTTATGCAGTACCCTTTTCTGTAGTATAATCCAAGAACTCTTTTTTTCCTTAGCATAATCAGTTCTTTATGTTAGTTTAGCTCTGCTCCCACAGAAGTCAGAAGAATAAAACATTAAACCAACACTAAAGGCATTTGGAAAACGCATCCTTCACTCGTGAGATTGCTACTGTATATTTTGAAATATTAAATATTTTAAAAGCAGTGTCTATCCAGGCTACTCGGTAAATTTTATTAAAATATTGAAGGTGACAATAGTTTTTCTAGAATCAAGGGATAGTAGAACATCTTCAAAGCCCTAACATAGCACAGAAAGATTGTGAAAAGAATATCTTTCCCCTATTTTAGAAATGCAGAAACAGGAGAGAAGATGAGTAACTTGCAAAGATAACCCTACCAGGAGAAGAAAAAAAAGCCATCCATACAGATACTCGTCCTAGGCAAAGCTGAATGCCCATGTGTCCCTAGTATCCAATTGCAAACACTTTACTGTGAGTAAGCAGGGGAGGCAGCCAAGCGCCAGTGCAACAAAGCCCAGGAAGCGACTCCAAAGCAAAGGTTCCCAAGATCAGAGCAGCTCTGGGCTGCCAGCTTGTAGAGTCATGCAGAGACGGTGGAAGGGACCGGAGAGGCCTTTCTCTTAAAAGGGGACATATGTCATAAAGTGAAGAAAATCTGCCGACTATGAAAGTGCAATGAGTTTTAGGTCAATTAATTTTGAGTGAATGTGCCTGGGGAGTGGCCACCTGAATTGAAGGCAACAGCTTCCAGCATTGGGTTATGAGAGTTTTTCGGCCTTCTCTTTTCTCCCCTCCAAATAATCCATTTTTTAAGCAATGACTCATGTTTGTGAGTGGGAAAAATTAACTCATTGAGCACCAGAAGTTTAATTTTTGCTGGTTTCAGTATAGGACTTGAGGTAACATATTAGTAATGTCCTTAAATTCAATCCTCAGTCTTGTTAATGTCAATCAATTCCTGGCAAAAGATTTTTATATATTCTCAGAATATGCCTGTTTATACTACTACCTTAATTTTACAGGAACTGCATCATCATAAAGAGATTAAGCAACTTGCCTAAAGTTGCACAGAAATCTGTGGCAGAACAAGGAACTAAAGCTTAGTTTTCCACTGCCTGCCAAATACTCCAACCGTTGGATCATCATTTCTCTCCTAATAGTGCAATTGGAGAACATATCTATCGTCTTTGTGAAAACCTTACACAATTTGGAGAAGTCTTTATATCTCAGGCCCAGGAACAGAATAAAGAGTTTGTACAGTAGTTCACCCATACTGGTGGACGAGGGAAAGTAAACCAAAGAAAACTCCAGTGCTTACTGTTTCAGACTGAATTCTTTTCTGCAGTCTAATCTCTATGAAAATGACTGTCTCTGTTTTCCATTTTCACTGGATTCAACAGTTAAAAATAAACTGCTGCAAAAAGAGTGACCCTTTCTGCCATAATCCTGTCCAGGACGCAAAATGAAACCGTGTAAATCCTTCAAGAATGCTGATTTCAACAGTGATCTTGCCTCTATTTTATAAGGACAGTAAATCATGGAGATTCAATTTAGCACATGGTTGTTTTGGACTCCTGTTTATACAGGAGTATAAACATAACCTCTCTTCCCAATGACAAGAATCCCAGTGAGAAGGATTACCAGAGACAGTTTAAACTGCCCCATTACTTAGAATCAGATTTGCCCCAAATTTAAAATAGACTTCCCTGAATGTTATTATAAGTATCTGTTCTTTCGGACTTGGTGTGTGAACTGGGAGCTGAATGATGCCAGCCCGATGCCACGGCTGGGAGTGGTGGGCAGAACCCATCACTTGGGGAAGGGTCTCTCACAGCAAGACCAATGCACTGAACCACCACCGCCAAGGACACGGTTACAGGAGGATCCAGAAGAGAACAGTCAGCACAGCTTTATGGCACTAGAGAACGGAGTGCGATTTCTATTCAAATACAGAAGCAGCATGCATTTCTCTATGCTGTCACCCTGCTACAAGGACACCTCTTATCTCAAATGGCCCATCTTCTCCAGGGGACTGGAGTGCTTCATTTCTGTGATTTACCCTGCTCAGGATTTTTTAATTTTCATTGATCTAGTTTGCCTGTCTACAGTGGAAGTGTGCAATGTGGTCAAGAGTTTTCTGCTGGAAAATGCACTCTCATTTAGCCAACTAAATTAATTTCATGCTGGCTAGCGAACCATACTCAGACAGTTCTTATGTCCTCTGCCTTTTCTGTCTTGGAGTAGATCTGAACTAGCAAAAGAAAAAGGCGCATGCAGTTAATAATGAACCACCTGAGCCACTCAGTTCCCTGTCTTGAGGCAAATTTACATTTTTAGGAGCCATTCCTAATTTACAGTTATTTAAATAACCTTTGTTGTATGAAGGGCTCTGTCTGAGCCATCCATGCCATACAAGGCACCCCACATTGAAAGTCGACTCTCTGACCTTTTATTCTCAGGCCAGGGAACGAGGCACGCCGTGCACTCGTACACTGTGCCCCTGGGCACTACTCTGGGTAAGTTACTTGGACAGCACCTCTTGCCAGCTGATTCACAGAGTGGAATCTGCATAAGCTCTTGAAAAGAAATGCTCATTAATATTCCTAGCCAGAGGCAAGTGTGCTACAACTCAGTGAGAGGAAGGGTCAGGGGAAGGGAAAAAAATAAAAAGAAGGGAAAAGAATTGAAGGCCTCATAGAGCAAGTCAATACCCCAAGACAAGTGGTCCCTTTGTTGACGGAAGAAGAACAGACCATTCTGCTCTTGGAAGCACTATGCAAATAGACTGAAAACAAGGAGATATTCTCTATTCTATTTTTATCAATAACCCGAGAGTATCAGACTAGGACAGCCCCTTCCCCTAGGATACTCAAGCAATTTAATGCAGCCAAACAAAAGGATTGGGGACTTCCACGGAGCATCAGCCCTCCTTTAGCCAACAAAGCAATTGCAAAAACTCCCCTTTTGGTTCAAAATATTCTAGGGATGTATTCAGTTTCTCCAGTAAGCTCTCTTCCTCTATTTGTCACCTCCTTATTCCCTCCTCATGATCCATCCCTTGTACCGTGCTCCCCTTCAGCTACGGAAATTTTCATTTCTCTACAGTAAAATGCAGGGATTTTGCTAGTAGTGGGAATTATGAGAAGATTGTAGAAATACATATGCTTTATCTGAAAACAGGAATTGTCTGCCATTCCTCTCCCCCAACTTCTAGAAAAAGAAAAAAAGAAGTAGAAAAGAGGTGGTTATGTTATAGTTATTCATTTTCTTTTGATCTAAGTGATATATCACTTTTCCTATTAGGATTTAATTTGCTTTAGTATGAAGAGATCAGCAAGTGAGTTCTGTTTTAATTAGACAGGTACTAAACAGTTTGATAGTAATTTGAATACTGACAAGATGGAGTGCTCACTGGTCCGTGAACAGAAATGATATTACAGTGTTCAACCTGCTTGAGGAGGAAAAAAGTGCCTTAAATATTTTACATGCAAGGGAAAAATGGGAGAGAAAGATATGTAGAATGGTGAGATTAAACACGGCCAACAGGATACCAAAACTTACTTGTAACCCACCTGTCAAACTTGTTAGCCATGTGTCTGTAGCTTCTGCTCCTTAGCAGGAGACCTGATTTAGCAACACTTACTGCAGGTAGGGGTGTAAAGCCAGAACACAGAGACTGGAAAAACATCTCTCATAACCAAGATTTTGGAGCCATCAGTACAGACACCAGCCCCCAAAAAGAACGAGTCATAAATGCGTCATAACAGACAGCAGCATGCACAGACAATGAGAAGCACACAAGGGCTGACCGTGAGCAGGTAAGTTTGCTGCTCCTTGGTGCAGAGCAGCCTCTGTGTGCTCATTCAGAGTGACCGCAGTCATTGCCTCCTCCTGCTCCACACAATTTTTGCACTGGAGCTCTCTCCCAACATCTCATTTAAGACAGCAGGTTCTTTCACCAACTCTTTTGCCTCACCCAGCATGTGCACCAGCTTGCCAGTGATTAATTCCTTAAAAGGAAGGCTACCTAGGAGTGTTTTCTGGATTGAAGGAGACTCATCTCTCCTTTATTGCTCCTACAGGAGCTACTTTCCTTCTCTGCCTCTCTTCACGCATATCACGCTACCAGGAGCGGTGTCGCCAGCCCAGCGAGCAAAGGCTCTGTTTTACTTAAGATTTCTCTGTTTCCGCAGCCCAAAAGTTAAAACCAAAAGCAGGGCACCAATATTCTTAATCAAATGCAAATATGCATACATATATACGCCGGCATCTCAAACCTCTGAATACAGCAACACCAGCCATTGTAAATAGCATTAAATCAGATGTGCTAGTCTGCATTGCACCCACCACTAAGTCACCAGGCTGACCTGGGAGAAACTCTCTGAATCACTAAATATGTTCCTTGCAGTACAAGCTATTATCTTTTCTGCCATCATTTGCTTCAGAAGAGATATTCCCATGTCACTCAGGCAATGAGATATAGAGTATTAAATATCCAACATCGGGGGGAAAAAAAAAAAGCAAAGCACCAGTAAAAATACTAATGCAATATAAAGAGCACTAGGCCTAACGAAAGATCACTCCAAAAAAATATCTAATAACGTAGATCTTCCTTTAGTGGACAGAAATGGAGACAAACAAGTGGGTCTAATGGTCTAACAGCCTGGTATGACATCCAGATTCACACACTCCCCTTTAATATTTTAAACAAACGACAATTGCTATCTTTAGGAGAGCTGGAGTTTCAAAGATGCTGTAGTCTTTTAATTTCTTTGGGTTATTAATGCCTAACTCCTGCAAATTTCTTTGACAGTCCCATTATAATAATTAAAACCGGGATTTTTTTGAAGAACCACGTAGCATTCATGAGAAGCAGGGCTGCCTAGCGATGGAAAGAGGAGCATATAGGAGTCACCATTACTCATTTTCACTTGTTTACCCGAATCACTGTGTGACCATAGCCAATATAACCTTGTTTCCTCAGTTCACACACAAATAAAATAAATATCTTCTATTCCCTCAGAATTACATCGTAAAGCTTATTTAGTTACAATATGTAAGGTTGTGTGTTTCGCACATAATCACCTGGAGTTAAGCCAATCACTCAGATGGAGACCTGCATCATTTAACACTGCCTAAACTGCTCAGCCTGTGTAATAATGATTTCCCACTAATTAAGGCCACAGCTTCTAAAAACTTCAGTTTCCCACACTTTGGATCTATCCACTGAAAAACACTAAAAACAAACTACTCTTTACTTTTCTCTTTCCTTTTCTGTGACCTTTGCAAACTCTTCATTTCCTTCCTCTTCCTCTTCATTTTCTTACAAAAATGCATTAAATTAAATTAAAACTTCTTCAGCTGACTCCAGCTTTCTGTCCAAGCACAAATATATTCTATTCAATGAAATCAGAGAAAAGTAAAGTCGCAGAAAAAAGCAGACAAACAAATGCTTTGCTCTGGCTGGTAGCTTCACCCAAATGCACGTTACAGGGGTATGTGTTGTTTCTTCAGCTGTCACGTCCAAAGTTGCTGGAGTTCTGTACCGCAAACATATCTCCTAAAAAGCAGCAGGGTTTCATGCTGGTTGCTGTAATAACAGTCTGACAAGCTGGCATGTTTGTAAGCAAGATAGATATTTATTTTCTGGCTTCAGTAATCTGGTATTGGTCAAATTTTAGAAAACTCGTGGCAGCTCAGTTCATCAAATGAAGAGACAACAGCAGTAGTATACAGGAAGGGCACTTATAAGCACATCTAATGACATATTAATATTCCAGCAAAGGTAGACAAGTATTGACTGTTTTGCTGAGATGTACGTCAATCATTTTAACTTACATGTTTCCAATACTATTTTTTCAGCCCTCAGTTCCTCTCCTCTTGACTTTTCCATAAATGCCCCTTCTATTTCCCAAGTTCCCTCCTCCTCCTTTTTAATTTTCTGGAATTCTTGTTCCATCTCACAACAATCATCTCTAGGTAAAATCTCATCTTCCCACTTTCTTCCTGTTCTCATCCCTTGAAAAATCTGACCCTGCCTTTCTGATACTGCCTCAATGTTCATTCTCACATACAGCCACCTCCCCTTCTCTTATTTCCCTGCCTTTTACATTGTGGAAGTTACTGTGATGGAGACCCACAGTTATAGTTTCCTGATCCATCAGCTCTTAGCATTTTCATATCCTGCCTCCATCACACACTCTTTGGTTTACCAGTTCTGCCACTTTCCTCACTGAGCCTTCTCTCCAGGTTCCCCCTTTCCTCAGAAACACCCTTGGGGCTCTAGAAAGTTCTTCCAGCCTCTCCCATTGCATGGGATGAGGGTGAGGGACCCTTCAGGCTCACCTCACCCCTTTTCCTGTCCCAAGGCAGGACCTACTCCACCAGTATCATTCCTGATGTCTAACTAACTTTTCTGCATGATGGCATTCCCACAACATCTCCAGACCATGCTCCCCGTTCCTTCCACTACCCTTGCTATCAGAAAGTGATTCCTAACACACAACCTGCAGGTTAAACTCATTACTTTTGCCTTAGCTATTGCGAACACAGAGACAGAATTATTTTCCTCTTTGCACCAGGCCTTATGTAGTTGCATACGGTTCTCATGTCACTCCCAGTCCTCATTTCTTTGTCCTAGAATAAAATTCATTTACTTTGCCTTTGTAGGTCATGTTTCCTGGACCTCTGATCACTATCACTTCTCTCTGGATTTTCTCCAGCCAGTCCACGTCTTTCTTGAACCACACTACCCAAAAGCAGATACAAACTTAAAGCTGAGGTCTTACTGCTGCTAAATAAAGCAGGAAAATTTCATGGGTCACGTAGGCTATACTCCAGTTCATACATCCCAGTATGATGCTTGCATTTTTCACAACAGCATGACAGTGTTGACTTATGTTTGGCTTATGTTGCACTGTGTATCTCAGATACTTTTCTACAGAACTGCTACCTAAGGCTCTTCTCCCTGTCCTGTATGTCTGCAGCCTATCTTATGAGCCTGAGTATAACATTTGTAGATCTTCCTATCAAATTGTATTTAATTTTTTTCAAATGATGAATCTGTTTTGATGAGGGCTATTTTTTATTCTGATCCAGCTCCCCAGCATACTTTTAGTCTCTCCTAGCATCATGTTGTCTGGGAATTTAACAAGCATGTGCTCTGTTTCGTCAACCAAATTGCAATTGAAGTATTGAACGGTACCGAACCCAAGACTGACTCCTGCAGAACACCTTCAATTCTTCCTTTCATTTTTATAGCAAACCCTGATAACTCTCTACATTCAGTTTTCTAATTGATTTTGTGCCCAATCTACAGTCGTTTCACCAATATTAGGCTTCCCTGGCTTGCTTATCAAAATGTCAGAAGAGACAGCATCAAAAGCCTAACTAAAGTGAAAATATGACATCTGCCGCTTTTCCTCCATCCACAAGATCAGATACCCTCTCACAAAAGGAAATTAGATTGCTTTGACATGATTTGTTCTTGACAAATACACTTGGTCGCTATTCATCTTGTTTGTTAATGTCTCTGTGCTTACACAGCATTTCATTGGTTACTTGTTCCAGAATTTTTCTGGGTGCTGAAGCAGATGACAGGACAGAAGTTCCCCAGCATCTTTTCTCCTCCCATGCAAAAGATGACACAACACATGCCTTTCCCAGGACTTCGGTGGCTTGTCCACAGCGCTTAAAGACAAACCACTGACAGCTCCAAGAGAACTTCAGCCACTACCTCAAATGTACCAGGAAGAAGTTCATCAAGCCCAGCTGACTTTAAAATATTTAGGTATTTTCTATCATGTTTTAGAAATAAAGAAAACACAGCAAGAGTGTTATTTACTCTGAATTATTGATCATCAAAATGCAGTTTCTACATGGAAAGATTTCTAAGTCTGACCCAGTCTGCAATCCTGAATCAGGCTGCAAGCCTGAACCCAAAGGGTGGCAAGTGCTCACAAGTTCCCTCGTAATTAAGCCTGTTTAATTGACCCTGTTATGGCTCGCTTTCTCAGCTCTCTTGTGACTTGAGAGATGATATTTTCCTATTTAATGTCTCTGAAAAACATGTGAGTGGTATTTGTGGTGGTAGGTCAGCTCTCTCTTGACTGTGTGAAGAATCACAGACAACAGCCTAGTGTATTTGCACTGAGTTAATATTTCACTGCCTCCAAGAAAAAAAGAATTAAAAACAAATAAACAAACAACAACTCCTTTTGTTTGCTGTCCTTCTTTTCAAGTATCAGTTATATCACAAGACATTTGAAGTTAATAAAAACAGGAACAATAAAACCAGGCTAAGGCCAGCAAACCAGTCACATGCTTCTTGCTCTTACATGGCCAGATCATGTGTTGTCTCCTGCAGCTAGATAGGATGCAGTTTTATAGGTACTTCAGATCTTTCCGAGATATCCTGGCTGTGGTTAGTACAACTGTTCTGCCCTAAGATTTGTGACCATTACCAGGACACATATGCTGGCAGTTGTTGCTAGCTCTGCTCACATGGGAAAATCCCAGAGGCATTTTTCTACAGTTATTTTACTTTCCAGTTCTACTTGCACTTGGATGAAGGTCAATCAATGGATTAACTTCTGTTCCCTTAAAACCACTGACTTCAGCCAAGCAAGGAAAGGCTAATCTTTTCTTGGACTAGTCTCTTCTTTTCACCCACTACCATCAATTAACTAAAGTTTTTGGAAACTTGTTTCAAAGCTCATCTCACTAAAATGGAAAGTCAGCCCCGAGTACTGTGATGTTGTCCAGCAAACCTGACTTGCCACCTGGAAGCAAGATGGGCACGTTGTCTTCTAAGACAATCCTGCACCTCTCCAAAGAGGAGAATGTGATCCTGCACACAGTTACCGTTGCGTGAAATACTCCCTACCCCCAGTCCCTCCTGTGTAACCAGTGAGATTATTCAAGGTACTAGTAATCCCCCAAACCAAAAGTAACTCTAGCCTCGGTAAACCTCGAAAGAAGAAGTGCTTACAGGCAGCAAATGTGATCCTCCACTACTGAATGGCCTGGGCTGCTTTTCTCCCCATACAAACTACTATTAAAACCAGCTGTGCATAGCTGTGCCTTGAATTGAGGTACTGAAAGTAGCCCTCTCAAATTCCTACCCAGGTCTTACTGAATCTTCCCAGTTAGCAAGCTGAAGATGCCTCCAATAAATGTGTCTGCTTTTCTCCCTCTTTTTCAGACAGAGGACAAAATTGAAAGCAGTTTCTGCTTGATAAAATACCCTGGTTGGGAAGAGAGAGTAGTTTTGGAATAACAGCACCAGGGAAGCTGGAAGTCAAACTCCTCATTACTCTAATCCCCAAAGCTTTCTCAGAAATACGATTCTTGATTTTCCTTCTTCCTCTGTCTTTGATTCTTTCAAATATTTGGATGAAACACTCGTTTTGCAGGCAGAAATGACACCCCATTTGTTTTCTGCCTTCCCCTGGATAAGCATAATTTTTTTTCTTTAAGAAAAACAAAGCATTCTCGAGTCACAGCTCTTGACGGGCAGCAACGCCGCGTCTTTCCATCCCTGCATGTACACGCAGCAAGAGCAGCAGCAGCTGCCACTGGTGCACAGACCTCCTCCCCTCAGACTAACAACCTGTCTTAATGTTGAAAAACAGTTCAAGGTAGCACTTGAGACCAAACGTGCCATTTTCCTTGTCAAAATGAAAGCTGTAAATTTTAAGCCTAATGCTTAATGTATCCAGATATTGAACAGAGGGACTTTTATCCTCAGCTTAATGGTCTGCCTAAAATCATCAAAAAAGATTACTTAAAAATTCAAGGTCCTCAGAGGTCCCATAAAAATTGCGTGGAACATTTTTTCAGGTTTTTGGGGGGTGGTGTTAGGGTGTTCTTTCATTTTTTTTTTCCTTCCTTTTTTCCCCACATGCAATGGAAAAACATGTATAGAAAGATTTTAATCTCCTTTTTCTCCCCGAACTTGAAAGACTCACGGACAAATCTGGCTATATTCAGTGGAGCCAGAGCTTCGGCTGGAGTAAATCATCCTAGCTCCGCTAGTTTGTAAGAAACAAGGATGATTTACACCACCGGCAGATCTTGCCCTAGCCGTTTCCTTTAAAAGCTGCACAGTGAAGTGAGATCTAATACTTGCAAGTACTCCTCAGAGACTCGGATTCTAGAAATCATGTCTCACTCAACCTGTCTGCTTTGTGGGTTTTGTTTATTTTGCTAACATTGGTTAGATGTCTAAGGATTTGAAGGTTCTGTTTATTTAGTTTTCAGATGTTAAATTGGGAGAATCAGCTGTATTTTCTTGCAGGGATTTTCGAAAGGGTTTGCACAGACCTACCCTCTGTTGCAATCCCGAGTGCAGAGGAATTACTGGCAAAGCATTCGGTGTCAGAGCA
This sequence comes from Chauna torquata, assembly GCA_013399475.1. Taxonomy (NCBI): domain Eukaryota; kingdom Metazoa; phylum Chordata; class Aves; order Anseriformes; family Anhimidae; genus Chauna; species Chauna torquata. Next base: position 52,359 of record VXAL01004687.1, on the reverse strand, counting down.
AACTTCCCTCCTTTCCCCCAAACAAAGAAGCTGCCCCGTCCCTGGCATCGCAGCACCTTCCAGTGCCCAGAGGTACCCGCCGTGGGCTGGAACTAGGTTTCGCACCAGAAAAAGGCAAGCAGCATTTGGTAACGCCGCATTCAGAAAACTTCCGTTTTAATACATATTTACTGAAACCTCCCATACACTAAAAATGTGCATAAATGTATACTGACAAATCTTTCTCCCTGACTGCTTTAGTTTGACAGAACTGAAATCCAAATGTATTTTGAATCTATACAACTAAAAGCTTTCGAAGTGTCGGCATCTGTCCATACCTACGAGCCACATTGTGTAGCCTGTATTCAAACATTTGTCTGTTTGTCTGTAGCTTGCAATAAAAAGCATTATTAAAATAACAAGTGTACACGGATTATAGGCTGCATTTTGAAATGTTGGTAAACACAGTGTTTATATGTCAGACCACAATGCTTCCAGAGAAGCTGGCGGTAGGAGTCAGCTTTACAAAAACTTTCTAATTGTTTTTTTTTATTTCTGCTCCCACCTTTTCGTTATACTTCCTTTAAAAAAATAGGCACACATTACTCATATTGCGACAGCCTCTCGGACAAAATGCTTTCAGATCTAAGGCTGATGTTGGGTATATGTAAATAGCACTTCTGTGAATATGTAGAACCCAGAAAATTCCTTGTTCAGTTATGTTTTTGCAAAAAGCCTAAGTATCAGGCAAGAACTTCACTTCTCATTTTCCACATATGAACAGAAACCTTAGTGTTATTTTATAAAACAGGGACATGTAAATCTCAAAGTTTGAGGTTATACTTCCCTTAATCAAGCACAGCAGTATGTGTACATGAAGCTTCAGTGAACTGATAAAACATACTTAGCTCCCTGCGTTCAGCTGCTGTAAACCATTTTCTTCCCCCCCCACCTCCAAGTCTGAGCTACATTGATTTATATAATCTGGGGATCCGTCCCTGTCTCTACAAAATGGTGCTGCAAACTTTACCAGGCTTACTTGCAAGATTTTTAGCACCTCCACTTTCTATTTTTGGTTAGCAGCATCATATAAGCAACCTGATTTTTGTTTTAAAAACAGTCTTTCCGTCCTTCTACGTCTAAACTGCTTGCACACTGGTTAAATCCCTGAGAAGAATTTAGTCTCACTTCAGATCTATATAAAGGACAAAGGTTTGGCAAAATGTTTTTTTGGTTTTGGTTTGGTTTTTGGTGGTTGGATTTATTTTTGTTTGCTTTTTTTGTTTTTGTTGTTCCACTCCCTTCTCCCCCCAAGGTAATTTTGCCTGGCTGTTTGGTTTAATGATGGACATTATGTAAGAAGAAGTATATCTTCCACAGTTTTAGCTCTACAGATAATACTATCCAAAAATGTACAAATTTGAGTTAAGATTAACTACAAATACTATATCCATTTTGTAAGTTTTTGAAGAAAACACAGGAGTTTGTAGTTAATGTTTACAAAGCAAAATAAGCTTGTCTTTACAATAATGGCCCATCTCCAGAGGGTGCGAAATACATTTCTATCCTGCCAGATCTCTTACACCAGGGAATAAGACAATTGCAGGGATGAGGCAGATGTGCCTCTCAGAAATCCTGCAGCAGCCCCAGCCACGCGTCACTCAAGACGATGTGCCAAGGCAGAGAATGGTGTGGAATTGCTACTGTCTATTACCTGTGCCTGTTCCTCTCGGTTCAGTGAAGTATTTTAAAAAAAACTGTAATAAATGCATTCAATAATTGTTTGAATTGCTGCTGTGCATTCTGTCATAAATGGTTTATGGATAACCATCAATTCGTTCTGCTCATCACTCTAACAAGTTCAATGTACTATTCGGAGCAAAGGATGACTATTTATTTAACAGCTTTTGGCAGGAAAATTTGTTGCGTGCCACAACTTTACAAAGAACATTAAAATCAATGACAATTTATAAACCAAAGACTTGGAATTATGCTTTGGATTCCCATAATTCATCAGAATAAAGCTGTCAGATACCTTTTATTATAAATTAATAGCATGTTGTCTACAAGCTTGGCAGTGGCAGCTGTTTGCCAGGTTAGTAGTGACATCTAGTGGGTGTTTTTACCCATAGCTACTGGTTTGCTGTTATTTCCCATAAATGCTCACTGTTGCGTTAGCTCTTGGTAGTATAGAAAATGTGCAAAGAAAATTGTGCTACATCGTGCAGACATGGACATCACTTAACATTACTTAGGTATTTTAATTACAAAGAAGCAATGGTGACCTCGGAAAGTATGCTATTACGAATATAATCTTGATATTTGGACTATCGGGTTAGAGATTGTTTTCATATACTCCTCTTGCCAGCTATATTAGTTATCTATTGCTCTTACATTGCATTTAATGGTGAATTTATTCTTTTCCTATTGGAAACTTTTGCCTTCTTTGTAATCCACAATTATTTAGTGCGAAGATACGCATTTTTCTCACATTCTATTGGTTTTGGAAATCCAGCCTTAAATGGCCAGACATGAAGCCTTTCCAGGCTCTTTCATTTGTAAGAATTCTTTAAACTTTTGCAAGTGACCCCCCCCAAAAAACCCACCTCTTGAATTTCTCTTCTCAGTAGCCACTTTAGTTATGTACAGAGAAGTAAAGCCATTATTGGGTGCTGCAGGATGGTAGTTTCCTCTTTTCTCTGTATTCTGCAAGACAGTTACTCTTCCTTTAACATTAATAAAAATGAAGAAGCAGTCTGTAATACATTCCTGTTTTTCACATTTTTTTCCCCTCTATTTCCTGTGATTACCGAATAATACATAGAAGTTGTAAAGAAACTGTATCTGTTTCCAGCATCTTTGTTGGCTTACAGAGGTCCTGATGATAAAAAGAATACATGAAAAGATAATGTGTGAAAATTTTCTTTCTACTGTATAATGTCAGGGGATATAGAACTGATAATCTTCCAACTATAAGAGTGAGTGGTAGCAAATGCATATACAGTGGTAATCTCTACATACTCGCACACATTTTCCTACGTATTCTGATCTTATTATATTCTTAAGAAGAAAAGTCTGTGTTTATTTCTCCACTGAGAAAAATAATCGCTTGTGCAGCAATTCTCAGGCTAGCACGTCCATCCATGGTGTGTACAGTGATAGCTGGGCCCTGGATCATCGGAGGCACTGAGGGGGTGCGTGCCCAGGGAGATCTCACCCACAGTGCCACACGCAACCCGCTGCCAACAGTGTCTGCCTCCCACCACGGCCATCTTCAAAGTCATCTTTTCTTAATTCCCCTGTGAGCAATCTCTAGCTGTCACAGATGTGCCACAGAAATGAGAACCTCCCCAACCCATTTGTAAGGATGTGTGATCCCTGCTATTAAAAAGCATCTGAAAATCTGGGCCAGCGACATGCCTCTCCTGCCCACTCACAGTCCTCCTACTTCTGTCTCTCCAGCTACTTACACTGTCCCCAGTTGTGTGCTCTGAGCACCTCAGAGTCAAACTCCTTGCACACTGCTTCCATAGAGGGAAATTATTATTGTCCTCCTGTGCAATCAGGTGGGGCAGTCTGAAGCTGCGTGGTAGAGCTGAGCACACATTTCCCTAAACCAGTGCCACGGTAATGGGGGCATCTTCCATTCCCTCTTGTAAGCTGTTTTGGGTAGTCAGACTCCTGCAAGCCTGCGGGAGGCTATCTTTGGGAGCCTGCTCCACAACCCAGCCAGACTTTGCAGAAATACCCAAAGCTTCACTCCAGGTCAATGGTGTGCCGAGGCATAGGGTTAGAGGAACTGCTTCCCTTGCTATCAGCCCATAGCTAGAAAGTTCGATTCAAAAACACCTTAGATAAGTAGTAAACATCCTGCCTAACTTCAGTCATCTACAGATAGGCATCTAGTCCAAACTACCTCTTTAGGACTTCTCTGTTGTCAATGGGAAGGGATATGCATCTCCAAAAGCTGATTTATCTCTTCTTCCTGAGATAAAACACTGTCTGGAGGTGCTTATCTCTTTCCATTAACTACAGAGGGAATCCAGATGACTAGCTGAGATTGAATGCTAGAAAGCTGAAATTATATCAAGTAAATCTCACCCATAGATAGGGAGCTGCATGAGAAATAAAGGGAAAAAGAGGGGGGGTTCCGAGCAGCCAGAAATCAGGCAAGGTGCATGACAGTCATTCTGCTGCCAGACCCCACTTTTCCTCCAACTCCATCTACCATCTCTATAGCAGACTGCAATGACCTTAGAAAATATCAGCACTTTAATAACCAAAAATACACCATCAAAAACTAAAGCATAATACGTATCCCAGCAGAGAAGCCTCTTAGGAGAAATCTACACGAAAACAGGAGCTTTTAAGTTTTTGTCTCAAGGGGCTTAGAAACGTTGCTCATTCCTGCAATTTTATAACAAATCTTACACAGGGCTGTTCATCCTAATATCCCAGTTCTCTTACCATGCAACACTGCAAGATTTTTGGGAGGAAATAAGTGGGGTACTGAAAAAAAAAAAAAAATGCTCCTCCTTCTCACTCCACTGTCAGAAAGCTATAACGGGAAGATGCTAATCCACTATGCTAACAGCAACAGCTCAAGTTCAAAGGGCAAATAAGGAAAACTCCATGCTCATTATTTTAACAAATCTCGTAACTGGCAATGCTATCTTCTTCTTGCACCAGCACGGCTGATTTACGATTTTTCTCACGCAATGTTCTGAAAACAGTTTTATGGGTCCCGAAGGCCCTTCACCAGGCAGAGGGGTGGATTATAATTTCTGACATGGATTATAATTTCTAATTTATCACTCATCATAATATTACTCTCAAATGAAGACTATCTCCTCTAACCTCCAAAATTTGTCCACGGCTAATTGTGCACTGCTGAAAATCGTCCCCAAGGACTGCAACCCACCTCCTTTGCAGGGCTTTCATGACTGATCTGTGAAAAGCTATTATGCCAAAGCCCATTCCTGTCCTAAGAAGTTTTGGGAAATCTCTCTGCTGACTTTGTTGATCCCTCATAACTCAACACCTGTCACTGGAGCACTAACTCCTAACCACTGTATTTAGCCCAATGCCCAGGGCACCAGGCGGTTCCCCTGGGCATTACAGCAACAGAGGACCCCATCACAAGCCAGGCAGGGCTGGTGGGGCTGTTTGTGTTCAAACAGCTCGCAACTTGGCCCTCTACCCATTGCCAGCCTTTCTGAGCAAAAGCACAGGCTGGGTGTGGGTGCTCACGGTTTGTGAGAGTCAGGTTCCTAGCCCTAATAATATACAATTAAAATCATAAACTGAGATACTAAAAAAAAAATTGAAATTAGGCAGAATGGCTACGGCCTGCTATAAAGAGCAAGGCAACCTATGGGATTAGTGTATGTCCGCAGGGTGCACATATTTCTGAGACAGGCTGTCACAGCACACCGTAGCGGTAGATTTAGTAGATCTGGGGAAAGGCATTCCCCACCTCCCCCCTGTTTTCACTGCTATAAGGTATAGCTCAGTGGTTTCCGCAGGAGGAGAGGTGGCCTCTTGGACGCAGTCATCCTTACAAGTTAAAGCTCTTCAGAAGGATTTGGAGTGCCGAATTCAGGAGTGATCAGAGACTTCTGAACTATTTATACCCTCTGACAGATACGCAGATTAACGTCAGGGTCTCTGCAATGGCAAAACTGACACAGGCGGGAGACCTGAGAGTCTCCTCACAGAGACCACAGAGCAATTGCAACCTGCACCCTCAGCGTTCACTTTCCCCCAGGCTCCCCCCTCAACACTGGCCCATTACAATTAAACCACTATGCAGGATTTAAAAATAAAAAATAATAAATTTTTTAAAAAACACCTGTCAGGATCCATACACCAACTCTAACTGGTCATCCAGGCTCAGCAGGTCAATGGTGTAGCAAAGTTAGGAAATGACACAGAGGGAATAGCCTCCAGTCAGTCAGAGCACAGCTGCAAAAATCTGTGCTCTGTCCCTCGCTGCGGCTCATGCTACCTTTTCCTTTTTCACTTTCAACTTGAAATGATGTGCTTTGCTCCCAAATCTTAGTTTCAGCCTGGGATTCCGGCTTATCCTGGAAAGCTTTTAATAGGTTATTTTCTCTGGACTTCTGACCGACTTGGGCAGCCTCACTGCCCACCTCCAGCTCGCAACAGCCAAAGTCCTCTCAGTGAGTCACATCTGCAAGTCCCACACGGGGCTGAGCCACATGTTTGGTTTGGTGTGGCAAAGCACCCAGACAGTAAAACAAGCAAAAGAAAATATTCCACTCTTCCGCAGCATTCATTGCCACCACAAGTGTTACCGAGGCCCAAATGTTAAAAACAGCATGCGTAAGGTCTTGTGGTTTGTGCCATCCATCGCGCATAAGCAAGGATGAAGAGATGCAGTCTGTTACAGGCACGGCTACACAACAGTTCTCTCACAGGGAGATTCTGGAATTGCAGCTGAAGTACCTGGTTCTTGCCCTGCCACGGCAGCACCCTGCAATGCGTCAGTCACTGGACAGACCCAGGCAGAAAGCTTCCTGCTTTCCTAAATCCTCATCTAAAAGCCTAGCAGAGCGTATTCCAAGTATCTGCTCTCTTCCAGAAATCACACAGAAATACTGCAAACCTGCATTTCTTAGAGACTGAGATTTTTCTCTACTTCTGGCTCAAGCAGGGCTAGTATTACTGTACCACAAAAAGATAGCTTTACAGCCATAGAGGACAAACCAATGAATTCTTTAAGGGCCTATATATATGTATGTATATATACACTATACACACACACACACACACACACACAAAATATACATACACACACTATAGTCCCAATTGATTCGGTGGTCAGGTGCCTTATTTTCAAAAGGACTTTTTTGTGTAAGAGTCCCTTATTTTTTTACTGTTGGACTTGAGATACCCAAAAATGGCTGTTTGAAATGGAGAGTGCTATCCCCAACAGCAGCCAATAGAAGACGTAAGCAGTGTCAAATGCTGGAAAGGACATCACCGACTAAATAGAAAAAGATTATGTAAAGCCAGGTTCCCTAAAACTTGGTTTGCATCCACTTTTGCTTCCAAGTCCCTGTGTATTAAGCAGGTCATAGCTGTTTGAAGCTGTTTGGGAAGCAGTTTGAATTCTTCAGATGAGAAGTGCCAAAAGCTTCCTCCAAGCTCAGAACTAGAGCTAGTCAGAAAACAGGAAATGTTTTGCATAACATTTTTGTAAGCCAGGGAGCTGAACATTATCCATTATTAAGACTGATATGAAACAATTTTTTGACCTAAAGACAAGCAAATGTTATGTACAGTACCATACCTTCAGGCTCAGGCCGAGAAAGAAGAGCTAAGTACTGACTGCAACTAGTTCCAGCTAAAATAATTTTTTTTTTTCAGTCCACTCTGGCCCTGTCCTTTGGTAATGGATTTTTTTTCCTGGGTCTCCAAGTAATCAGAAAGCATGAGCTTCATTTGTTATTGTCATCTAAAGAAAGCTGAAAGGGCACAAAGCTAGGGCTTGCAAAGCCTCACCCACAGGGCTTTGCTCATGGCTTCTGTGCAGCAGCTCTGCCGTCTTAACATGCTCTTCAGTCCTTCTGATTTCCCAATACAATTTTAAATTAGAAATGCACTACAGAAGGGGTGACGACATCGCTAACACACAAAGAACTTCGTTAAGTTAAATATAACGTATGATGCTCATACTCTTGCAACTCACACTAAATATGGAGAATTTCCAGCCCCCAAAGTTATCTGATCTACAAGGACAACAGCAAGAGAATAACCAGAAACCACTCTGGAAACAACTGTCTTACCTAACAGCAGCATAATACCTTCTAGTTATTCTTCCAGCCACATGGAGGAAAAGTCTTGGTTACATGTAAGTACAGGCAAAAGCAGTGTTTGAAGTGAAGGAAAAAAAATAACCACCTTTAGCAGATAAAGAGAGAAAAGTACATGAGATGTCCACAATTAGCTTTTTATCCTCATAATTTAGAGCTCTCATTGCAGAACTGGCACCAAAAATTTCTAAGGTTCATCCTGAGTTATTGAAAATATTGTAAAACGAGGACAAAATGCCTGCTCCCAGGAGTCTCAGTACAGAGAAATATCAGCAAAGCAACCTTAAAATGGTTTCCTTTTCATATTGGAACTCTTTGGCTGGAGTCTGAAGGTGCAGCAACATGGAAAAATAAGAAGTGACTCTGAAAAAGCTACCAGCTAAAACAATATATCAACCGCCCCGTGGATTGGGTTTAAGTGTACAGGAAAAGATCTGAGATCTGATCGTGTAAATAAGCATTGAATAAATAGAAAACAGGTCTCCAATTCAAATAACCAATGTTAAAATTCTTTGAGAGAGCATAAGAAAGATGATGTTTCAACCCTCTAACAATGAAGTTCAGTAAAAATATATAGTGGATTTAAATATAAGGAAAGTATATCGGAAGGTAAAACTCCATAACTGGTGCACACACTATCTTTAAACATTGAAATCTTTGTATAAATTTGTATATAAATAAGCATTTAGAGAACACTGGGTGGCTTACAAGTCTGAAGTCTTTTCTACAAAATACGAAATCATGACAGGCTCTAAAACTAAGACAATAGTCAGTCAGCAGCAAAACTAGGAAAAATGTGGGTATTCACATGTTCAGAACCTGTGCTTGTCCTCTACATTGTGATGTTTCTCATAAATATAAAACATTTAAAAAATAATCACACTTGAGCACAGAACGTGCTTGAACATAGTTTGCAAAAAGATGTGGGGGATGGCCTTATCTTGTGAAGTAAAATAGGGAGGGAAAAAAAAAAAGCAATAGCTAGCACATCTACATTACCATATGGGCTTGAGAGATACTAGTTACAAGACAGGAATTCAATCCCTTAGACACAGAAAAATAATTCTAACAAAAGGAGCTGAACAACTGCAACCAGAAACAAACAAACAAAAAGCAATATTGATACTGAGAACAAGAATCACTTCAGCTAGCAGCAAGATATTGTTTACCCAAGGGCAAAATCTTTTCATCAGATCAACAATGCAAATATCAAAATCAGAAATAATGGAACAGCTTCAGATATAGAAACATCTGTCTTCATTGTCCGTAGATGCCAGCTCTGTGCTGCACCCTCACTGGGACAAACATGTTGGAAAACTAGGTGATGGTTTAGCTGGTAAGTGGGGTGGTTTTGGCCTGCTACATTCAAATATCCATGACTGCTCTTGATCTTAACTCTCGAGTATGTAAAAATGCAGTCTATCCAAGGTGCAATAAATGAGAAAATATCTTCAGCAGAGAAGTTCAAATTTCCAAATTCTAGGTGCTACTTTTATGACTACAAAGTAAGTGTGAAAATTTGAAGTGTTTAGCAATGTATGAGCTACCTATACAGACTTGCAACTGTGGATATAAACGTCTCAAAGAAAATATCGTCAGACAAGCATACAGAAAGAACAAAATCTGGTTCTAAAGAAGTTAATGGCAAGACTCCCGTTGACTTCACTGGAGTCGGAATTAGCGCTATATTACGCTTTCCATCTTTCTGTTTCAGGAAGATAAAAAGGACTTGTCCTGTTGTCCTTAGACTTCTCTACCTATATTTCGTTGCCTGTGAAACTGCAAATATCTTCCCTAGCCATGGGAGGGCATCCCCATGAAGACAGGGTTTAGACCACGCACAGTCACCTACCATCTCTTTTCTATCTCTGGTACCCTGTTCACCTCTGTTCTTCTAAGCCAGCACTGCAGGTGACATATAGGAAACCAGTATGCATGGCAGGCAGGCAACTTATATGTGGGCTCCTCCAAGCAGCAAAACCGCAATAGTTAGCAGGTCAGACTAGGTTGGAGGGATTTCCCACATAAAATTCCTACAGTCAGAAAATATCACCCTTCCTAAAGACAGATCAGCTTCGCTTACTAAACAAAAAGATAAAAAGTCACCACATATGAGGCTCTGCAGTTCCACACAGCAAAGAAATAGGACTTTTTGCAAGAAATATGCATCCCTTCTCTTCCCTTCTGGCAGTTGCACTTAGAATATCATTCACTGAAGAGCACAAGCAAGAACCACTGACCTTAGTATAACTAAACAGTACGACATCTCATAAAATGTACAGACACTACTTAAGGCTAACTCTCCTAAGTTTTCCCATGATACATATAAAAAAATGACAATAGCTTTTCAAGTTATAAAGTGTTCAGATGTTACTGAAAAAGGCAATCACTTTCTGATCTCTTCAAAAAAAAAGTGTAGAGATGTGATTATCTGTGTAAGTCTGACATATTTTTCCAGAGCAATGAAAGGATAAAACTTTCCCTCTTCTTCTGTTCTGAAGTCTTTTTTTTTTTTAAATAGCATCTTAAGGATTTTTGCATGTCCTTTCCTCCCCCTGCTTTGTAAAAGAACATAAGCATCCTAGGATTGCTGAGTTTAGAACATGTGAATTATAGAGGATCTTTAAGTCTTCACAGCAGCTGTTTTCCAAGCGTTGTTCTTAAATCATAAAAGATAGAATAAAATGAAAAAAATCCGAGCTCCAGGAAGAAAGTGTATTTGATCCTGCAGGACATATTTCAGAAAAGCACTCAAGAATCATCTTAATTAATTGGGATTATTCACTTCTGCAAAAGAAGGCATCTGCCTAAGCACTTAGATGGACTAGGTTGGGGTCCTGGAGCTCTGTAATCCTGACATCTTCCATTCCTGCTGGTCCTCATATTGTGGGAAGTACTGCTGCAATGTTGTATCAGCAATGTAGGAGGGGAAGATGATTTTTTTTTTTTAATTATAAAAACTGAAATAAAATAGGTTTCTCTCACATTTGGAAACACCAGAGTACATGCAGTGCCAAGAAGTCCATCCAGTTGTTTGGCACACGTTTGTGTCCAGATAGTAGGCGCAGGATTTATTGCCATACCATGCAGGACAAGGGACACCAGCTCCAAGCCCTTCTTACATCTCCTGGTTTCCTCTTTGGTGGGTGAACATGTGCAGGGTTTGTGCCTTTCTGTACCCTCCTGGAGCTGAGGAGTGATCAGTGTCTCCATCCTGCGAGTCGCAAGGAATCGTTCACAGTTCTTTGCCTGCACAGCTCAGCGCCCTGTGAAGCTGCAGGTAGATGTGCTGGGGCTTCGATGGGCTGCTGGTCTGTGTGCCATGAACACATGTGCTTCCAGAGCCTTCCCCTGCTGCTGCTTGCCAAGCCCAGACATTGCCATCCCTGCCTTAGCCTTTCCATTACAATTCTTTGTACTACCTTAGACTCAGATTTCTGACACAATGAAGAACTTATATCATGCCTCTCAGCTATTTCTTTGTCACCTGGCTGATGCCACAACACAGCAATGCGACGGAGCAGGTGGTGAGGGCAGAGCAGGGGCAGAGAGAAAACCCAGACTAACTTATCTCCGTCTTGGCTGCAAAGCCAAGGCAGACCTCAGTGCTAACACTCGGAGGCTGATGGGTGGAAGACGCTGTACAGCCTGGCAGAACATATCTGCTGTGTTGCCTATAGGGGACCGGAGAGAGACAGCCACCATAACATACCTGTAGCAGCAGGGAGCCTCCTCTAGCCCAGATAAACCCTATTTACCTCACTTGTATTTCTTATCTGAGAGTTCTGCTATTGCAATAAGCTACTGCTTTTCTTATCAAATTGAAAGGAGGAGCTTCTCTCCCATAAGGAAGTGTTGATAAGCTTGATTGTCCTGAATTTGCAGAATGGAAAACTATCCAAAGCATACAAATGGGTATGCATGACCAAAAGCAATAGTAGGGATAGTCTTACAGCATCAAAGATGTGTATCTCGCTTTGTTGGACCTCAGTCTTCCTCTTTCCTGTTTTCAAAGTCCTAAGGTTTTAGCTTTAGTAGTTCATTTCCAGCTTGAGAGGGAGGGTGTGTGAAACAGGCTCCTCTCCCATTACAGTGAATATAGAGGAAAAGGAGGGGTTTTACTGCTTTTTTTTTTTTGTCTCCCTTTGTCCTATAAATGCAGCATGACATTTGTTGGCCTGTTATCATCAACAGCCAAAATCTCAAGGGTCATGAAAGCAACTGGGGGAATGTTAGCACTGAGAACAGGTCAGGGGGGCTTCCTGGAGCACAGACTCGGAGAGCGCCGGCTGCTCTGTATGCATCTACATTTAGCCTTTTTTCTCGACTTGTGATCTCAGATTCTGGGAGCCGATACATAATAAACCAAAGCAGCTGGAGAAAGCTCTTTCTGGATCATGCCCAAGTGGAGCAGTTGCATGAAGGATTTCAGCAGCTTCCAAGGAAGAAGTTCAAAGACATCAAGGCGTGTGACAACTCTGGCAAGCTGCTGCAGTCTCTTTAGTGGAAAATTATGTTGAATATGAACTGTCGGAAAAAGTGTCTCTTTCTCTCACATACAGAAGACAATACAATTTATACCAGTGAGTTTATCACACAACTCCCTCATCAGAGAAGCAGGCGCTCCCCCTTACTAGATCTTAATTTATCCATTTCTAGTTATAAAAACTAACCACTTACGTGTATAAAATAACATGAATCTTTACACAAGTTTGGTGCAAATAAGTGTAATCAGGCAGAGCTCCACTGTAGTCAGGGTTACTACACCAATGTGCAAGTGCTTGCTGCTTATAAAGAAAGTATTTGCAGAAGCCCACACTGGACACTCTACAGACAAATGGGATCAAACTCTCTTTTCAGCTACACAGCTGGATAGCAGATAAAATTGACTGACAGCACCACAATGGCTATGATCCACAGTGAGGTATCAGAAAGGCAGAATTTGGCCCATATATTTGTGTGTGCGTCATTAAGAAAACACATACATATCCAAAGGATTTGAGAAAAATCCTTTAAACAGCAGTCATAACAAAAGAAGCTTGTAGCATCACCAAATCAAGGAAGTCAAACCTTCAGCGGATGCAAGACAAAAGTAGGTTCACTGCAAACAACATAGCTGTGCTAATTTATAGCATTGAAGATCTGGTTGTCAATCTGAATAGCCATCTCAGCAGTTATCCTCACCAAGAACACAGTGCAGGTAAGATTTACAAAGGAACTTTCTTCTTCGGTGTTTCATGCAGTAATTACTTCTCTCAATACCCCTCAGGTAACCAAATCACTCATTACATTTCCAGTGGTATTTCAACTTTGAATGTAAAAGGAAGATGTTACAAGGCCTGACAAAATCAAAACTTCTCCTCCCTATTAAATCAAGAATAGTATTTCTTGACTTTTAAATCACACTTCCAGCACCTGGCCTCTACCCAGACCACCTGCTCTTCCCTAGAGTCCCATCCTCTCCAACACGAGGTGATTTTCACGGGGAGAGCACTACAGGAATCCCTTCAATCTCCCATTACAAATACTTTATCTGTACTGCCAGTAGAGCTCTTATCTCTTAAAACAGATTGTGCTTCTAGGATGCGGATCCTAAAATCTCAGGGAGAGAGAAGGAAGGGAAAAAAAAAAAAGAAGAAGAAACACTTTCCCCTGCCTGCCTTTCACGGGCTGCTAATGGTCCATGGCAGTGTCCCATCTCAGAGGAGGCTCCTCCTCAGCATCTCCAAGCCAGCTCGGCTCTGCCCCAGCTTTCCTTTCTCCCCCACCCCAAAAATGATCCTTGCACATGCAAAGGCCAGCCATGTTCTCCTGGGCAAAACTCCACCCTTTACAAGTCACTCTCCCTGCTATTGTTAAACATCAAAATATTTTCATTTTTTGAGTTTAGTGGGCTTTTTCCTTCTCCCCTATTTCTAAGCTAAGCTATAACCACTGGAATTGAGGAAGATCAGGTTTCTTTAAATGAAATGCTGGGTGCCTGCAAGACATCCTATTCTTACAGAAAATAGCATATGGAACACATAGACCACCACACTAAGAATTCATGAACAAGCTCTTAAAATGTTAATCCAGAGGCTACTTTTGTATTACCTGCATAGCAAACATTATAGCTCTAACTTCAACTGGTCATAACCAAAAAAGACAAATGTAGGATACTATTGTACAATGCTGGATTAATTGTTCAGTCGCACAATAATATCCTACATGCGTCTTAAGACATTCCCAATGATCCAACTGTATAAACCCATAGAAAGGTTGTTATGGGATTCCTTATTCTATAGAAATAATTAACCTTACTTTTCCAATTTTTGTTCATTGGAGAGAACGTTTTACTAACTCGAGATTTAGACAATAAATATTCATCCTGCCTGGTCATGTCGCCATCCTAAGACAATAACCATAATTAACAGTACTATGTTCTTTTCCTAGAGGTGTTTACCCACTATCACATTTTAGGTGCCTTAAGTAGTTATTGAATAAAAACAAAAACACCTGAAACGTACCAGTAACAAACTACAGCATGAAATAATTAAAGCCAGAGCATGTCATGCTCTGGTCTCTAAAATAATGAAGGTAATATGAATAACACCTAGTGTTCAAACAGCACCTCTTAACACTATCTGCTATTTACTGATGCAGAAATAGAGGCAACGTAAAAAGGGGCATGGGCCAAGGTGACCCAGCATGTTGGTAGCAAAGTCATGGCTGAACCATAGGAAAAAAAATCTGAAGACTCAAGTCCTCACTGTCAGAGGGAGGATTCCAACAACACTGTGGTATTTCAGGTGCATACACAGCAGTATCACTGAATCCATGCATGGCACGTTTCTTACTTTACCATCTCTGCCACAAATCTTGTGTTAAGGACCTGGTTCTGGAAGATGACCAGAAGATACTTTATCACACCCTATCTACAGGCACTACAGCTACAGCAACTGCACCTTCTGTTTTACAGACTGCTATAGAGTATAGTGTACCCAAAAATGCCACCCAAACAAATGAGACCTTGACTGCATCAACTCAGCTTTAGCTGACTAATGTGGTTTGAGATGGAAAACGAAGGAGTTTGAGTAAGTGCTGTTGACTTCATACTTTTTGGACCACAACTAGGCCAGAGACCAGAGAGTGCAAGAAACCTTACATGTCCATAGGCATGGAGGAAGTCAAAGACTTTGGGGTGGGGCTACATAATTAGCAAAGCCATTGGTGTCTTACGCCAACAATCTGTTACAGAAAGCAATAGATACAAAAGGCAGTAGCCATGGAGCATGGGGGACACCATCCATGTGTGTCTTAGGCAGAAGGCTCAGGCTGAAGCGGACTCACTACGTGTAGGAATCGGGGCACTAGCAGGTTCCCAACACATCAAACTGTTGGAGCAAGGGTCCCGCTCCCCTGTATCTGTGATGCTGGGATGAACTGGCAGGAGATCTGATCTGTGCAAGTATGTGGAATGTGCAAGTCAGTGAATGAGCTTTGCAGGTTAAAAAACAAACAAAGTCTTTGAATCGTTATTCAAGTCAAGAAATTTTAGACCATTACCGAGTTATGTGGTTCTGCTCTTGCAGCCACCCCACTCAACTCCCCCTTACGTAGTCATAGATATTAGCTCTCTGAGTTTGTTCAGGTAAGATTGGAGTACTCACACTGACTGAAGTAGATTATCCCAACTTTATACAAAACAGCCTTTTCCTTTTGGAAAGGAACATGCTGAATGAAGAAGAAAGTCACTTCTTCATAGGGCTGTCAGTGCCTCCCATAAAATCCTTGGACAAACTGACGAAGTACAGGCTACATAGACAGCAACGTGGACTGAAAACTGGCCAGACTGCTGGGCTCAAAGGATCACAGTCAGCAATGCCAAGCCCAGATGGAGACCAGTCACTTGTGCTGTGACCCAGGGGCTTAACCTGTTCACTAGTGACCTGGGTGATAGGGCACACCACCCTCAGCAAGTTTGCAGTTGATACAGAACTGGGAGGAGTGGTTGATAGACGAAAGGGCCGTGCTGTGATTCAAAGTAACCTCAAGAGGCAAGAGAAATGGGCAGAGAGGAAACGCACGAAGTCCAACAACGGGAAATTAAAATCCTCCCACACCTCTGGAGGAATAACCCCATGCACCAGTATAGAGTAGGGACCGACCGGCTGGAAAGCACCTCTGCAGAAAAAGAGTTGGGGTCCTGATGGACCACAAGTTTACCAGGAGCCAGCAGTGCACCTTTGCAAAAAGGCCAGCAGCGTCCTGGGCTGCATTAAGCAGTGTTGCCAACAGGTTGATGGAGGCAATCCTTCCCCTTCACTCAGTGCTGGTGAGGCCACATCTGGAGTGTTGAGCTAAGTTCCAGGCTCCCCAAGCACAGGAGAGGTATGGACTTACAGAAGCAAGTCCAGCAAAGGGCTGTGAAGATGATTAAGGGATTGGAGCATTTTTCATATGGAAAGCTGGGACTGTTAACCCGGGAGAAAAGAAGACTGGGGGGAGTACTGCAGATCTGAGCAGTGCGCATATATAGCTGATAAAGGGAGTAAAGAAAACAGAGCCAGACTCTTCTCAGCAGCAGCCAGAGAAAAGGCAAGAGGCAATGAGCGCAGTGAAGTACAAGACGTTCCATTTAAACACCAGGGGTTCTTTCGTTGTTTTCTAATGTGAGGATGATCAAACACTAGAATAGGTTTCCAGAGAGGCTGTAAAGTCTCCATCCTTGAAGATAATCAAAATCTGACTGGACACAATCCCAAACAACCTGTTTTAGCTGGCTCTGCTTTGAGCTGGGGGTTGAACTAGAAAAATCTTTGAGGTCCCTTCCAACCTTAGCCATTCAGTGATTTATGGTGTTCCTAAATCCCACAGACATTTGATACTGTTCTCCCACTGTTGCCCCCCCCCAAAGTAGCAATGAATCATTTGTCAGAACATACCTATGCACAACCAGCTCCCTCCACCAGCAAGCTTTACCTTGAGTTACAAAGAAAACTCAAGGTCAACAGAACCTAATTGCTCTCACGTTTGTTTCCAGTTTCAGAGTAAACCCTCTTAATAGCAAATGTTGCAACAGCATTGCTTGCTTTGTTCTCTTAAAGGCGGTAATGACTATAAAGCTCAAATAGCTTTCTTCCTAGTTGGAAGTGTGTTGGACTTGGTCATGAAGGCTGGATTCAGGAAGTGCCATTGAGACAATGAGGGTTAATTACCAGCTTTCTGCATGGGTTGTGATGGCAAGCAGCCTCCGCTCCCTTTTAGACAGACTCGGCTTCTTAAACACACCGATCAGACGGAATATGACCATGTTCCAGTGTTTACAATGTCAATCCAGAATTTACAAGTGAGCAAGTAGTAGTGAACCTGCTATTTTGAATGCAGGAAAAAAGTAGTGTTTCTCCTATCACAGTAATAACATACAGAAGTTCCCAAGAGCTGGTCAAGACTTTCAAAGAGGCATGCCCTTGCACTAGCTTGAAATAACATGGAGAAGACTCAGAAAGAAAACAAGTTTTCCTCCTGCGCCATTGGGAGAAAGTAATTCGCAGCAGCTCTCAGAGGGTGCAGGTCCCTTCCGCCAGGCTGCTTCAGTGTTTCTAGCTGGAACATGGAGAAGCCCCAGCTCCTCTTCCCCTCAACCTCAGTTCCAACCTCCTGATGGGGCAGGTGACCTGAGCTCTTCTCCCTTTCCTTTCTCTCAAGCCATGAATCAAAGGTAGCTAAGAGCAGCAAAGCTTTGGAAAGGATAATAAAATGCTGTTCCATTTCTGTTTCCAGTTACTTTAGCCTGCCCACCACTAATTCATCTGATAAAGATATGGTTTTTGTCTCATCAACTAACCACTGCCACATAACCCACACTTTACGTGGTGTCAGCAGAGGCGGGGAAAAAAAAAAAAAAGCAACACAGCTCAATGCTTTGCAGAGACACCAGCATCATTTTGCCAGCAACACAGCTCAATGCTTTGCAAAGACACCAGCATCAAACCCCAATAACTTCCTCTCCAGCAAGAGCAGCATGCTCAAATCAGCACGGCATGCTTCCAGGTCCACAGACCCGTGCTAACGAGCACACATTTCTTTCAGGGCCTCAGCAAGTAACTCTGGGCAGTACAATATATACCTTTGCAGATACCTCAATGTATTAAAACTTTCTCCCTGTAGACATAATATTATCAGTAAGATTGCCACAAAATACGTTCACTTTCCTCTCATTTAAAAGAGATGACCAAAAGGCAGAACCCTGTTTCTACTTCCATCATTGATTTTAAAACATGAGTTTATTTGTTACTCTGTGAAACAGGTCTAAAAAAATTGGGACAGATCCTTAGCTCAAAAAAGCACCAGAGACATCATTACTTACCCTTGATGACGTTTCAAGGAAAACAAGGAATACAAGACAGTAACTGCATTATTTTTAAATATCTTGTGCTGAATTAAAGGCTATGGGCATGTCTGTCTTCTGCTGGAACAATTTGGTGTGGAAATGAAGAACGGTTTATCTAGAAGAAAAGTTTAATAGAAAATGTCTTTTCTTCTTGACAAATTATGTGCCACAAGCATTTTTTTAATGGTTCATCCACTAAAGTAAGAATTTATGGCAGTTTAATTCCCTGAGTTAAAGGGGAGAAAAATGTAAATGATGCTGCAAAGGTAACTGGGCTACCAAGAAGCAGATGGCTTTAATTACCTATTTACAGAATTGTTTATACTGGGAATTTGAAAGAGACACACAGTTTAGAAACAATACTCATTGTGGGAACTCTCTGTACATTTTAATTAAGCCAGATTTTAAATGGGAATAAAAGGAGATTATTGAATGTTACCCGAAGTCAAATTGACACTTCAAAATCATATGTGCCTTGCATACAAAGATTTAGTTATGCCAGATGTGTACAAAGATACACAAATCTGTACATGCTGAGCCTCATCATCATTTTTTGCTGCTGTTTCCTGCTGTTCCAGTCCTGCAAAGAGGCCACAGCTGCATACGGCAGCATTACTGCATGAAGGAGTCCTGTTCACTGGGTCAAATTTGTGTCTGGATTTCAGTGGGGTTCTGTCAGAGGTGAATTCAACTCCCAGTGCTGCCCTTCAGCGCTCCAAGCCTGATCCTCCTTTCCTGGGGAATCCTTTCACTGTGCCAGAGCTTGAAGCAAGAAAGCACAGCCAGCCTCGACCAGGTGTGAGCACCTGCTCGCCTGGCCCAGCCCTCACTCGGGGCACAGTTACAGCAGCGATGCTGAGCCAACCTAGCAGCTTGCTGCTGCCAGCATGGGGGGATGAGTTCCCACCCACAGCTCTACTGCCTTTCTTCCTCACTCCCAGTTGTCGCTCATCTCCCACTACTTTTGTGGGTTCCCAGAGCCCTTCCACGAGCCAGTGCACATCATTAACAGAAAATGTTTTTCGCTGGGTAGTGAGCTCTCACCAGCCCCAGGTGCAGCAGAAGGACAGGGCAGGACCACGCACCCACTGGGAGCTGCTGCAAGCACCACAGCCTCCCTCCAGCCACCACGAGCAGATGAAACCACACCTCAGACCAGCTTTTGCAAATCAGTGTAAACAAGCGCAAAGCACTCTAAGGATTGCCCAGTGTACTAATTAAAGTACAGTTTCCTTCAGTTCTTTTATCCCCTTCAATCCTTACCAAGAGCTTTAATGGGTACAGAGTCAAAAGCAACCAAGTTTAGAGCAGCTAACCAACCTACATGAGAATACCAGCCCTGTGCACATCCTTGTGCATACTAAGTCCCAAGCGAAAGGTGCTCACTTAGAGCACTTCAACCTACACCACCTCGTCTACGTATTTACTAGATCAGTCTAAAATTGCACTTTAATTTAAACCAGTTAATGGATGCCAGGCATTATGTACAACTTGGGGCAACAATGAGCACTTTTTTTTTTTTAAATAATCAAGATCAAACATAAGTAGCATAAACACACTAATAAATCAAGTGAGCAAATTATATCTGCAAAGAAAATATGCATAAGGACGGGCTATTCAGCTTCAGTGACTCAGTACAAACAAACCCCTGGGGCAAAGAATAATTACAGCATACTCTCTGCAAATGAATAGAATAACCATATCAAGCCAAAATTCAAATGTATGGCAACTCTGAGGTGCTTCCAAGTCAGAAAGAGAAGCCACCTAGAAACGTTTTGCATATGAGACAAATCAAGAAGAGAGGAGCACTCTCTCTTCACCTCTCCTGGAAAAACTGAAAATATACATTACCTCACAAAGAAAAAGCCTCAGCCAAGATACACTATTACAAAGAGAAACAGCTACCAGGAATTGCCCAGGCAGTTTGTGGGATAACAGCATGCCCTCTGGGAATTATGCCTGACATGAAATGGTTGTATCAGTCCCAATCACACTGGTGCAACACCAGAAGTGGGAGGTGATTTCACAAGTTTGGACTGAAAATTGTCTTTTCTCAAACTGTTGCATATTCTTAAAAGCCATTATGTAAAAGTTAGTCACTTCTTACTCAGTTGAGACCACAGTCGATAAGTTCACTGATACTGAGTTTTTCCTGCTCTTGCAAACACTTTGGACACTTCTGTATTTCTTCTCTTGGCCTGAGACTGTAAAGTCTTTGGGACCGAGACCATACTTTTTTCCTAAGCACATACACTGCAAGGGGCTTCTCACAGATGAGGCTGTTAAAATCAACACAGTTGCTCCTGCATGGCAACATTTTCAGCTTAGCTAGCACTAGTGGTTCACAAGAGACCACCTGCAGGATCTTTACAAATTAAATTTTAAGTTTTTAAATTCCATATACATAAAAAAAAAAAAAATTGAGAGGGAAAACAGAAGTAACAGGTATTCAAAGCTTAGCCTAGTATTTTTTCTGTTGCCAGTGAAAGCCACCACAGCAAAGGGATTTCACTTTTCCTTTCTCCCATAAAATTTCAGTCAATGATCCAGCTTCCTCACATTGATATGAAAGACTGCAGAAGGTGTGGGGCCTCAAACCAAGTCCATACTATGTTGTTTAAAAAAAAAAATCAGAATTTCATGGAAAAACA
The DNA here is from genome assembly GCA_013399475.1 of Chauna torquata. Classification (NCBI taxonomy): domain Eukaryota; kingdom Metazoa; phylum Chordata; class Aves; order Anseriformes; family Anhimidae; genus Chauna; species Chauna torquata. The sequence continues at coordinate 31,519 of VXAL01004687.1, read as the reverse complement.
TCAAACCATTACAGCATGTGCCAGCTGGGGACCTATTCTTTATGAAGAAAAAAAAAAAAAAACAGCCAGAAAGAAGATTGTGGCAGAACTCCCACTGCATTCAACAGGACTGGGTTCTGTCCTTGAAAGTCTCTTCCATTTTGATCTATGAAAAGTTTCTAAGGTTTATCTTTATCTTACTTCTAGATTCCAGGTATACTTTTACCTTCTCATTCTATTTGTAGACATCAGCTTTCTATTATTTTTTTTTAATACTTTTTTTTTTTTTTATCACCCCGGCTGTTATGATTTTTTGGCATACTGACTGCAGCCTTCTGGACTATGCTAATCTCTGACAAGACTGAGACACAGACCTAACTAAAATTGTCTAGTACAGCCAACACCGTGCTCAAAATAGTTTCATATTTTTTTAATCTATTTTTACTGGCTAGGGCAAGATTTAATCTTTCAATCACAAGGTTGTGCCTTAGATTTTATTTTAAAATGTGTTAGAAACATTTTAAATACATGTTTTACTATGTGTATCTTCTGGTGTGGGTTAGATAACTTCAAACCCATATAAAATTAGGAGACATGAGTTAGTCTTTGGCAAGCAGAAATATCCCATAAGTTGCCTTTTCCAGAAGAGTGTCTTATACTGAAAGCCTGATTATAGTTATGCCAATGTATGACTATACCTGAAGGACATGGCATTTTTAATGCACAGTCACCTTGCCTCTACATCGCAATTTATTTTTTTAAACCTCCCCGCGCCCCATCCAGTTGCTCAAAACACCATATTTCGTCAGCTTTATGCAGCCAGAAAAAAAAAAAAAAGTCAAAAAAAAAAGAATGAAATTTTTCAAAAAGTTTGCTTTAGTTTCTGTTGGATTTCTGCTCAGCTGTGGGAATGGGAAAGAGTACGAGATCTGCAGGAATCCCTCAACTGACATTAGTCAATTTTAGCTTCAAGGATAGAGCTATTAGAGGGTACTCTGCATTTGCTTTTGTCTCTTGGTCACTAAGAAGTAGCAATTTTGAGATTTTTTTTTTTTATGAAGTTTGTCCTTGAATTTTAATTTTTAAAGCTTCACCCCATTTTAAAAAGCCTTGCAAGCCAAACTCAGTATGGGACCAGGACAGAGGCCGTGGCAGACCATGGTACGTGTGCCTGGGGCCATGTTTTAAGAGATGTGCTGTAAGTGAGGTAATAAGAACAGCAAGACTGGACAGACACAAAATTTGTAATGTCCCATATAACATGGGAAAAAGAAGAAAGATACTTGTATGCTGTGACTGGCAGATTACTAGGATGGTGGGAGCATTTCGTACTGCAGGCCTCCCAGAAGGGAATCAAGACCGACATTACAAGGAAATGAGATTACAAAATTGAAGAATGGCTTAAGTGCTCCTCAGGGCGCTGCGGCAGCAGGCAGGGGCAAGCCGGGTGCACCAAAGCCCCCAGAGCGGCGACCTGGTCCATCCCGCGCTTCCTGCTGCTGCTTAGCCCTTCCCCACAGCCCCCACCAACACACAGGCAGATTGTTTCACGGGCTCAAACCAACAAAAGGGCTTTTTCACCCACATCTCACACCAGCTGAGTCACGAGGGCTGGGAAGCCAAACAGCTGGCCACCACTCCACAAGAGCACTCAATGAAATGACTCAATTGAGGCTCAGTTCCCTTTGTCACAGATCTCAAGGTAAGAAATAGTGCTGTAACAGAACACCGCATCATCTTGGCCCTTGGATTAAAGGGTCCACTTCCAGAAGAAATCGGAAGAAATTGAATTGAAGAGAGCGCTATAGCAAGAGGGAAGTTTGACTCCATGCCTCATGGTCGAAAAACAGAGCTGGTAGGGGGGGGATTTTGGGATCCTGCTCTCAGCTCTGCACTTAACTTGCATGGCAAGTCGAAGCTCACACTTCAGAAATCTAAAGTTTTTGATCTGCAGCTGCAGACAAAGTTTGTTATTCTGAGCCCTACACACTAAAACCCCTCACGAGTAACCCCATTTTGAGAAAGCTGTCCTTAACCAACTTAGATTTCAGTCTCCCCTCCAAGCTGGGCATGGTAATGCCAACCTCTATCAGAGGAAGAGCAAGAGAGGCTTAATTAATTGTTTATAAATTCCTTTGAGGTCTCAGAAGAAAAGTACTACTTAAATATTTAAAACTTAGTATGAACTCCTAACCTTTTAGAAGTCGGAAAGTAGTTTTCTCTAGATATGCAGAAATGTCTAGAAGTGATTGTGACTGAATCTATGAGATAGTGGTATCTATACAAGTAATATGGAGGCAAACAAGTCTAGGATTTTCATTAGAGATTTGCTAAGGTTGTATTAATTTATAAGTATACACTCATTAGCAAAACTGATACATTTCTAACATCTGACAAGTGTTGCCTCTAGCGTAACACTGTAACGGGGACCTACCATCAAAGATACCAGCCTAGAGCATACTGGGTCCTAATAACAAAGTTAACCATTAGAAACAATACCAATTATTGAAACAGATTTAATTTAATAATTGTAGTACCAAAAAAGTCACTTACACTTGGCATATATTTGTCTCTAGTACGTCTTTTCTGCAGATATTTCCCACTTACAAAAAAGCATGGACAAAGTGTTCTTTTGCCAGCAAAGAAAGAAGCTTTTTGCTGTATCAGGACAGCATAGAGCTGATTGTAATTTGCCACCTTTTTAAAATACAAGTTGTGTCTCACATGAATGTTATTTCCTGCTAGAAAAATAATTTTATTGAGCATGTTTTTACAAATAAAGTGTTCAGGTTTTTAAAATAATTTTAGGGACACTGGATTTCAACTACAAAAAAAAAAAAAATGGAAAAGACAGGAAGGGAAAAAGATAGGGAGAGAGGACTTCATGAAAACTAGTTTTTTTTTTTTTTTAAGTGTATTTGCATAAAGTTCTTTTTGAAGTGATCAAAATGAATAATTTGATGGTTTCTCAAAAATTGTCATCCTTACTTGTTCCTTTACTGGCAAGCTGTAACAGTGCCACAATGTCTGCTAGGTGACAACTCAATCAGCAGAGCAGCTACAGCGAGAGATTCTTGCAGGAAGCACTCAGACAGCTAGCATTTTCCATTCTTAACAAGAGTGAACTTCATTACGGAGGAATAAGCAACTTCTAGAAAATAGATCAGCTCCTAAAATACAGCCAATTTTTCTAGTTATGCAAAGCAAATGAAAAGCTGATGTTAACATTTGCACGCTTCAAAAAATGTAAGGCATTGCATGCAACTAAAGCTAGTATAACCTTGGCAATAGTCATTACCTGAAAAATGAAAGAGTAACTTTTATTTTTCATTTGTTTCCATTAATCTTCTTCATTTTTTCATGTTAACATACTGCTTGTGAAAAGTGATAGATTGGTGGTAAGGAAGACAAACCCTTCATCATACAAAAAAGATTAAGTGTTGGCTTATGCAGGAGAATTTTTCTTGTGGTAGTCCAATAATGCAGATACAGTGGGCATGGGTTTCAGAAGCATGCATCTGAAGATCCACTTATTTTACCGCCTCTGCAAAAAAATCTCTGAAAAGATTCCCAGACTGACACAGTCATAGTCATCCTCAGTAGGAAGTCAGAACCTGTTAGTTTTATTAGAATATTGAATCTGGAATTGTGACTTCCAGGCTTCTCTTCTTTTCCTGTTCTTGCAGTTCAGATAAGGTAATCGTGCTTTGTCAAATTAAGAAGCATCTCTGAGTGCTGTTTAAAGCAACTTTTTGAAAAACACCATGCCCCAAAAAAGCATTCTCATTAGTTTTTAATAAATGTATAATAAATGCAAAATTTTGTTTCTGAAATATACATTTTGAAACTGTATAAAGTCAACACTTTCAGAAGCGACTGGTAACTTAGGTGCATTGACTAAGGTGCCTAAATGGAGACATCTCCAAATATTTGGCTTCAAGAGCAAGGATGTGTTTAATCATCAGTCCCCGTTGCAAATCTAGGACTGGGCGTCTGTTCAGAGTAACCAGAGTCAGTCATCGTTCAGTGGTAGCTGTGCATGGTTTCTGCCTGAGGAAAGATTCCTTTGGTCTCCTATGCAGGCAGGGACCCCACCATTTCACTGCTCTTGGAACATACCTTCAGTTACTCCTATCTGTAATTAAAGCTGACATATCTTATGTGGGCCATTCACCTTTTATTCAACATGAGCAGCGTGTAAAAAATGGATGAAAGGTTCACAGAAAGGAAGCAGTTAAATGATAAAAATGTGAAATGTTATGCAGCAAGCTGTGTACAATTAACTAGAATTCAAATATACACCTTGTTCCAATCCAAGCCATTTATCAGATAAAAATAGTCTGCTAGAAGAATGTCATGATTAATGAGGTGAGACTCCAGCTAATTACTGTTTCCTCCAGAAGTAATTAGGTTGGCATTGCTAATCAAGATGAATGAACACTCTGACCCGCTTTTTTAAATGTAAAACTATGAGCTGCAGCAGCAATAACATCATTTAGTTCAGGCAATGTAGTCTTTATTAGGCTTGTAGTTTGATTAAATTCTTTTGTTACACCAGGCTTTCCACACATGAACAGATGAATGCTGTGATGTTCAAAGAGTTTGTCACCCTTAATTAAAGACTGAAAAGGCTTGTTCAATTCACAGGCCAATACACAGGACAGCTCTAAATTGATAGCTTTTAAGTGGGGGATAACTGAGGGAGTCATAGGGTTTGCCCATCTGCAAGAGGATCCCTCCTCCTTCCACAGCTTTCCGTCATAGTAGCTGGAAAATTAATATCAGATATTTTTGTATTGATTCCATTAGCCAACACTCATTTCAACAGAGCACCTTTTCACATGCAGCTACGCAGCTTCACTTGTATAAGGAGAATCCATTATGAATTAAAAGAAAAAGCTGTAAGAAGTGTGTCCAAAATTGAAGCTAATTTATCATGCTGTTTCTGACTGCGACCCTTTTGCACAACTAATAAGTCCCAGAATAGCCTTGTCCCCACCTTTCCAACAGTTTACGACAACGTATGTCACTTCATACTTGAGGGGTGGGGGAAGCTGGGAAGTGCCTCCATGATGAGGAGATAAAATATGGTAGAGTTAATGCATAGTCATTTCCTCTCTCACCACTTCCTATTACATAAAGCATTTCCTTATTTGTTTTAGCTTAACACTAGGTCCAAATTTTCACCTCAGAATTTTCATTCAAAGCACAAACTTGGTGGGATAAGAAAGTGCCCCTTGCCCTGTGACGGCTTTTTGAACCTACCCACTTTCTGATTAACAAGAAGCACCACAGCAGGCAAGGATACGGGACCACAGGGCCAGGAGCAGAGGTGGGGAGAGGACAGCGCAGGACAGAGGAAAGGAGAGGAGACAGCAGGCACGGAAGGCCACTCCTTCTCCGTGGCGGCGGGTGCGGATGCAAGGTCTAGCTACCCAACACGTGCTTTCAGACAGCATAAGCCAGCAGCCCCTCACAAAGCACCTTCTGCCCCAGCCACCCTCACCCCTGCCCCGCCTTTGCATGGGCGAGTGCATTGGGGCAGCAACTGGTGGACTTATGCAGAGAAGTAATCTCTCTGAAAATCATTCTTCCTCCTACCCCATAAAAAGAAAAAAAAAAAGTTTAATTTCAGCCAGGCAGTTCCACAGTCGTACAGCCATTTAGCCTGGTAGGAAGCAGCGGGCTCCCACAGCTGGGGCACAACACAGGCCAGACCACTCCTCTCAGAGGGATGTGACAGCCTATGAGGCTACAATGACCAGGGAGCACTGCCAGTAACAGTGGGTGACACTTTACCAGGACAAATCATTAATAACTGGAAATGCAAAGGCCAGCCTGAGCTGTCTCTCACCCACGTGGTTGTCCCCAGGCTCATCCTGTGGTGGAGTGAAATCCAGCACTGGGTGCGCTGGGCTCCCTGTCCTCCACAGCGTACCAGCACACAACATAAACAGCAATGAGAGCTGAGCAGCCTTGGACGTGTCACCATTTGGTTAGAAGCTACATGCATGCCTCAGGCAAGCACCACATATTCATGCCTTGCGCAGTGCCCACGGGCACCATGTGGGCTGCGGGACACCATTTGCCCTCCTCAGCACACCCCACTCAGCTGGCACCCACGGCAGATGCAACGCCTGGCAGGCAGAAGATGCCTGCTTCACTTCACACATCTCTCACCACATCAGCAGAACCACACCACCCAGGACAGACAGACAGACACTGACCCCCTCACAGAGCTCAGGCTCACAACCCACATTGCCCCCTGTGCCTTACTGGCAGAGGGCCATATGCCTGCCTTCTTCCTCCTCAGCCTTCTGATACTTAATGATTTAACAAAAACCCTTACCTAGAGGGTGGGAACAACGTCTCTTTCCTTCCTCTACCATCTGGTTGATATTTCCGCTTGCTAGATTGTGAAATCCTATTTTTAACCTCTTCTGCCTAATGATATTCCTACACTGGTCTCTGATTGACACGCTCCTGCCTCCTGCTGCTTCTTCCCCGCCATGCTTGGGCTGACAACAGCCATCCCTGGGCACAACACCTGAGCTGGCTCCAGCGCTGCCATGTCCAGGAGCAGAGCAGCAGCCAGGCCCTCACACTGCCCTGAGCAGCCCCGCTGAGGGCTTGCGTTGTGCCCTCAAGGAAACGGGGCACAGGGTTTTTTCAGGGAGGCAGCAGGTGGAAGCCCTGAGAGAGCTGATTGTGGGGGTGGTGCCCGGGTGATCGCACCATAACCAGTGTGAAACCTCCCCCAGCCCAGCACGGCCTCTGACTGCCTTCACCTGCTCTTCCTTGGGCCCACAGCACGAATACCTAAAGCTCACTGCTGCTCATCTGCCAGGCTCCACACCCCCATCAATGCGGGTCTGTGGCATGGGGGATTTGACTCCTAATTTATACATTACCTTTCTTTGCTCTCTTTTCTGAGGAGCGAGGGGGCATTTAGAGCAGAGGCTTCCTCGACTTGGAGCCAAGATTGTAACACTGTCATCCAATAGCTTTGACTCATCTCTGTTTTCCTTACTGAATCAGCTTGCTGGTTGCAGACTCCTGCAAGGATGAATTTACTGGGAAATTACGAGATGCTTATTGCTCCTACATAATCCAGTTCTTGTCTCTGAAGGCCGTGGGCAGGGCTTGGCAGCCATGCACAAGCTCACCTGTCCCTTCGCTACTGCACTGAGCTGGCCATGGGGCATGAATCTCACCTCGCGCTCAGGGTCAGTCTGCCCCCACCTCCCTTCTGGTGTTTGACCAAGAAGGTACGCAGTATAAAAAGTTGCTAAAAAACATGTAAAGCAAGTAAAAGACAGATGTTGCATGCAGCTGCATGCCTAGTTTTTCAGACACTGTGTTTTTCTTACAAACGCACAGGTCCCACTTCCACACAACTCTACGAGAGGCATGACAGGATAGGCTTGAGGTGTGCTGCTCTGGTCTGAGCTTACCCAACTAAATGTGCCACGTATGTCCTTACTAATGTGGTTGGTTCACGCATCCCTGGGTTGTCGATGGCTTCCTTAACTGCACAGCTCCTTAAAGCAAAACACGGCATTTCTGAGCTGCTACATGCTACTGAAGCCACTGTTATCATTTATTTATGAAAGGTTTATTTGAACTACACAAGCTGTAGATGACCACTCACTTTTATTGACACGTACTCTTAATTCCTTTTGTGAGGTTGTTGGTTACCTGAGCCAAATGAAAGCAGGGTACCCCGTAGAAGCAAGCAATTTCTAAAATCACTTTCCCTGGCCACAGCTGTGTCATAAAGGTTCCCTTTCTCTCTATGCATTGTTTCCTTGTTTTCCTTCTGGCTGAGCATGCCCTCAGCTTGTCCAAGTGGTCCTACTCCGCAGAGGCAGCTCCAGCTCCACTTGCACATATTCATTTCCATCCCTCAGCCTGCTGCTGCTGACAGCATAGGCGTTGCATCAGTGTTGCTCCTCAGACTCCCTCAGACACATTGTTTTAGCTGCCCCAAGAAACGGCCTGGTATGTAGGGACAGCTGGATGGTTTTGGCTTTTGCCTTCCCTATGTTGGGTCTCTGACTGTCCTCACAGTGAGCTGTGACGTCCCCTCAAAGGTCTGCCAGGAAACAGACCTGTTTGGACAGGGGGTGTTGCAGATGAGCTCTCATTTTTTTTAGGACGTATGCGCTCTGATTGTTTTTTTCTTTCTTTTTTTTTTCAGTAGTGTTTGTATTAGTAGAACTTCAAATATATTTGCTGCCAAAAGCTGACCTCTACCCTAGCAGTGTAAGCAAGATTATTCTTAGTTCCCCTGTTTTTTTGCTAATAATAGGACCCAAGGGTGGCTTAAGAAATACTGAGGGAATTAAAACATTGGATGGGTAAATGAAAAATGTGAGTGAAAAAATGCAAGTGAAGTAAGAAGCAATAATAAGCCTGTGAGGTCACTGATCATGTCCAGACCGTGTTGGGATGCAGGGAACTTGCACTCATTTGCACGGCAGCTATCACCCCCTGTGGAGAAAAGAGGGTGGAGTCCAGCTGTCATCACTGAGGTCATCTCCTCTCTAATCCTACACTTTTCATACTTCTGGAGCACGACTGCTGCGGTTTCAGCAGGAAGTGAGCTCAGCCCTGCCAGCTATGGGGTGCAGGTTGTCAGGAATTTCCAGCCCGCTCCATGGCCCAGCCTGCACCCCAGCTGAGGTTGCTTATAAGTCCCTGGACCGTCCCTGCTTCAAGAGAAAGAAATCTGTGTTCATCAAGATCCACCTACTTTGTGCGCATTTTGTGCTGTTGATGTGTCACAGGGCTGAATTCGGCAGGCCTGGGGGCCCGACCCACGAACACCAGTGCACGCGCTGGTAATGCCCAGTTGGCATGGGTTAGGTGTTTCTGCGTGCCTAATCCACAGGGCAAGTAAATCGGTCATGCTTCTCAGACCCAGAGTGTGCTGACTTGAAATGGAGAAATACTTGCAGCGTATTCTGGGAGGTCCCCAGTTCACTATGATTAGATGAAGTGGCATGTATTGTGTTTATTGTGCTTATTACGCACCATGCATTGCATTCGGTCTGGTGTGGATAGCAGAGTTCACAGGGAGCTATTTTTCCTGCCTGCCCTGCGTACGCAGCTGGAGGAGCTTGTCCCCGTCCATCGTTGAAGGAAACCGGCTTTTCACTGTCGGTACCAGAGCTGGGTGCACCACAGTAGGCAGAAGGAACACCCGTCCTCTTCCCACACAGGTTTTGTTTTCCCCCTCCAGTAGTTTTCCAGCCATGCTCCAGAGCTCATCAGGTTTTTGAAAAGCACAACCTGGATCTCCTCAAAGCTGTTCTTGTGCTTTTCAGAACCCACTGCCTATTATGCTGCTGCAGCTATGGGTGAGAGAGCGTGGGCACACAACCAGGTCTGTCTGCTGCGTGTTTCCTTCGGTTAGTAGTTTTTTTTTTGTTTTTTGTTTTTTTTTTTAACAAATCTAATTCAGGTTTTGGAATTCTTGATGTAGGCTTTTCTTCCTGAAAGAATGAAATAGAAAAGTCGCTGATGATTTGTTCTTTCACTATATTTCAGTGCCAATGCATCATTTAGCACGGCAGCAGCCATCAATACCCACTCAGCCACTATCGTGCAGCTTTTCCGTGTCATTCACTGTGTCATTTAGAAAGTGATAAAAATCCCAGCTTAGAGCAGTATATTCTCTTTTGTGGTCCCCTACTTCCAGCAACCTTTCAAAGCACTGAACAAAATTAGCAACAAATTACTTTATGAATACCAAGCCCTTTTGTTACAGTATTCTGAGAGTTTGCAATACTGTCAGATTTCAATTAAATTTAAGAAAAATTAAGCTGCTCTGTGTGGCTGCTTGCTTAGACAGTGAGGTAATTATATATAATAAGGAGATCTGTTTAACAATTGCTCCTAGTCATGGCAACTTCGCACTGTTATTGTGCTTACCGTGAAGAAAGACTGCTATATTGTTTTTAGAATGTGGGAAACCAGCAATAGCTGAGGCACATCATAAGCTTTATGCACAGAGTAGGATTTTTAACATTACTGGCTGCTGTAAATTAATTGTCATGACTTTCACATTCAGGGAATCTGGTTTTGGACACAGGTTAAATAAACAGTGTGAGATCCCTGGTAACGTGTACACTGTGCCTGTGGTAGTAGGTATACAGCAAAAATACAATTAAGTTCAAGTTTTTGTTGATTACAACACAACTCTATGGGTGCTGCCTTTTTCTCTCTTTAAAAGGAAAGGAGGCCACAGTATAAAATTGTCGTTGTAAGTTCCCATATGTCTTGATGGGATGTGATGGCAGGTAGTAACAGCAAGTGTTCTGGAGGAGACCTCTCCATCACTGGATTCAGGGGCAGCAGTGCCCCAGCGCCTTCTTTTCAGCAATCGTGTCACAGGGTGAGGTAAATAGAGTACATGTTACTGTGACTTCACAGTACGAGTGATCCTGTGTCTCTGGGAAGGCTAACGGACATGGAGAGCTCAGACATGCTCTTTCACACATGGACATGATGACTTTTGCTCCCCCTTCCCAAGCAGCCGCAGAGTACATGCGCTGCTTGCCTGGAAGTGCAGCCCTGTGCTAAGCAGAGGCATCTGCAGGGCATTTGCCCTGGAGGGTGGTGGAACCAGGAGTTTTACAAATAGTGTGGTTTATCCTGCATTGGTAAAGTCTCTCTTTGGGGGTTAGAAGAAAACAGCTCTGTTCTGGGATTTGCTTCCCGGTAGCGTGGCATTTTGAACTCATAAAGTTGGAAGAGAAAATGTCAAAGTTCAGTTCTGTTTAAGACTGAGTTTTGAATCTTGGCGAAGATTAACTAAGCAAGCAGGGAATGTAAGTCAGCTTTCTGGTTTGTGCCATGACCAGGAAAATTCTCAGGCCTAAGGAAATAAAACGCAGAAACAGCGATGCTTTTTTGAAGGGGACGATACGAAAGCCAGTGAAAGAGTCTTCTCACCAAGCAGGACTGCTGGGAGGAGACAGCAGGGAAGCACACACAAGAACTTTCTTGGTACCAAGGGTTTGTAAGAAGCATTTGAGAATCAGTGTAGTTCATTTCAAAACTCAGAACAGAGTGAAAACAGAGTGGAAACTTCTTGTAGGGCAGCGGTAGCCAAGCTGAGCTCTCAAGCTTCTCAAGTGCGGCTCCCACGCTGGGACTGTGAGACAAGCCAGCAGCAGAAGTATTTGGCACAGGCAGTTTCTCAGAAATCCAAAGGTCCATCTGTGGGAGAAAGTTATTGGGTGAGGAGGTGATAAGGTAGCCAGGAAAAGCAAATAAACACCGAGAAAAGCAAAGAACTGCACTTGGGCATGGATTCTCTAATTATCACTCAGGAAAGAGCTTGGCGTGACTGCAGATAGTGCCATGGGAACATCGAGTCCGTGCTCCACAGCGATCGAAAAGGCACATGGGACACTAGGAAGTATGAGGGAAAGAAGAGCCAACAGACCAGAAAGCAGAACCTCACCATGTGCCTACATCTGCTTCACGTTCCTGTCGTTCCTCTCAAAAACGATACAACAAGGTAGAAATGATAGGGCAACAGCCATGATAAGAGTTAGGGAGCAGCATCCCTATGGGGAACAGTGATGTGCCCTGGGACTCTCCAACCTGGAGAAGAGAGAATGGCGGTCTCCAAAATGCTGGTGGCTGCAAAGAAGGGCAGTAGGGGAAGATTCATGGCTGCTTCTCAGCACCTAAAACCTAAGAACATAAAATGAATTTATCTTGCAACAGGGCTGGAATGAGCAGAGGAAGCACTTTTCCATGTGGCACATAATTAAGCTCGAGTAAAGATAACTCTAGATGCCGAAAGTACGAATAGGTTTAAAACACAATTTGACAAATTCAGGGAGGAGAAATCTATCAAGGGCCATTGAACACAAAGCCACAAGGCTTTCATAAGGAAGGTTGCTAACACCGTTGCAGGGAATAGCAAAAAACAAATTACTGTGAGAAAAAGAGGTGTTTTACGATAAAAACAAATTGAAATCCATATTGAAAACTCTGATTCCAGGTCTGAGGTAGCACAAGAGAAAACGCAGGAAAAATCAGGTCTACCAAGCCCATGAAAGCAGCTACATGAATTTCAAGAATTAAGGCTACTTGGAGCTTGTCTGTCAGAGCTAAGGAAGTGGGGAGATCAATCAAACAATGCTAAGTGAATTGCACTGCTTAGAACCTGAGTCCAAAGGCATCGGAACAGACCTGATGGTCATATAGAATGAATACCTGAGAAAATTCCAGTATTTCTATGTCTTCAAAATAAATCATAGTTGTTTTGATATTCTCCAAATCAATTGTTTCATGTCAGCATATGAAGCTGACTTGCAATGTTTCATTCTGAGACAGATCAAGGGTATCCAGTACTTGCCCTCTTTGGCACTGTGGTTTTATAAGAGTCAGTCAGGAGCCCAGTGTCCCCACTGTACTCAAGGGATTTACCTTCCTGTAACGTACCAACTGGCCCAGTCACAGGAAAGTATTCATTATGTTGTGGGAGATGGAGGTGTGGTCCTCCAGGGAGCCTTGCTCATGGAATAGAAGAGAGCCCAAATGTCTCAATGAAACAACATATCGGAAGAGAAACATAGTTCAGTGTTTTATTGCAGGATGAAAAATTAAACCTTCTTTGTAAGTCTAGTAAAGAGTTATGCATGAATTATTTCCACTTGGATCAAATCAGCTAAAACTTTATTTTGATTTTTGCAAGCTCTTTTGCAATATTAATATTTTCCTAATTTTTTTTTAAGGTTGCATTTTCCATCAGCATATAATTTTCCAGAAAGTTCACAATAAATTTTAATTATCAGACTTAGGCGGTTAACTTTTAATTAGACAATCTAAACAAATAGATATTTGCTATAGATATCCAGAAGGCTAAAAAAAAATTGGCCCCACTCTGAAGCAATCTAGCACAGAGCTTGATAGTTCTGAGGAAGAATAAAATCTATTAAAAAGCATAGTAACCGAAGAGCAGGGACCACGCATTTGATGTCTTTGTCATGATAAAACCTACTATCAATATTCTGACACCAGACAAAAAGTCACTGAGATGGCCGCAGAAAAAGTCACAGAGGAAACAGACTTATCATTTGAATTTAAAAACTTATGAGACTAAAGCAATTAGTGAGCACCTAGCACAAGCTATTACAGAAGGACATCAGGCCTTTGTATTTCTGGTTGTGTTTGTGTATAACTTTAACCAGAAGTGCTAGGATTCAGAGAAATAATCGGGAAGGGACCTCGCTGTGTAGCGTGCTATACATACATGAGCTCAGCCTGCCCTAGAGGCTTCCAGTTAAAAGACCTGCGGATGATGGGCAAGAAGTGTGAATAAGCCACATGAGCAAATGAATACGGTGAAGTATTAGCCCAGCACAGTCCTCCTACATGCTGTTCAAGCCACGGCAGGACACAAACCATTATTAGATTATATGCGGAGTAGAATAAAGGATTAGTTTGAAAAGCACGTTCAGAGGCAAATCCTAAATTAGGTACAAAGAAAGATTCCTATCTAAATGTTGCAGAACTTGGGGGGTGGCAGCCAGTCCTCCTCAGGTTGTTAGTCCTGTTTCCTCATGGAGCACATTGAACTGATCATCTCTCTGAACAAGCTTTAGCAGTGAGCAGCTATGAAAAATGTAACCCCAGAAAAATCTGCATGGAGAGGAGGAAAAATGCAATGTTCTCCTCCACTCTAAAAGTAAAAGTAATCTTGTTTTCCTGGTGGAAAACAAACAAACAAACAAAACAAAACAAAACATTCCTTTATTTGCAACAATCTTTAAAAATATATGATCACCTTTAGACACAGACCTGGCATGGAAATTTTCAGTGCAACTGGTGGAAGTTTGAGAAAGAGAGATCCGAAAAAAGGGGGTTACGGGTGAAAGCAGCTTTTCACCTTTACCTCTGGCAGATTCAAGCAGTCCTCTCATTCAAGGGTGTCAAACTCATTTTCTCTGGTGGACTCCATCCAATACCTTGTCAAGCTATATTCAGCAGAGGCTAGCAAGAAGGGTGGACAAACTGCACAGCAAATTAATATTTTCTCTGCTGAGATCGCTGCTCATTGATCTTTCTTATACCTGGCGAGTGTTGCTGGAACCACATGAGGTCGGCACAGTGTTGGTAATTCAGCACAAAAAACACAGTGCCCAAGCTGAAAATTCCCAGTTCTTGGGTACCATCCTCGATACATGGAAGCTCACTCCTTCTGAAACAATCTGCTCCAAATGTATTCACATCGTGCACGATTGCAGGGTCCTGTATACAAGTGTAGTCAACATCTCAGGTTAATTAAACTGGAAATGTCCTCTGCTTTGCAACTCCTCTCTTCTGTGTCCACAGAATAATGGACATAATGTAAATACTGGTTCTACTCTGGAACTGCCCAGAGACCTTAGAGAGCATCTGGCAAAGCTTCTGTTTAGAATTAATTTTATATTGACGTTCCACACTTTTTTTTTTTTTTTTGCTGTCTTAGGGCAGGTTCAACATGCTTAAAGGCAGCAGAAACACTGTTTCCAAAAATACAGTTTGTAAGTAGAGGTGTCACCATAGGCTGCCTGTTGGGTCTTCTCCAGCAGAGTAGTGAACAGGATGGTATTATGGCCACCTGTGAAGGCCTCCTTGCAGAACAGTATCCTCTTTAGATGCTTTTCCTGGGTAAATGAATAAGATGGTATCTATCTGTTTGCATTACAGTAAGGATAAAGCAATACACATGCATTTGATACACGTAATGCTTCCAGATGTTGATGTCATCTTGCTGTTTGCACTTCCTTTCTTACATATTTCTTTGGTATAGATTGGTACCTGAGGGGCTTGTTGGATTTTTTTTTTTTTAATTACCTTTTGGGTTTGTTTGTTTGTTTTTTAATTTACATAAGGTGTTGCTTTAGAGGACACAAATTAAGCAGGGAGTATTCTAAGGTATCTTTTTACCTGTATCTGTAAAATGTAGCTTAAAAAGCAGGTCTTGTATACTGTTCTGATATGGGGGTTACTTGTTAAAAAAAATCCAAGATATGGAGAATTCTGGGTACAAATTTCATTTAATCAGAGGAATGAGAAACTCTCAGTCAACATTTTACAAAAATTGACTCCAATCCAGAAAAATACTTCCAGATCTTCCAGACAGGATATAAGATATCTATCTACCAGAAGAATCAAAAATAGACATAGGTTTTGAAGATTTTGTAGTGACTAATCATCTGATTTGCATAACATCCATACTATAATACCATAGCATACATACATAAAAGTACATATACACTACTTTTTCTGTACATCCATACCGTATCTTTTTCCACATATGTAATTCACATGAGCATTTTGGCAAAATATTTTTCATTTTGCCTTTTTTTTTTTTTTTTAGTTATAATTTGTGGTAAAAATTTCTGTTCTGTGAAGCAACCAAAGAAAGAAATAGTATTTTGTGTTTATAAACTACACTGTTTTTCAGTAAGATCATGTGTACTGCTACCAGCCCTTAAGATACATCCTAAAGACAAAGGACCAGGAATTTAGGAATCTATCTCAACCCAAACCAAAATCTAACCACTTATCTGTCCTATCAGTGTTCTTTATGCCAGAGTGTGTAAAGCGAAGCAACTTCCTTATGCATCACTGGCATTAAAGGTTCTTCAAGCAAAATTAGGTTCTTTATTAAAAATGTGCTTTAATGACTTTGCATGGGAAAATAGAATAAAGTTGAGTAAAAATTCTCTTCCTGATGCAAAAGAACATCCAGATCAGTCATTTCTACTATTTCTCTGCAGTGCTAAAGAGAGAAAATGCAGTAAAAATAATTTTTTGTCACTTAGAGTATGACTCAGTGAGAGACAGAGGATCTACTGATTAGGAAAGGGCTTTTTCTTCATTTAATCAACTAGTTACTTAATGAAGTAAGATGGCACTTCACCTCTAAGAATCTAAGCCTGGAAAGAGTTTAGGAACACTGTAAGTGCTTGTATTTCCAAAGTAGCCTGCCTGGGCTAAGATTGTTTCTCCTTGAGAAGTGACATCTCGATTTTATGGGTGGAGAAAGGGACTTTGAGTTCTAGCAAGATTAGTCATTGCCAGCAACATCCCCACTGTACAGTAAGGGATGTATATCACTGGGTGTCATGCCAGTTCCTGCTACATGGGGACTACTGTTGCATAGATATGACAAAGGATTTTTTTTAATGAAAAATTTTGACAGGGAAGACAATTTTTTTTCAACATTTTTTCTTAAATTTTCTTTTTTTTTTTTCCAGAATCCCAAAGCAAAGTTTTGGACATGAAGAAACAAACATTACAGCTGAAAATAGCATTTATAATTTTCAGCCAAATATTTCACCAGCTTAGAGACTTAGTGGCTATTATAAAAGTTTTAAGGTTTAACTGTAATTTGGAAAGAAATTGCTTTAAAAAAAAAAAAAAAACTTTCTTAACCAAATATTTTTGTTGCAAAAACCAAAACAGTATCAGATTTAAGTCTTTGTGCAGGATACAGAATTGAAAACAGACATTTCCCATAGGAATGCCCATTTCATCAAGTTTTCCATTTTGACTAAGCAGTTATTTTTCTACACACAAGGAGGGGGAGAGGAGTTTTATGACCATTTTTCTACTAGCTCTGTTATTGTTCCTTGCTCTTTACATTGTGCCCACATTGGGCTGCGTCGCAGCTCCTAGCTGCCCCCACCCCAGTGGGTGTAGGTGCTGCTGGGACCACACCGCCTTCACTCAAAACTTATTTACGAGTTGCTGGTTTTATAGCGAGCTCTCTTCACCACAGCACAAAGGTGACTGCTTCCTCCACATGTTCATGAGTGAGCAGGTGCCTTTGGGAGGTGGAAAGGAAGAACCTACACCTGAGCCAGAACCTGCAGGAAAAGGCCGGATCAAGCCTGGTGGTCTATTTTTACACCGGCTGCTGTGAATCTGCTGCGGTGTTTGGGTAAGGACACTGCAGAGCCAGTCGTGGGATTGGGAGAACAGCAAACTTCCTGCTGTCCGCGCCTCACCCTACCCATATGTGAACCGTAAGATGATAAATGCTATCTAACCTCCAGGTCAAGGGAAGCCCATAGCTTTCAGTGTCCCCATTGAATTGGAAATCTTTCATTTGTTCCTTTGAGACGTATGCACACGTTCAGATAAGTGAGGTACGGTGAGATGTCAATGACGCTTCAGTACTTCTGTACCCTGCCTGCGATGGGAGGCAGAGGACCTGCCATAGCTATACATCGGGCTGACGCGTCAGCGTGGTTCTAGCCAATTACTATGCAAACGGAGGCTTTGCCTGGAATATCTGAATATTTTACAAAATTAGCCTCAGTAGTCCCCAGGCATGCTGTCACTTAGACAAACGAGTATCTCAGCTTTATCACATCGCTGGCCACACAAGCAGCTCCCAGAAGCCCAAGGGCTGCACCTTTTCTTACGTAAACGTACCTGATGGTTGGGTCACCACAGATGCTCTCTCCTGTTTAATAATAAGTCTCTAATTAATTAATTAGCTGCAAACCCCTCAGGGTTGCATACTTAGGCAGTCAGAAAGCCACTGCATCACAGTAGCCACCTTCAAGACTTACAGTCCAGCCCAGCTATGGGCCGCTGCCCAAAAACTTAGCCTTGGTCTCCTTTCGGGTGCCAGCCACACACCATGCCTGATGGTGGTGAGGGGCTGAGATGGTTTCCAAATCAGAGCAAAATTTTGTAACTACAAAAATCGCCAGTGGGTTAAAAATTGCCTCCAGGCTGACTAAGAACAGCCGACATATTTCCAATATTTCATTTGGATAATGTTTATCCATCTCATTTGAGCTTTTATGTTAAATATGTGTTAGCTGGTATATTTAATATGAAGCATGTTAAAGATACTTTTATATAGAAAGAAAACGAAATGAAAACATGAAAAAGTCAAAACAATTTTTATCTTATATCAAAACAAAATGTTTTGATATTATTAAAATAAATCAAGAAAGTAAAAATGAAATGTTTTGACTTTTTCTTGTTAAAAATATTTGTCAGAATTGACACTTTCTTGCAAAACATTTGGATTTTGACAAACATAATTCTTTTTACAGAAGAATTGTTTTAGTGAGCTCTAATTAAAAACTGGCTAACTCACAGATCTCAAAAAATATTTGTCAGTGGTGAATTATTACTTTTACCATAGATATGGTAAAAGAGATCTGTTCATGGCCCAGTGCTATTTAATATTGCCATCTGTGATCCTGAAATGAATATCAAAATGCTTTTGACAAATATCTAGGTAACGAGGAGTTTGGCAGAGCAGCCAGGGCCATCACAGTGCGATCAGGATCACCTTGGGAATCCAGTGACTTGAGAGTCATGGGTTTCAATAAAAGGAAATCTAGACCTTGCCTCTGTGCACAAAGATGCTGCCTGACGGGAACTCTGCCTCCGCAGGAAGGGATCAGCAATTTTTAATTGACAAATATTGACAAATAACTAAGCAATGAATGAATGCAGGGGAGAAGTGAGCAGGACACAGAGAGGGGACCAACAGTGGATGGAGTACAGCGTCCAGTTCTGGGATCGGTGATGCAAAATTTTAAGTACAGAAAAGGGCAAGGAGGAAAGCTGAGCTAATAAGTTTCATTCAGTTTTGCCTGTTAGAAAAAAAAAGACTGAAAGGTGACAGGAAAAAATGAGGTTAAAAGTTTTTTTCATTTGCTTTTTTGTTTTGCTTTGTTTTGTTTTTAAAGCAGAGAAAGTTATAACAGAATTTAAGGCAGACCAATTCAGAGGAAAAGCGAAGCAACTGTTTTTAATGGTGAGTCTGACTGACCATAAGAAGACAGTACCTGCTAAAGCAGCGAACTCTCCATTTCGAGTTCCCTTCAAGTCAAGACTGGCTGCTTTACTGGAGCCACAAGTTGTTTCAATTCAGCCTAGCAGTAGGAAGAAAAAAATTTATATGGCCTGAATTACAGAAAAGATTGGAGTAAGTATTCTATTAATACCCACTACACTTAAAATCCAGGTGAATCTACCAACTAACTATTTGCACATGGTAGATAATCTGAAGACAGCCAGGAAATTGTCAGTGGATCTTAAATTTTGCTGAAAATCATTAATCTGTTACCAATGTTGTCAACAATTGTTGAAGGTGGATGGTTAGATTCAAAATAGTGTCCTGGAAATGATTTCACAGAAGCATTTCACAATCTCAAATTTTTTGTACCAACTCTAACGAGACTGGCTTTTTAACCTTTATTTTAAGGGGGTGATGAAGAGAGAGCTGTTCTAGAATAACTGGCCTGATGATGAGGAGACTCATGCAGATGCAGGATAGATACTTGCTTTCCTTCCTAATTCAAAAGAGAGGGTTTCATCAGGGCCTTATACATTGCCCCAGATCTCAGGAAATTTTCAGCGAACAGAACACGATTGTAGGAACATTTCAGTCTCAGTGAGCACCATTTTTCCTCAGGAAAAAATGACATATTTGAAAAGCTTGAAAAATTTAATATCTGTGTTTAATTCCTGCTCATGCTACAAAACTCATTTTGTGAAGCTGGGTTTGTAATTTATATTTCTATTATGTTTTTCTCTACTTGTAAAATGGGAATATGACCTTCTTCTACCTTTACTTCTGTTGCAAGGTCTTTGGGTGGAAGACTGTCTCTTTCTGTGTGCGTGTGTGGGGTGTGTGTGTGTGTGTGTGTGTCTATTTACACACAAAGTAAAAAGCAAAACAGCTTTGGGTGTTTAAGCTCATTTGTAGCACAGATAATGTTCGTTCTACTGCTCTATTTAAAATATATAGCCAACAGTTAGAAACTGCAACGCAGAGACATTATCTGCCATCCATGAGTTGAATATTATATATTTAAATAAAATATTGAATTATTTGAAGAAATGGAATTATTTTATGCCATGTGTTTCTCGGTAGAACAATATGACAGTAAGATAACATTTTGCAATTTCAGATCATTTCGCTTGGCAAGGAAATTGTATTTGCCAGCCAGCTGGTTTTTTGCTCTGTTTAACGTATGCATGACAGATACCAGTTAGGACTGATGGTTTTGGGGGAACATTGTTCACAACTAGGTGGAATAACTGATAACAATGATAGAACAATGTCCATAAAGCTCATGTTATTTTCAGCTCTCGAAATCTCATCATGCTTTTCAGTTATAGAAGCCTTTGTTTTGCTTTTAGAGTAGGAGGTCTTTGAATTTATTTACATTTACATTGTTTGCATTAATTTTGTGTATATTTGTTATACAGAATTATATATACAGAAAGGGATTTGCTTGCTTTAATTGTGATAGTAGTAGCTGTTTATCTCTGACACCAGGGATTCCTCCCACTGTTTATCAGTATCGAGGATAAGTTCAAGACCTAGGCAATCTAAATATACAAAATATAGCAGGAAAAAAGAAATTGAGAACACAGGTAGATGGCCCAAACTGGGCTAGTTAACAGGTTAGTAGCAGAGCAAGGTATTAAACTGAACCTGTTGCTCAGTCAGATACACATTCCTGCTGGTGAATCCACCTGATGTATATTTGTTCACAGCCCAAAGGAAGATTTGAAGCAGCAGTAATACTATTTGGTCCAGCATTATGAAACGTAATATGGCAAGAATAATATTAGCCAGTGGCAAAGTTTAAAATATCACTTATTTTTGGCACTCAAAGTAATTCTCCACTTGCAATATCCTAACACGAGCATGCACTTCTCCAGTGAAGCAGCTATAAATCAGGATACTGAATGACATGACTTAAAAAACTTGGCATGGAAAAGAGATCTCATTAGCCTCAGTCTCACCAAATCATTGATGCAATCCACTTATCATTTCTTGTAAGCTGAATTTCTCAGCCATCTCTCCCTGTCAGTTTTCTCTGGCCTCCCTTGCTGATGACCAGGTTATACAAAGTATGCACAAATAATATCTCATGCATTACAAATAATATCTCATGTGTGCATTGCTATTTTTTGTCTCAATTTTTTGACCTAGGAAATCCTAAGCAGTTGAAATGAACCCTACATCTAATGAATAAATATACTTTCTAAACATGAAGCTTGGATCTTGCAAGTGGACCTGGTTTTGGAACACCATGGAAAGCTACCCTGAACACTGCTGGATCTCCAGTTGGGCATCCAAACAAAAATATCCAAAATCATGACTGCTTTTCATAATACATGCTAGAGAAACAATAAAGTAAGTTAACTATGACATCTTCATAAGGAGGTCTTCTTTTTTTTCTCTGCTGCAAATCGATTATCTGCAGCAAATCCAATTTATTCTTGTCACTATATGTGGTATCTTCTCCCCCTCATCTTAGATGTTCCCTTTATTTCATGCGCCCATTTTCTAACCCTCCACTTTCCCCCATGTCAGTATACCTTTTCATTAATTGCTCTCTCTCCACTCTTTTGCCATCTGTATTCCGTTCTTCCCCCATCTTCCTCCTTCATGGTGCTAACTCCTTCTCTCCTCAGAAGCACATTTTTCATTATGATCCCTGGAAACGAAGATCCGTTCTTTTACTCTTTCCTCTGTACATCATACTCCTTCATCCTAACCACAAACATTTGTATTCATACCAGTTAAGATTAGGGTAACATATTTTCTTGGTCTAAGGCACAAGAGATAGAAAAGACTTTTCCTTATTGTGCAGTATTATTACACACAATTTGATTACTTTTGTTTGTTTTAACCTGCTTCTGAAATCTTGGTGCTAATCAGCATCTGCGGTGAGAGATTGTACTATACGGGCTAGAGCTACAATTAGTCATACTCCCTCTAGTATACACAACAGGGAAAAGCTTTTGTTTCTCGTAAAGCTTTAACACAGTGACAACTGCATGACAACTTAATTCATCCACCTCTACAAGCTAGTCAATTCCACTTGGTTATAGAGGAAGTATGAATGAGCTGCAAGACAGTTCAGTGCAGATAAAGCATTGCCACTGACTAATTATCTGAATTGCTAAGTCTGGACAAGTGCTGCAGGCAGTCACAAAGCAGACTACTTCTGTAGCCTTTAGGCACATCCAATTGCACAATTCAAAGGAATAAACACTGGACGGTGGATTGCTAGTCATCATTTTTTCAAGCCTGAAGTTTTGTCTTAAAAACTTATGGAAAATTGTAACAAGAGCCAGAGGAAGCCCAGTGAATCACCTTAAGAGGCCAGATCAACACCAGGGTTTGGTGCAACTCTTAAGTTTGGTATGTGAGATCCCTACCAGCTCTCACGGGAGCTGTCACAATATAACCGCAGCCCAGAGAGAAGAAAGCGGGGCAGCAGCAGCTGCTCACAAGCTGAAACTGCAGACCGACTTTCAGAGAGCATCTCAAGTATTTAAAAGTTCAAATCTGTTTTTTTTTTCTTCTGTCTCCCTCCCTTCACAGTCTTTTCATGTTGTTATTTTACTGACAAAATCTGGAGAAAATATGCTGCTGTTTTTATAGTGCAACACGATTGGCAAACCCCCACTTTAGAGAAGTGTAGGTTGCAGCACGCATGACTAACGATTAATGATGCTCATTAAAAAATGAAGTTCTGATGAAATTCATTAATGCTTGGCTTGAGTCTTGCTAACAGTTACGCAACATTAAGAGCAAGGCAATTACAGATCTTGGCTGCAACTCATCGAGAGATAAAAGAATACCCTTTTTCCTGTTTAACTCGATGTATGACATGCTGTACTACAAAAATAAGCTGCCTCGAAAAGCTTCTTGAACAATGAGACAGTCTGCAGCTCCATTGCCACCTGCGGGTAAGTGCTGGAGTCTGTCATCCCGTTCCATTTCATAGGACACAAAGAAATAAAGGTATCAACAGAAAATAAAACTGCAATAAAGAGCTGTGCTTCTGACTTACCTCGGTTAGTCATGAAGTCATTTGAAGTAGACACTACCCTTGGCCCCTTAAATAACTGCCAGCATTTGAACAATTCTATGCGTTCTTTTCACACTCCTAAAAAATTTAAAAAACTGGCAAGGAGCTTTATTCTAAATAGCACTGCAAGAAACTAGGATAAGGATGAACCACAGACTAACTGTAGGGAACATGAACAGAGGATGGGAAGGAAACAAGTAATGGTTAGCAGCTCAAGGGCAGAGTCTCAAGGAAGACTTTTAAGATTATATAAGAAAAGGGTCACACTTCCTGTCTCAAAGCTAGTTCGTGATGAAAGAAATGTTTTTGCCCTTACTTGCCTGCAATAAAAGCACACTGTGGGACTTAAATAAAAAGAGAGAAAAGAGCTGTCCCTACCTGTTCAGTAGCAAGTGCAGGTTCTGAAAGGAAACTGTCGGTAGGGCACATGCGTTGACATGCATAAAAGATTCCAGCGTGCTCTCGTGCAGCTTGACTCTGCCGTGCTGATTGGAATAAAGGCTTCTATTTAATAAATCCAACATAAACCTAAAAATTAAGGGTAAGCCTGCTATTTTGAATTCACTCAAGGAATACTTTTTTGCTATGGGTGCGCATTTTACATAGCTGACTTTTCAATACATAATGTATTGAAGTCCACTACATACATCACTGCTTTCCCTCCTATCACGTGTCTGTAGTTTGTTCTTGTTTCTTGAGGAAAATGCCCTATTCAAGACCATATTTTCTGGACTGGCCTTCAGAAAAACCCTTTATTACTTCCCACTGACATCTTCCAGCTCAGGAAGAGCTTGTTCTGCATTTTCTGTAAAAACAAGGCAGACACCAGAGAAATACCAGCTCTTGGTTCTAAGCAGCAATTCAGAAAGAACGAGTAACCCTAGATCTCCTGTCACTGTTTATTTTCTATTAAACTGAAAAACAATTCATAGTTTTAGCCATTCTGGAGCATAAGTAGTACTTCAACAAAAAGTCCAATATAAAAAAGCCGTGTAATGTACTTAGATCAGTGATGGCCAGCAATGCTTGGAGCATTTGAGAATCTCAGGCTGCAGAAGTTGTGCATATGGGCCATTACTGTGAGACCATTTC
Source organism: Chauna torquata (assembly GCA_013399475.1). Classification (NCBI taxonomy): domain Eukaryota; kingdom Metazoa; phylum Chordata; class Aves; order Anseriformes; family Anhimidae; genus Chauna; species Chauna torquata. Next base: position 7,562 of record VXAL01004687.1, on the reverse strand, counting down.
AGTAACAGGAAATCAGCGAGTTAAAAGGTGGAGGCCTTGCAAATTAAGAAGGAATTACTGAATACAAAAATCTATTTAAACAAAGATGCACGGGGCTCGAGTCTCATAAAACGCTGGATCAATGCTTTCTCTCAAGCCCATAGATTGGTTTACTTTTGCACTCAACAGAACTTGCTTGTTCTATCCATCCCTTCCTACATATACATAAACTCTGGTAACTTCAACTCTTTAATCAGGCCCACTAAGAAAACCAAAATTTTGTATTTGGTGTATGCAGGAAAGGCCTATTTTCAGTGACAAGGAGGGCAGATCCATCATGGAGGGCTGACTCAAGGAAAGTTTTCCTCTATAAATTCACTGTGGGCAGTTGCTCAAGGTAACTCAAGTCCAAGTGAAATCTGCGTCTTGGTGAAATCATTGTCTTTACAGTTGTACAAACAAGATGGAGGACGCAGAATGTTACTAATACACGTAACATCCCAGTTAACACCCAAACAACTACCTAATTCTGCGCCCCCCAGCACTGGATGTGTCTCGTGTAGTTAACACAGCCCTTATTGTGCACAAGTAAAACTCTGTAGCAGCCTCAACTCTTTGTTTTTCCCCTCTCTTGATTCTTCAGTAGCGATCCCTACTGACAGCCATGTTCCATCTAATTCCTGTCTCCCAGATGTGAAATCTTAGTAGTTAATGACCAAGACTATTTGATATGCAGAAGTGTCAAGTCAACTCTGTGCAAGCCAAGTACTGGCTCAAAGCATTTCAAATGGGTTGTTAATTCCAGAAAGAAGTATGCATTTTAACAGGAGTCAAAAGCCTGTAAGAACTCTCAAGTATTCCATAGTGAGTGTTTTCAAATCTGGGGAAAGCAAAATCATTACAAAATATGCTAACAGTGCAGTTAGAAACAAACTTTATTGTTGCAGTTTGAAATTATTTACACAAGATAAATCTCTTTGAAAGGTACATTACTTCATTTAATCAGTGGTAGAAGGCCTTATAATATAGCTTCAATAACATTTAGTTCAAAAGAAATACAGTTCACTCCGATGGATAAATGATGCATCTAAACTCCACAACATACAAGAAGGATCATGGGGGCTTTTGGAGGGGATGACAGTGTTAGAAGATGATAAAGGTTCCTTTTTAAATTGAACTTATTTTATTCACAGCACATAAATGGACTCATGTTTAAAAGAACACTGGAAAATATGCAGTGGAAAAAAAAAAAGACACAAGAAGGAATATATCCCTAATATGCTATGGCCCTGTTTCTGCAAGTAATTAAAGGGCTTTAGATAGCTGGATTAAGAGACTTGAGACAGAACCAATTAATCTAACTTTAAGTCATATTAAAGATTGGATACATTCTCGGTGCTGAGACTATACAAAGCACTTGTGTACAAAGCAGCATTACTGACTACCACAGATTGTATTTGAGATACAAAATGTTAAGAGGAACATTTCTACCAAAAAAAGGACAAAAAAGTCTGTCACACACTTAAGACTTGACACCTACCTTTTTTGGATAACACTTTAAAAGTTACTAACACCAAAAGCTAAGAAACAGTCTTTTTCCCAATTTA